>CM053029.1:35477525-35987525 GCA_028564925.1 Lithobates sylvaticus | reverse complement strand
CTGGAGTCTTACAGTTATAACTGCTTACAACGTTCTATTTACTTTCCTGTCTTCCAGCTCCATCCCCGTCATCAGAAATCCCCCGAATCCTTTCTCTGTCTCCACCCAACAATGATGTCATCTAGTCTGAGGTCACTACGGTCCTCTGACTCCTACTGGAAGAAATCTCCCACTTCCTGTACCGGTGACAACAAGAACCTCTCATAATGGGCACAGCAGGTGTACAGACCCGGAACTCAGCACAGGGATGGTGGGAACCCCTCATAATGGGCACAGCAGGTGTACAGACCCAGGAGCTCAGCACAGGGATGGTGGGAACCCCTCATAATGGGCACAGCGGGTGTACAGACCCAGGAACTCAGCACAGGGATGGTGGGAACCCTTCATAATGGGCACAGCAGGTGTACAGACCTGGGAACTAAGCACAGGGATGGTGGGAACCCCTCATAAAGGGCACAGCAGGTGTACAGACCTGGGAACTCAGCACAGGGATGGTGGGAACCCCTCATAATGGGCACAGCAGGTGTACAGACCCGGGAACTCAGCACAGGGATGGTGAGAACCCCTCATAATGGGCACAGCAGGTGTACAGACCTGGGAACTAAGCACAGGGATGGTGGGAGCCCCTCATAATGGGCACAGCAGGTGTACAGACCTGGGAACTCAGCACAGGGATGGTGGGAACCCCTCATAATGGGCACAGCAGGTGTACAGACCCAGGAACTCAGCACAGGGATGGTGGGAACCCCTCATAATGGGCACAGCAGGTGTACAGACCCGGGAACTCAGCACAGGATGGTGGGAACCCCTCATAATGGGCACAGCAGGTGTACAGACCCAGGAACTCAGCTCAGGGATGGTGGGAACCCCTCATAATGGGCACAGCAGGTGTACAGACCAGGGAACTCAGCACAGGGATGGTGGGAACCCCTCATAACGGGCACAGCAGGTGTACAGACCCAGGAACTCAGCACAGGGATGGTGGGAACCCTTCATAATGGGCACAGCAGGTGTACAGACCCAGGAACTCAGCACAGGAATGGTGAGAACCCCTCATAATGGGCACAGCAGGTGTACAGACCTGGGAACTCAGCACAGGGATGGTGGGAACCCCTCATAATGGGCACACAGCAGGTGTACAGACCCAGGAACTCAGCACAGGGATAGTGGGAACCCCTCATAATAGGCACAGCAGGTCTACAAACCCGGTAAACTATTAGTAATTAGTAAATCTCCCTCATTGTCTTCTTACACTTCAGAGGACTGGGGGGAAATATCCTCTATACTGCAATTATCTGAAGTTAAAATTGGATCCAAGTTTTGTGTCTTATTGAACTGAATCTGGTTATTATTGTTCTGTAGTGTGCTGACATCTAGTGGTGTTTTAGGGTCACTACCGCTTGATTACTGTGTTTCCCTCTGTCCTCCCCCTGCTAGTTAGTTCAGTCCTAGCTAGACCCTCCCTGTTTTTTTCCTTGTTCCCTCAGTCAGTGTTAGTACTTTGCAGAGACCAGGCATATGGAACTCATTGTCTTCTTACACTTCAAAAGACTGGAAAAACATCCCGTGTGCTGCGGTTATCTGAACTGGATTCAACTTCTGTGTATTATGGAAGAGATAAAATGATTGTAAACAATCACCTTGTAAAACAACTCATTCCGTGTAAAATAGAAATGAAAGGCAAAACATTTGTGTTTTTTTTTTTAAATAAGGGATCACATTCCCTCTGCTCTCAGCTGCATAAGATCAGGGGAGAAGCAGCAGCACCTTGCTCTTCCCAGTGAATGGCTGTGCAGCGGAAGGGGGGGTGTCAGGACAAGTCTCTGAGTGTTTCCGAGTGTCTCTGGCGCTCCCCCCCCCATCTCTGGCCACATGCGGTACTGCATACACTAACAGTGACCATGGAACGAATTATCTGAGTTTCCATTGATTCCTATGGGGAAACTCGCTTTGATATACAAGTGCTTTGAATTACAAGCATTCTCCTGGAACAAAATAATCCAAAGTATTACTGTACAGCAGGCACATATCAGGAATATGAAGTGGGATAGCAAACACTTTAAGCTGCCTATAGACAGTACCCTTGTGCTTCTCTATTCAATGCAGGCAGATCATGGCTGGTGGGAGGGGCCAGCGGGGGGGGGCTGTACATAGCTTCCTGAAAACATCACAGCACCTTGCATCAGTACTCCTCAACAGCCCTATATGCACGCAGGCTCTTGTGAGGAGTTATGCAAATCTCAAAATGCCTTGGTGGGCGGGTGTCAGTCAGGACGAGTGGGTGTTCCTAGGCAGTTTTTAAATTATTTTCTTGCGTCTGTGTTGCTGATCTCCTGTGGCCTTTTTTTTACAGCCACTTCCTATGTCAGGAATCACCTGCTGGTGGCGCTGTTCTTCCCAGAGCGGGAAAAGATGTAGTTCCAGCGTCCACCAGCAGGTGTCTCCCAGTCAGTCAGCAGCCCCCAGGTGGAGACTGGATTACCGGAATCTGCTGGGAGACACCCGCTGGTGGATATCGGAACTACAACTTTCCACAGTGCCACCAGCAGGTTGATTGAGGTCTAACATTAGAAGTGGCTGTAAAGAGGCCAAAAAAAATCAGCAACACAGATACAACGAAGGATACATTTTTTTTTTAAATAAAAGGTAAAAACAGTTATTTTATATTCAAAAATTGTCCCTTAAATACGAGGATAAATGAAAAAGGAAAAAGTTTGGGTTTACGTCCACCCTGTACCCTATTAATTTGTTTTGGGGGTCATCTCCTATCTGTGGTACACTCAAATTCTGAGACCTCCTGTTGTGTCTCTGCCCCTCTCACAAAGCCCCAACAAGGTGTCCCCCCTCTCAGAAACCCCCAACAAGGTGTCCCCCCTCTCATAAAGCCCCAACAAGGTGCCCCCCTCTCACAAAGCCCTAACAAGGTGCCCCCCTCTCACAAAGCCCCAACAAGGTGTCCCCCCCTCTCACAAAGCCCCAACAAGGTGCCCCCCTCTCACAAAGCCCCAACAAGGTGTCCCCCCCTCTCACAAAGCCCCAACAAGGTGCCCCCCTCTCACAAAGCCCCAACAAGGTGTGTCCCCCCTCTCACAAAGCCCCAACAAGGTGCCCCCCTCTCACAAAGCCCTAACAAGGTGCCCCCCCTCTCACAAAGCCCCAACAAGGTGTCCCCCCCTCTCACAAAGCCCCAACAAGGTGCCCCCCTCTCACAAAGCCCCAACAAGGTGTCCCCCCCTCTCACAAAGCCCCAACAAGGTGCCCCCCTCTCACAAAGCCCCAACAAGGTGCCCCCCTCTCACAAAGCCCCAACAAGGTGTGTCCCCCCTCTCACAAAGCCCCAACAAGGTGCCCCCCTCTCACAAAGCCCCAACAAGGTGCCCCCCTCTCACAAAGCCCCAACAAGGTGTCCCCCCGTCTCACAAAGCCCCAACAAGGTGCCCCCCTCTCACAAAGCCCCAACAAGGTGTCCCCCCCCTCTCACAAAGCCCCAACAAGGTGCCCCCCTCTCACAAAGCCCCAACAAGGTGCCCCCCCTCTCACAAAGCCCCCCCCCAACAAGGTGTCCCCCCTCTCACAAAGCCCCAACAAGGTGCCCCCCTCTCACAAAGCCCCAACAAGGTGCCCCCCCTCTCACAAAGCCCCAACAAGGTGCCCCCCCTCTCACAAAGCCCCAACAAGGTGTCCCCCCTCTCACAAAGCCCCAACAAGGTGCCCCCCCCTCTCACAAAGCCCCAACAAGGTGCCCCCCTCTCACAAAGCCCCAACAAGGTGTCCCCCCTCTCACAAAGCCCCAACAAGGTGTCCCCCCTCTCACAAAGCCCCAACAAGGTGTGTCCCCCCTCTCACAAAGCCCCAACAAGGTGCCCCCCTCTCACAAAGCCCCAACAAGGTGCCCCCCTCTCACAAAGCCCCAACAAGGTGCCCCCCTCTCACAAAGCCCCAACAAGGTGCCCCCTCTCACAAAGCCCCAACAAGGTGCCCCCCTCTCACAAAGCCCCAACAAGGTGTCCACAAAGCCCCAACAAGGTGCCCTCTCACAAAGCCCCAACAAGGTGCCCCCCTCTCACAAAGCCCCAACAAGGTGCCCCCCCTCTCACAAAGCCCCAACAAGGTGTCCCCCCCTCTCACAAAGCCTCAACAAGGTGCCCCCCTCTCACAAAGCCCCAACAAGGTGTCCCCCCCCTCTCACAAAGCCCCAACAAGGTGTCCCCCCGTCTCACAAAGCCCCAACAAGGTGTCCCCCCTCTCAGAAACCCCCAACAAGGTGTCCCCCCTCTCATAAAGCCCCAACAAGGTGCCCCCCTCTCACAAAGCCCCAACAAGGTGCCCCCCTCTCACAAAGCCCCAACAAGGTGTCCCCCCTCTCACAAAGCCCCAACAAGGTGTCCCCCCTCTCACAAAGCCCCAACAAGGTGTCCCCCCTCTCACAAAGCCCCAACAAGGTTCCCCCCTCTCACAAAGCCCCAACAAGGTGTCCCCCCCTCACACAAAGCCCCAACAAGGTGCCCCCCCCTCACAAAGCCCCACAAAGCCCCAAAAACAAAAGCCCCAACAAGGTGCCCCCCTCTCACAAAGCCCCAACAAGGTGTCCCCCCCCTCTCACAAAGCCCCAACAAGGTGCCCCCCTCACACAAAGCCCCAACAAGGTGTCCCCCTCTCACAAAGCCCCAACAAGGTGTCCCCCCCCCTCTCACAAAGCCCCAACAAGGTGCCCCCCTCTCACAAAGCCCCAACAAGGTGTCCCCCCTCTCAGAAACCCCCAACAAGGTGTCCCCCCTCTCATAAAGCCCCAACAAGGTGCCCCCCTCTCACAAAGCCCCAACAAGGTGCCCCCCTCTCACAAAGCCCCAACAAGGTGTCCCCCCTCTCAGAAACCCCCAACAAGGTGTCCCCCCTCTCACAAAGCCCCAACAAGGTGCCCCCCTCTCACAAAGCCCCAACAAGGTGCCCCCCCTCTCACAAAGCCCCAACAAGGTGTCCCCCCTCTCACAAAGCCCTAACAAGGTGTCCCCCCTCTCACAAAGCCCCAACAAGGTGCCCCCCTCTCACAAAGCCCCAACAAGGTGTCCCCCCCCCCCTCTCACAAAGCCCCAACAAGGTGCCCCCCTCTCACAAAGCCCCAACAAGGTGTCCCCCTCTCACAAAGCCCCAACAAGGTGTCCCCCCCCCCCCTCTCACAAAGCCCCAACAAGGTGCCCCCCTCTCACAAAGCCCCAACAAGGTGTCCCCCCCCCCTCTCACAAAGCCCCAACAAGGTGTCCCCCCCCCTCTCACAAAGCCCCAACAAGGTGCCCCCCTCTCACAAAGCCCCAACAAGGTGCCCCCCTCTCACAAAGCCCCAACAAGGTGTCCCCCTCTCACAAAGCCCCAACAAGGTGCCCCCCTCTCACAAAGCCCCAACAAGGTGTCCCCCATCTCACAAAGCCCCAACAAGGTGTCCCCCCTCTCACAAAGCCCCAACAAGGTGCCCCCCTCTCACAAAGCCCCAACAAGGTGTCCCCCCTCTCACAAAGCCCCAACAAGGTGTCCCCCTCTCACAAAGCCCCAACAAGGTGCCCCCCCCCCCATCTCACAGCTGGGATCTTCTCCATTTTCCAATGCTATATTGTGGAGCCCCCCCCCCCCCCCCATCGGATGGAAGGGGTCAGCCTATCCTTGACCTTACAGGGGGGGGGGGGCGAAACGCATAAAACTGAAATATTGGTTATGACTGGAGCCGCCCTTTAAATGACCCAACTGCCCCTCCCCCATCCTAACCTGATACGTTGAGAATAAGAGACTGTCTGTGATTGCAGGAGGCCGGGATGGATAT
This sequence comes from Lithobates sylvaticus, assembly GCA_028564925.1. NCBI lineage: Eukaryota > Metazoa > Chordata > Amphibia > Anura > Ranidae > Lithobates > Lithobates sylvaticus. The sequence continues at coordinate 35,981,713 of CM053029.1, read as the reverse complement.
AGACAGAGGGGATGGGGGGCTGGGCGGGGGGCAGGTGCAGGGTGTTATATATATATCTCTGGTGATAAGGTCAAGGAGTAGAGCGCCCCCCCCCCCCCCCCCCCCCCCTCCCACTCTACATTCCTCAGCCCTCCTAAAGGACAGGGGTAATAAGAAACTCCGCTGACCTCCTAACAAGGTCACCCTGAGCCACCGAGACCCATCAGACGTCCCCAGGGGGGGGGGGGGCTCCGTACACACAACTATCGATCGATGGAAGAGAAAAAAATCATCACCGGCCCAACCCGGGAGCCAATCAGAAATGATCACATTATAGGCGCCAAGGATCTAGGAACGCACTTTATTGTACAATCTCCTCCATTAATACTAAATTCTAAAACTGTTGATACAATATGTACCCAATCAGGCGGGATCTGGATGAGATTGTACGATGAAACCGTATTCTTCCATCGTGTCCTGTACATGGAGGACCGGCCTACAGATTGAGGATCTAAGGTGGAACTCCGTCTGTAAAACACATCCTCCCTCTTGGGGGGGGGGGGGGTGCCATAGATTATTATTATATAGGATTTATATGGCGCCAACAGTTTGTTCAGCGCTTTACAACATGAGGACAGTTACAGTCCAACTCAATACATGTTACAATTGGGCCATGCAATCTTTAAGCAATCAACAATTTTAACAAGGAATGGGGCACTATTCCTTACACTGTCACCAATGGTGGGGCATAATTCCAAAAATGGGGCACTATTCCTCCCACTGACACCAGCTATTTCCCCCAATACCAAGGATCGGGCATTGTTTACTCCCACCGTGCACAGTCCGCCCCCCCCCCCAAATATAAGGACAGTAAACTGTCCCTTTCTTTAGAAAGTTTGGAGACCCCTGATCCAAACCATTTCATTGTAGCTCTGGTTGTATGTTTAGGGTGGTTGTTCTGTGTCTGTGAACAGCAATTTTCAAGTCTTGCCACAGATTCTCAATTGGATTTAGGTCTGGACTTTGACTGGGCCATTCTAACACATGGATATGCTTTGATGTAAACCATTCCATTGTAGGTCTGGCTGTATGTTTCGGGTCGTTGTCCTGCTGGAAGGTGAACCTCCACCCAGTCTCAAGTCTTTTGCAGACTCTAATGCCGCGTACACGCGGTCGGAATTTCCGATGGAAACAGTCCGATGGGAGCTTTTCATCGGATTTTCCGACCGTGTGTACGCCCATCGGTCTTTTTCTGTCGGAATTTCCGACGGACTTTGAATTGAGAACCCGTTCTCAATTTTTCCGACGGAAAACCTTTCTATGGGATTTTCCGATCGTGTGTATGCAATTCCGACACGCAAAATTCCGACGCATGCTCGGAAACAATTTGACGCATGCTCAGAAGCATTAAACTTCCCTTTTATAGTGCTGTCAAACGTGTTTTATGCCGCTGTGTTACAGACCGTCGGAATTTGGTGTGACCGTGTGTAGGCAAGACAGTTTGAGCGAAATTCCGCCGGAATTCCGACGGGAAAACCATCAGAGCTTTTTCCGACGGGAAAACCATCAGAGCTTTTTCCGACGAGAATTCCGACTGTGTGTACGCGGCATAACAGGTTTTCTTATAAGTTTGCCCTGTATTTGGCTCCGTCCATCTTCCCATCAACTCTGACCAGCTTCCCTGTGCCTGCTGAAGAAAAGCATCCCCACCACATGATGCTGCCACCACCATGTTTCACAGTGGGGATGGTGTGTTCAGGGTGATGTGCAGTGTTAGTTTCCCGCCACATATAATAATTTGCTTTTAGGCCAAAAAGTTCAATTTTGGTCTCATCTGACCAGAGCACCTTCTTCCACATGCTTGCTCCCCTCCCCCACATGGCTTCTCACAAACTGCAAACAGGACTTCTTATGACTTTCTTTCATCAATGTCTTTCTTCTTGTAACTCTTCCATAGAGGTCAGATTTGTGGAGAACACGACTAATAGTTGTCCTGTGGACAGATTCTCCCACCTGAGCTGTGGATCTCTGCAGCTCCTCCAGAGTTCCCATGGGCCTCTTGGCTCTTCTCTGATGAATGCTCTCCTTGCCCGGCCCGGTCAGTTTAGGTGGATGGCCATGTCTTGGTAGGTTTGTAGTTGTGCCCATACTCTTTCCATTTTCGGATGATGGATTGAACAGAGCTCCGTGAGATGTTCAAAGCTTGGGGTATTTTTTTAAAACCTAACCCTGCTTTATACTTCTTCACCACTTTATCCCTGACCTGTCTGGTGTGTTCCTTGGCCTTCATGATGCTGTTTGTTCTCTAAGATTCTCTAACAAACCTCGGAGGGCTTCGCAGAACATCTGTATTTATACTGAGATTAAATTACACACAGGTGGACTCTATTTACTAATTAGATGACTTCTGAAGGCAATTGGTTCCACTAGATTTTAGTTAGGGGTATCGGAGTAAAGGGGGCTGAATACAAATGCACCCCCCCCCCCACACTTTTCAGATATTTATTTGTAAAAAAAATTGAAAACCATTTATCATTTTCCTTCCACTTCACAATTATGTGCCACTTTGTGTTGGTTTATCACATAAAATCCCAATAAAATGCATTTACATTTTTGGTTGTAACATGACAAAATGTGGGAGATTTCAAGGGGTATGAATACTTTTTCAAGGCACTGTATAACCCCTTATTATACCCCTTATATGACCCCCTATTATGCCATTATATGACCCCTTGGACCAGAGTACAGGCACGCCAGGCATTAATCAGGGACATGAACTGACCTTTTTGGCATACTTATGCTGGGCCAGCTTGGCTCGCTGTCATTATCCGTATCTGATACCCGGAGAGCCGCTGCGGATGCTGAAAATCACTGCAGTAGCTCGGGCTTCGTACAGCCCTATTCACACTATGCTGAACACACAGAATCCCATTGTCTGTCCCTGTTCACACACTGATAGGCCCCAAACACACCGAGAGCAAGAGTTTGCCCGTACAAAAGCACACAGACGCGTGTTTAGAATATGGCGAAGCACCAAAAAGAATTATGAGCTTCTTCCGCCATTTTTGTGGTGTGTAGGCATTTTAAATGAATAGGCTGCCTAGATGCCCAAAAATGCAACGCTTGGATGCAGTGCCTGAAAAAACAGCTGTTGCAAAGAATCAACTGAAATCTGTGTGATATGTGTATTTCCTATGATCGTCAGCTCCACCTAGTGGCCACAATGCAGTATTATTTTTTTCTTAAATACTTCAATCAGCAAAGTACTGCATAATGGCCACTAGAGGGAGCCGACCCTGTCGGGTTTAACCTGTTACCTGGGGCTCCTACAGGATGACTTCCCCTCATCTCTGACCTGGTGACCAGGTTTTGCCCTACAAGAAGTGAGGAGAAATCTCTAACGCCAACACCTTTTGGCTTGATGTAGACATGGATACTTACCTCTCCAGGGGGAGTTGTTACTTCAAACTCTTCAAGAGCTACACCCTCTGGCAGAGTCTTCAGCGTCCGACACTTCCGGGAGTGTCAAATTCCTGAGCCTTTCCCACCACATGACAAGGGCGGAGCCATTCGAAAATAAGACACGAGCAACAGAAATAGCACTGCCAGAGAATATTCGACCAGAATGTGCATCTGGAGCCTATTTGTAATAAAAAAGAAAAAAAAACAACTGAAACACTTTCAGAGTATTAATATTATTCTGATTTATATCATAAAAATAATTTTGTAGTATTATTGTTATTATTATTATTTTTAATCATTTGTATTATTATGACTGATATCATTACAATTATGTTGTATTATTGTTGTTATTATTATTAGTTTTAACAATTTGTATTAGTGTTATTATTTATATCATTACAATTGTGGTGCCCCAGGATGACGTCAGTGTGTGACGAAACGCGCGTCGGGAGGAGTGGCAATTTTGTAGTATTATTGTTATTATTATTATTTTTAATCATTTGTATTATTACTACCGATATCATTACAATTATTTTGTATTATTGTTGTTATTAGTTTTAACAATTTGTATTAGTGTTATTATTTATATCATTACAATTGTGGTGCCCCCAGGATGACGTCAGTGTGTGACGAAACGCGTGTCGGGAGTAGTGGCGTGCTGACGTCGTCGCGCTGTTTAGCTGAGAGGACAGGTGTTCGCAAGCCGGCCGGCCTTTAACAAGCCGTGACATTTTATTTTCTACTTTTGTAAGTGCGACTTTTAAGATTTAATACATGTTTGTATGAAACGATTTACACTATGGTGAGCTCCTTTCTATTTTGGGTAGTACCTGGTCGCTTACCTTGACCACTGAGTGATCGAGGAGTTCCCTGGTCGTTTTTGCTGTTCTAATCCATCTTATCAATCAAGTTGTTCCGAGTTGGTGGTACATACTCCCTGGATAAAGGACCTAGCTGGGTATTAGCCGCAGGCTTATAACAGCTTGCCTTCCGGTAAGCACGCACTTTATGCGGTGGTGGTGCACGGATTCATGGTGGTGGTTTGAAGATAACTCAAGTGTTCATTGATGTTTTGCAACTGGTGGACTATTTTTTATTTATTTATATATCGTTTTTACACTTTGTGGTGTTTTGGGAATGAAATTCGGATATATATATTTAGAATCTTGTGCGATAGGCTCGTTTTATCACATCAACCTTTAGCGCAGTTTCACTATAATTATTATTTTGTATTACTATTGTTGTTATTATTATTATTATTATTTGTTTTAATAATTTGTATTATTATTATTATGGATATCATTACAATTATTCTGTATTATTATTGTCATTTTAATCATTTTTGTTTTATTATTGTTGTTCTTTTTTAAAGCAATACATTTTTATTGAAAGAGAATAAGTCATACAAAGTAATACATTTTCAACAAGTTTGTACAAGAACATCACAATAACAGAGTGATATACATTTAACTGTATACAGGTCATATTTGCATTGCTTCGCTTATATACTATTAAGTGGTAACTCTGGAACATCCCTTAAATGGGCTCATTCCTTAACTTAGTCCCTTATGCTACAGTAAATATAGGGAGTGGCTGACCTGGGCCCCCGGGCGCCCCTAAGGGAACACACTGCGCCCAGAGGTCCGGCCGCCCCTCCATATTCATACCTTCCTTAGACGGGACAACAATGATTACATACCAGTTGAGTTACACTGTGATAATCTTATAGAACATCTGTAACGAATACTCCAACGTTTTGAGTATTTCAAGGGAGGTAGGTAAGAGGAGGGTGAGGATAAGAGGAACTGGGAGTAGAAGGATAAGAGAGTAAAGAGAAAGAGAAGGAAAAGAAAAAGAAGGAAAAGCTCAGCTTAGTTAGTAAGTTTTGCACTTATATATACCTGCAGAGATTATTACTCATATGTAAGCAAATCATTTTCCATATTGTTGTTCTTTTTTATTCGTTTTAATAATTTGAATTAATGTTATTATTATTTATATCATTACTATAATTATTATTTTGTATTAATATTGTTGTTATTATTATTATTATTATTTGTTTTAATAATTTATATTATTATTATGGATATCATTACAATTTTTCTGTATTATTATTGTCATTTTAATAATTTTGTTTTATTATTGTTGTTCTTTTTTATTCGTTTTAATAATTTGAATTAATGTTATTATTATTTATATCATTACTATAATTATTATTTTGTATTACTATTGTTGTTATTATTATTTGTTTTAATAATTTGTATTATTATTATTATGGATATCATTACAATTATTCTGTATTATTATTGTAATTTTAATAATTTTGTTTTATTATTGTTGTTATTTTTATTAGTTTCAATAATTTGAATTAATGTTATTATTATTTATATCATTACTATAATTATTATTTTGTATTAATATTGTTGTTATTATTATTATTATTATTATTTGTTTTAATAATTTATATTATTATTATGGATATCATTACAATTTTTCTGTATTATTATTGTCATTTTAATAATTTTGTTTTATTATTGTTGTTCTTTTTTATTCGTTTTAATAATTTGAATTAATGTTATTATTATTTATATCATTACTATAATTATTATTTTGTATTACTATTGTTGTTATTATTATTTGTTTTAATAATTTGTATTATTATTATTATGGATAGCATTACAATTATTCTGTATTATTATTGTAATTTTAATAGATTTGTTTTATTATTGTTGTTATTTTTATTAGTTTCAATAATTTGAATTAATGTTATTATTATTTATATCATTACTATAATTATTATTTTGTATTAATATTGTTGTTATTATTATTTGTTTTAATAATTTATATTATTATTATGGATATCATTACAATTTTTCTGTATTATTATTGTCATTTTAATAATTTTGTTTTATTATTGTTGTTCTTTTTTATTCGTTTTAATAATTTGAATTAATGTTATTATTATTTATATCATTACTATAATTATTATTTTGTATTACTATTGTTGTTATTATTATTTGTTTTAATAATTTGTATTATTATTATTATGGATATCATTACAATTATTCTGTATTATTATTGTAATTTTAATAATTTTGTTTTATTATTGTTGTTATTTTTATTAGTTTCAATAATTTGAATTAATGTTATTATTATTTATATCATTACAATTATTTTTTATTGTTGTTGTTATTATTATTGCTGTTATTATTATTATTATTATTATTATTATAAGAAAAATATATATATTTTTTTATAATTAATTTTTTTTATTTATTTCCTTAAAATAAAAAATAAAAAAAGGATTATAAAGAGGCATCTTAGACAGCTCAGCCACACTAAGGGCTAATTCACAACACAGTGACTGTTGTGCGTTGCAGTCTGGTGGCACCACTGTAGTACCGATGCGCTGATCTCTGCACATCACACTGTTCACTTTTTTTTTTTTTTTAAACACACTTTATTGAAATCTCACATGGTGACATTATATTAAAGGAGATGTATGGGCTTATTAAAAAAAAAAAGAAAATACTCATCTCCATGCTGCAGCTGTTCACTGTCAGCTCTAAGACCAAGAAACGAACGCTAAGTTCTCTATCTTCACCGAGCAGAGAGCCAGTGAGTGTCCGTCACCAGATCACTGTTTTGCCCCTCCAGCGCTCACTAAACCGCTGGGCTGGGGAGGGTGCGGGAGGCTCAGGCTCTGAGCAGCACACTGACAGGTGGAGCCAGCTGCCAATTGGGCATTTCGGTGAATTCCGACACTATTGTCGGGATCTACCCAGAGCCTGGAGTGACTCTGTGGAGTCAGCTGACAGCTGTTGGCTGGGTCACAGGAGTGCACAAGTAAGTGCTCTTGTGAACTGAACAGAGCCCTGACCTCATCCCCTACCGAACACCTTATGGTAAGAACTGGAAGGTCAATTGTGAGCCCACTGAACACAGGGGGCCCGGAGAAGTTTTCTTTTCTAAACGGCTGCACAGCGGGAGATTGGCTTATTGGTGGACGGGGTTTGGGAGTCCCCCCGCCCGCCCTCCCTTCTCTGTCACTGAAACCGGCCCACTGAGCCATCGGCCCACCGGGAAACTCCCGGTAGTCCCAATGGCCAGTACATGACTGTCCTTTGGTGTTCAGTGGGAAGAATGTTCCTTACATTGGTGTTCGTTGGGAAGAATGCTCCTTATATTGGTGGTCAGTGGGAAGAAGTCCCTTTGCATTGCTCATCAATGGGAAAGAATGTCCCTTACATTGGTGGTCAGTGGGAAGAATGCTCCTTATATTGGTGGTCAGTGGGAAGAAGTCCCTTTGCATTGCTTATCAATGGGAAAGAATGTCCCTTACATTGGTGGTCAGTGGGAAGAATGCTCCTTATATTGGTGGTCAGTGGGAAGAAGTCCCTTTGCATTGCTTATCAATGGGAAAGAATGTCCCTTACATTGGTGGTCAGTGGGAAGAATGCTCCTTATATTGGTGGTCAGTGGGAAGAAGTCCCTTTGCATTGCTTATCAATAGGACAGAATGTCCCTTACATTGGTGGTCAGAGGGATGAACTCTCTATATATTGGTGGTCAGTGGGAAGAATGCTCCCTAGAGACAGCTGGAATCATTGTTTTCAGTAGCGCCAACCCTCTGGAGGTTCCCCTTAGGGTACCTAGATCTCCATGGAACTCTGGTTGATAAAGACTGATCTAAACATATAATACATCTCACTGAACAATCATCAATGTAAACAGAGCTCTAGTTGCTAGAGGTTACAGCACATGGCTCCTGCTTGTTGATTGGTTGCTGGAGATTACTGTACATCAATACTGCTCACTGATTGGTTGCTAGAGGTTACTGGACATCCTTACCACTCACTAATTGGCTGCTAGAGGTTACTGCACATTATTACTGCTCACTGGTTGGTTGCTAGAGGTTAGTGCACATCATTACTGCTCACCGATTGGTTACAGCACATCATCTCCTCACTGCCTGCACACCATGTACTGGGCAGGTGAGGGGACCCATCAATAGACTGAAAACACTTAGGGATCCTAGGACTCCTGGGGATCAGTGGCAGTGGTGGGGGGATGGGATTAGTGAGGAGGCAGTACGCTGTGGCAAATTCTGAATCAAGCAGAACAAAGCTGGAAATCTTTGGCAAGTATGTAGTGAGGGGCACGGCAATAGGGCAGAGCTGGGCAGCATTAGTAACAGCGCTTCACACTGAGATATTGGGACACAGCACAGGACTAAATCTTCAAGGGAATATAAACTGGGATAGTTGGCAAGTATGAGGCAGCTGCTTTGGGCCCCACAACAATGACAGGGCCCAGGGCAACTGCCCCTTTTGCCCTGCCTTAAAGACGGCCCTGGCTGCACTGTTAAAAAAATCTAAGGTTGGAAAGTCCATTCTTGAGGGATTCTCTTTAACTACTTCCCACCCGGCCACTGTATATATACGGCCGGGTGGGAGCTGCCTACTTCTAATCGGACGTTCCTGAACGTCCTTCAGAAGTAGAGGGATCGCGCGTGCCCACGCAGCGGCGCGATCCCGATGCGCTCGTGTCACCCGGACACGGCGCATCTCGGATCGGCAGGAGGGCTCTGTGATTGGCCCTCCTGATCACATGACGGCCGTGTCCAATCACAGCCGTCATGTGATGTAAGCAAACTAGGCAACCGGCTCTCCTCTCCTCACACAGAAGTCGTCGGTGAGGAGAGGAGAGCGGATCGCTGCAGCCGGCTGGTGATCAGTGAGTATTAGCTGTTTTTTTACTCACTGATCACCAGTTTAGTGTCACCAACACCTGTAAAACAATGTAAAACACACATGTCCCCAAAACACACATGTCCCCAAATAAAAACACATGTCCCCAAATAATAAAAACACATGTCCCCCACATATGTCCCAGTAAAATCACATGTGTCAATGATTATCTGCACACATATGTCCGTGATCACCTGCACACATCTGTACATGATCATTTGCGTACATATGTCCGTGATCACGCGAACCAATTATTATACACTTAACGGAATTTTTTTTTACTAAAAACATGTAGCAGAATACATTTTGGCTTAAATTTATGACAAAATTAGATTTTATTGGATTTCGTTTAAAAAAGAAAGGAGAAAATATATTTTTTTTTCCAAATTTCCGCTATTTTTTCGCTTATATCGCAAAAAATAAAAAACGGAGTCGTGAATAAATACCACCAAACTAAAGCTCTATTTGTGCGAACAAAATGATAAAAAATTTCATTTGGGTACAGCATTGCATGACCGCGCAATTGTCACTGAAAGTGCGAGAGCGCTGAAAGCTGAAAATTGATCTGGGAAGGAAGAGGGGCGAAAGTGCCCGGTATTGTAGTGGTTAAAGGCGAACAAAACCCCATACACTTAATTGTCATATAAGTTGACTGTTTGCAGCTGCAAAATCATCAAGGGGTCCTTCTGTCACGTGATGTGTGGTTGTACATCGCCCACAAAGGGTCACCATGTTTATGATTTGCCCATGTGTGTTAGTGTACCTCAGCCTAGGGTGTGGGGCGATTTGTACAGGCTCACCCCTGTCTATTACATTAAATTCAGTAGCCTGGTTGCAATGCTTATATTACATTTTATACCAATGGATAAGGATCTGCGCAATTGGTGGTCAGCGCAGGTTTCTACCCTCCTCGAAAGGGTTACAGAGATGGACCATATCAAACTCATTGAATCACTTTTGGTACGGGAACTAGGAGCATGCAATCAATCTTCTCAGAAGGCTTCACACAAGACTTTGGAGTGTCTGTGGGAATTTGTGCCCATTTGTGAGATCAGGTACTGATGTTGGATGAGAAGACCTCGGCCAACCATTGGGGTTCCAATTCATCCCAAAGGTGTTCAGTAGGGTTGAGATCGGGGGCCACTCCAGTTCCTCCACACCAAATCTATCAGACCATGACTTTGTGGACCTATCTCCACTCTTCTGTGAACGATCCACACTAAATTTTGGAGTGTCTGTGTGAATTTGTGCTCATTTCTGAGGTCAGGTACTGATGTTGGATGAGAAGAAGACCTGGCTCACGATTAAGGTTCTAAACCATCCCAAAGATATTCAGTGGGGTTGATGTCAGGGCTCTGTGCAGGCTACTTAAGTTCCTCCACACCAAGCTGGTGTAGCTGGGTGTGCTGCTGACTGCACGTGCCTGTCTCTCTTCATTTCCCTCTCCCCATCACCATTGTGCGGCAGCAGCTGCCCTTCACCCTTAGCTTCCCTGCTATGTGAGTAGAGCGGGCTGTGTGTGAAATCCCCCCCCCCACCCCCTTTCTGGCAATGGACACATGGTGGGAGGTTCCCTTGCCAGGTTTCTGCATTAACCCCTTGCTTACTGGGCACTTAAACCCCCCTCCTGCCCAGACCAATTTTCAGCTTTCAGAGCTGTCACACTTTGAATGACAATTGCGCGGTCATGCTACACTCTACTCAAATTCAATTTTTATATTTTTTTTCATACAAATGGAGCTTTCTTTTGGTGGTATTTAATCATCACTTGGGTTTTTATTTTTTGCTAAACAAACATAAAGAGACAGAAATTTTTGAAAAAATAAAATAAAACATGTTTCCTAGTTTCTTATAAAATTTTGCAAACGGGTAATTTTTCTCCTTCACCGATATTCGCTGATGAGGCTGCACTGATGGGCACTGATGGGCTGCACTGATAGGCACAGATAAGGTGACACTGATGGGCACAGATAAGGCAACACTGATAGGCACAGATAAGGCGACACTGATGGGCACAGATAAGGCGACACTGATGGGCACAGATAAGGCGACACTGATGGGCACAGATAAGGCGACACTGATGGGCACAGATAAGGTGACACTGATGGGCATAGATAAGGCAACACTGATAGGCACAGATAAGGCAACACTGATGGGCACAGATAAGGCGACACTGATAGGCAGGGATAAGGTGACACTGATGGGCATAGATAAGGCAACACTGATAGGCACAGATAAGGCGACACTGATGGGCACAGATAAGGCGACACTGATAGGCACAGATAAAGTGACACTGATGGGTCCTGATGGGTGGCACTGATCAGTGGCACTGATGGATGTCACTGATGGGCACTGGTGGGTGATATTGATAGGCAGCACTGGTGACGAGGCACTGATTGGTGACATTTATAGGTGGCATTGATAGGTGACACTGTGGGCACTGATGGGTGGTACTGTGGGCACTGGTAGGTGGCATTGGTGGGCACTGGTAGGTGACACTGTGGGCACTGGTAGGTGGCGTTGGTGGGCACTGGTAGGTGGTACAGAAGCCTCTGCAGAGGCTCTCCAGATGGGGACTGATGTCACTCTCACAGCCACCGGTGATCTGCTTTTTTTTTTCTCCTCACGCTACCAGCGTGAGGAGAAAAAATAGCTGATTACGGCTCTGTTTACATCACATGATCAGCTGATCACATGGTAAGGGTTTGGGGGCGCGCAGGCCACTCGAGCACGGGAGGACGTCTATGGACACCCTCCCGGAAAATTGGGTCCACGCTGTAGCCGTCTTTCGGCTATAGCGCGGACAGGAGGTGGTTAAAAGCTAATATTATTTGTTTGTTTACTAAGCAGAGTTTGCCTCCTAAATGTTTGTTATTGGAGGCAGTCCCTTCTTTGGGAGACCAAAGGTTCTTTGGTGGGGGGAGAGTGTAGCTGGGTGTGCTGCTGACTGCATGTGCCTCTCTTCTTTTATTTCCCTCTCCTCATGTCATTGTTCTGTAACATCTGCCTCTCAACCTTAGCTTCCCTACTACTATGTGAGAAGAACAAGCTGTGTCTGAAATTCCCCCCCCCCCCCCTTCTCCTGGCAGTGAACTTGAGCCAATCAGAGAGCAGGAGGGAGCTTGAGCCAATGGGGGCATCAGAGAGAGGATTTACTCTGCAGCAATGGATTATGGGATATGTAGTCCTTAAAGGTGCACTGATCAATACAAATGAATAGAGACTAATGGCTGCAGAACTACAGGCACACAAGTCCCTGCATACAGAGTAGGAGAGATACACGTTTTTTTCCCCGGGTAAAATTAGCTGAGCTGAGGAAGAAGAGCATGGAGAGTGAACAGAGGCAGACCTGTGCTGGGGTCTCTGCCTGGCCAGAGCCTGCAAGGACAAGAAAGAGGGACTGAGAGCTGCTGTACCTTGAGACCCGAGCTGTTGCTGTGTGCCACTACCTCAAAGAGGGCCCAATCGCGAGGATCTCACCGTGAGGGGCCAATTGTGTGGACTGAGACTTCTGTGACAAGTGTTTGCTAAATGGACTGGATCTGACCTGTTGCATACTGGGAATCATGAGCGGAACTATCAAGCTTAACCCCTTGTTGCCCATAGTTAATGCTTACTAAGATTGCCCCTATTCGGCCATCTTTTGTGTACAGTCTTAAAGAGACAGCTACATGTGCATCATCATCAGAAGGGCCCCAACGAAAGCCGGCCAACATTGACAATTACTACTTAACAGTCACCTCCAGGGGTACCGGTTTGCCAGTAACGCATACACCCACCCGCTATTGGGCCTGTATGTATGTATAGAGTGCATTTAGGAAAATTGGTTGAGTATCTATTGCGAAGAAATACAGTGCGGTTTCTTTACTGCCATTCATGCTTTCACAGTTGATGCTATATTATGGATACTGTGATGATTAGTGCCTTATTGCAGCGTAAGTTAATGGCCTTAGGTGAGGCTTACCTGTGCACTGTCATAGAGCGGTAGAATATTAATGCTTAGTCTGCACAGGTGTGGGTAACCTATAACTAAGTGTGTTGGTGGGGACCGAGTGGGTTACAGAGTGGTGGCAGAGAACTGAGGGCCCATCATACCAAGCGGCCCCTGCGGGGGTAGTGCTTCACTGGTCAAACCATGTCTTCATGGAGCTTGCACAGGGGTAGTCATGCTGGAACAGAAAAGGGCCTTCACCAAAGTGTTGCCACAAGGTTGGAAGTGCACAGTGGCTTAAGGGTTAGCACTCACTGTGGTCTTCTGCTTGAACCTCGACCAGGATACAACCCACATGGAGTTTTCATGTTCTCCCTGTGTTTGTATGGGTTTCCTTCCACATTCCAAAGGCATGCTGGTAGGTAAAGTCACCCTAGTACAGGGATGGCGAACATTTTAAAGCCCAAGTGCCCAAACTGAAATAAATACATTGGTTTTGTGTTGCAAAGTGCCAACACGGCGATTCGCGAGAGAGGGGGGCTGAGAGAAAGAGAGGGGTTGTGTGAGAGAGAGAGGGGTTGTGTGAGAGAGAGGGGTTGTGTGAGAGAGAGGGGTTGTGAGAGAGAGAGAGAGGGGGGGGTGTGAGAGAGAGAGAGAGAGAGAGAGAGAGAGAGAGGGGTGTGTGAGAGAGAGAGAGAGAGGGGGACAGCGAGAGTGAGGGGTGTGAGACAGATGCTGAGAGGGAGGGGGGCTGAGAGAGAGGGGGCAGAGAGAGAGGGGGTGTGAGAGATATGCTGAGAGAGAGAGGTAACAGAAAGAAGGAGAGGGGCTGAGAGAGAGGGAGGGGGCAGAGAGAGAGAGGGGTGTGAGAGATATGCTAAGAGAGAGGGGAACAGAGAGCGAGAGGGGGAACAGAGAGAGGCAGGGGGGCTTAGAGAGAGGGAGGGGGGCTAAGAGAGAGGGAGTGGGGCTGAGAGAGAGGGGGCAGAGAGAGAGGGGTGTGAGAGGGATGCTGAGAGAGAGGGGCAACAGGGAGAGGGGCTGAGAGAGAGGGGTGTGAGAGAAATGCTGAGAGAGAGGAGGAACAGAGAGAGGGAGGGGGGACAGAGAGAGAGAGATGGGGGACAGAGAGCGAGGGGTGTGAGAGAGGGGGGACAGAGAAAGAGAAGGGGGACAGAGAGAGAGAAGAGGGATAGAGAGAGAGGGGTGCAAGAGAGATGCTGAGAGAGGGGCTGAGCTGAGAGGGGGAACAGAGAGAGGGGGGGACACAAAAAGGGGGGACGGAAAAAGAGGGGGGCTGAAAGAGAGGGAGGGGGGCTGAGAGGAGAGAGAGACCTCTAGCTTTGTCCTGGACCCTCTTGTGTGCCCACAGAGATGGCTCTGCGTGCCAGCTGTGGCACGCGTGCCATAGGTTCGCCATCACTGCCCTAGTATGTGTACGTAGGCATGTAAGATAGAGACCTTAGATTGTTCTCTCCTTTAGGGAGGGAGCTGATGTGAATATAAAGTGCTACGTGAAATTGGAAACACCTGAACCCCATCATTTGGAGGGGGGGTCTTCATACCTTTGCCCCATATACTGAATGTTATCTGCTGGAGCTGAACAACCCCGGCTGTCTGAGATTGGAAAGGGGCAGAAATTTTAGTTCCAACATTTCTGGTAAAGATTTAACACTTCCCATGCAAACCCTTTCGTGTATCTACACACATACAATGGGCATCATCCACAAAATTCTGTAACTTACAACAGGAAAAATCACTTTTACACATTGCTTGTTTAATGTGGATATGTCATCACATACTGTACTCTATTTCAATAACACGTCAGTGTAACCCATCCAGATATGTACAGTGGTACCTTGGATTACGAGCATAATCCTTTCCAGAAGAATGCTTGTAATCCAAAGCACTCGTATAGTAAAGCGAGTTTTCCCATAGGAATCAATGGAAACTCAGATAATTTGTTCCACAGCCTCTGCTTATCTATGCAGTACCGCATGTGGCCAGAGGTGGGGGGGGCGCCAGAGACACTCGGAAACTTTCAGGGAAGCTTGGAAACCACTCGGAGACACTCGGAAAAACTCAGGGAAGCTTGGAAACCACTCCCAGACACTCAGAAACACACGGGAAGCTTGGAAACCACTCCCAGACATTCAGAAACACACGGGAAGCTTGGAAACCACTCGCAGACACTCGGGAACGGAGTGTTTCCAAGTGTCTCCAAGTGTCATCGGTGACCCCACACCTCTGGCCAAAAGTGGTACTGCACACCCTAAAATGTGCAGTACCACATGAATCCTGCTCGTCTTGTGAGACAATGCTCGCAAACTGAGTCAGCTCGTATTGCAAAACGCTCGTAAACCGCGTTACTCGCAATCCAATGTTTTACTGTATTACCTTTTACAGAGATCGCAGTACTCCCCCATCAATGCCTTCATCTGTTTTTCTCTCCAGAAGGACAGAGCCAACTTTGTTCGTGCATCCAGGGTCACCACCTACTTCGAAGACTGAGATACTGGCTCAGAGATGACACAATCATAGAAATCCTGATGTCTGCAGTCTCTCACCTTGTGATTTAGTCAGGCTTATTACTGCTATACTTTTTTACGTCACCCACCCAGAACATGCATGCAGACAATGACATTGGAACATCTGATCTGTATATTTGCTCCAGGTTAATTGACTTAAAAGCTGGAGATAGCCAGGCCAGGGATGGATATATAATCCATCATCCAACAGAAGCACATACCGTACATCTGAACAAGGGACCTCTGGGCTTTAAGGGTCCATTTTAATAGGCAGGTTAGAAGGGTGCTGGGATTCCTTCTAATGTCATGTAGACTCGGACACTGCTCAATTCATCTAGGCTTTTGCAATTTGTTCCTGTTGCCAACCTTTGCTATGTTCACAGATACTGCTACTGTCTGCTGCCTGCTGCCTGCTGCCTGTACTGACTTCTGCAAGTTCCTCTATTACTGTATTTGCCACCTGCCCTGACCTCTGCTATGTCCATGGATTCTTTAACTGTCTGCTGCCTGGCCTGCTCTTTGCCATGTTAACAGATACCTCTACAGTCTGCCGCCTGCCTTGACCTTAGCTCTATTCTTGGATACCACTACTGCCTGCCACCTCCCCTGACTTTTGTTACATTAAAGGATACCGCTACTGTCTGCCGCCTGCCCTGACCTTTGTTATGTTATTGGATAACTCAACTGTATTTCATCTGCCCTGACTTTGCTACATTCATATACACTTCTACTGTCTGCCTTGACCTTGGCTGCACTGACAGATACCTTTACTGTCTGCTGTTTGCCCTGACATTTGCTGCATTAAAGGATACCTCTACTGTCTGACCTGACCTTTGCTACGTTTACGGACACCTCTACTGTCTGCCACCTGCCTTGACCTTGGCAATGTTAGCAAATACCTCTACTGCTTGCCGCCTGCCCTTTCCCATGTTTACGGATACCTCTACTGTCTGCTGCCTGGGTTACTCTTTGCTATGTTAATGGCTATCTCTATAATTGGCCGCCTGCCCTGACCATGGCTATATTCTTGAATTGCTCTACTCTCTGCCACCAGCCTTGACCTTTGCTATGTTCACAGAAACCTCCACTGTCCCCTGCCTGACCTGACCTTTGCTATGTGCACAGATTCTTCTACTGTCTGCTGCCTGCCTTGACCTTTGCCATGTTCATGGAAACCTCCACTGTCCCCCGCCTGCCTTGACCTATGCTATGTTTACAGATTCTTCTATTGTCTGCTGCCTGCCTTGACCTTTGCTATGTTCACGGAAACCTCCACTGTCCCCTGCCTGCCTTGACCTATGCTATGTTCACAGATTCTTCTATTGTCTGCTGCCTGCCTTGACCTTTGCTATGTTCACAGAAACCTCCACTGTCCCCTGCCTGCCTTGACCTATGCTATTTTCACAGATTATTCTATTGTCTGCTGCCTGACTTGACCTTCTTTTATGTTCACGGAAACCTCCACTGTCCCCTGCCTGACCTGACCTTTGCTATGTTCACAGATTCTTCTACTGTCTGCTGCCTGCCTTGACCTTTGCTATGTTTGCAGATAACATTAATGTCTGCAACCTGCCCTGAGCTTCTACGTTCACAGATCACAGTCTGCCGCCACTTTGGACCTTGGCTAAATCCACAGAATACTCCTGCAAACTGCTCCTTAATCCACCGGAGTGTCCTCCAGCTTGTTTCCTCCATTACTGTACAGTACGTCTTACCTTTGCTACCTTGGAGCTGCTTGCATTACAGCCAACATTTGACATTATTAAGTCCTGGGGACAGCCTAGTGCGGGTAGGCCTGCTGACCACAGTCCAGTAGCAGGACCAGAGGTTTCCCCCAGGGGGGTCATTCACACAGAGTAATACAATCCTGGTCCACACATGCCACACTGGCACATACTGCTTAGATGTGCACAGGGGGACATGGTAAAACACTGCTGCCTCTCACTCATGCCCACCTACTGAACAAGTTGATTGACAGCACCTGCCATCCGTGTTGCTGCCTCCTGACATAAGTGCAATCCATCATAAATGCTCATGGCGCAATGCATGCAGGGAAATGTAGTTCTCACGCCAATGTCACGTAACAACAAGTAATTGCGTACCTGCATCTGGAGAGCAGGTGCACATAAACAGAAGTTTCGGGGGGGGAGGGGGCATGCATGGGGGTAAGTAGACCAATAGCTTAGAGGCAAGCACTTCTGTCTTGCAGCACTGGGGTACATGGTTCAAACCCCACCCAGGACACTGCCTACATGCAGTTTGTATGTGCTCTCAAAAAACATGCTGGTAGATTAATTGGCCCTAGTATGTGTAGGTGAGAGGGACCATAGATTGTAAGTTGGGATGGTCCCGATGTTCGAAACGAACATAAGTTCAGCTCTAACATTGGGTGTTCATTTGTCCGCAAACGAAGCAAACATATGGGGTGTTCGCGGCAAATTTGAGTGCTGCGGAGTGCCCCATAATGCACTGCGATGTCACAGTGCATTGACGACTGCTGATTGGCCAAAGCATCCACCTGACCTGCATGCTTTGGCCATTCACAGCGCGATCTGCTGTGAGAGCCATGATTGGCCAAAGGCAGGGTGCCTCTGGCCAATCATGGCTCAGGGGGCTAAGTCCACGCCCCACACTATATAAGCCTGCTTACATGGCGGCCGTATGTAGTTATGATACATGGAGGAGACAGAGAACTTGAGTTAGATTAGGCAGGTTAGTTAGTGGCGTGCAGGCAGTTTAGTGTATATATACACATATATATATATATGTACAGTGTAGTCCATGTAGAATATATATACAGTGCAGGCAATGTATCAATTAAAAAAAATATATATATATATATGTGTAATATATATATATATATATATATATATATATATATACATACTGTGTAATATATATATACAGGGCTCAAAATTTCAAGTCCTGAGCTAATAGCCAGGCCTCAAGGGTTACTCGCCACCAGTTGCCCCACCCAACCCCTGCCCTGCCCCGCCCCTAATTCCACCTCTAAACACGGCCTTATAAATTATATCATGAAATTGCTCTTAAATGTTTTATGCAAATTAAGCAACTTTATCCATGCTCATCAATGCAGCCTCACCCGTGCCCACCAATGCAGCCTCACCCGTGTCCACCAATGCAGCCTCACCCATGTCCACCAATGCAGCCTCACCCGTGTCCACCAATGCAGCCTCACCCGTGTCCACCAATGCAGCCTCACACTTTAACACCAATGCAGCCTCACACTTTAACACCAATGCAGCCTCACACTTTAACACCAGTGCAGCCTCACACTTTAACACCAGTGCAGCCTCACACTTTAACACCAGTGCAGCCTCACACTTTAACACCAGTGCAGCCTAACACTTGTCCACCAATGCTGCCTACCTGTGTCCTGAATGAAGGGGAGCAGAGAAGAAGAGCATTGCTGGCCGGATGATATGAGCGCCGAGGGACATGCTGGAACAGCTTTGATTTAAATCGCTGTGTGTTCCCGCCGCTCGGCGTCCCGTACAGCCCCGCCCCCTGGACAGGGAACTTTGATACACATCACTCGTCCTGGGTTGGACGGGTGATCTGTCTATCAAATTCCCCGGGACCAGGGGGCGGGGCTGTGTGTGAAAGCGAGTGCAGGGAACACACGGCGATTTAAATCAAAGCCGGTGCCGCTAGTTATGTTACCTGCGATATCATCCGGCCGGCTCTGTCCTCTCTCTTCCCCTTCATGAGCACTGGGAAAGGGACTCGCCGGCCGGCAGTGCTCGCCCCCCCCCTCGCTCCCAGACAGCCCTTCCTCGCCAGCCCTCAAAATTTACTCGCAAAATGCGAGCGTAAATTTTGAGGGCTGTATGTATATATATATATATATATATATATATATATATATTCAGTGCAGAGTATATAATACAGTGCATGGAAGTGGTTAAAAACTGTCTATTGTGGTTTTAACTTTTTGACACTTTTTTTTGTGAATGGGTAGGGGTACAATGTACCCGATACCCATTCACATAGGGGGGGGGGGGCCGGGATCTGGGGGCCCCCTTGTTAAAGGGGGCTTTCAGATTAAGATAAACCCCCCACCCGTAGACCCCGACAACCAATGGCCAGGGTTGTCGGGAAGAGGCCCTTGTCCTCATCAACATGGGGACAAGGTGCTTTGGGGGGACTCCAAAGCACCCTCCCCATGTTGAGGGCTTGTGGCTTGGTATGGTTCAGGAGGGGGGGGCATTCGCTCACCCTGCTCTTCAGGCTGCATGCTCGGATAAGGGTTTGGTATGGATTTTGGGGGGGGACCCCACGTAAATTTTTTAATTTTGGAATGGATTTTCCATTAAAATCCATACCAGACCTGGTCTGGTATGGACTGGGGGGGAGCCCCACGCCAATTTTTTTTTCCTTGGTTATTCCTGGGAGCCGGCAATACATTACAGCCGCGAGCAAGTTTAAATTAAAATTTTTCCTTTAGAAATGTAATTTTGCTGTGGCACTGTTCTACACATCAGACAGATGCGCCACTTTACAGGCAGACTAAGGGTACCCCCCATGCACGATCTTTAAAGTAATATTTCATTTTTATTGTTTCACTTTAAGCATTATTAATATCACTGCTTCTGAAAAAACAGGCGTTTTAAAAACGTATTTTTTTGCATTTATACATGTCCCCTGGGGCAGGACCCGGGTCCCCAAACACTTTTTATGGTAAAAACTTGCATATAAGCCTTTTTTTTTTATATAAAATTTGAGAGTTTGGTTCTATTTGAAGGTCGCAGGAGTGGACAAGGACGCTGCTTTTCTGGCAGAATCAACAGGAATTTTTAGTAGTACTTGCAGAAAATGTTCTTAGCCTGAAAAATGAAAACTAATGCAGCCATCGTATCTAAGGTTCGGTGAGCTACAATATATACATTTTTTGCTCACAGGTTTAGATTTTCTTTAAACGTGCATCCACAATAAAAACATGTTCCTGTGCTTTGTGTCCATGTGTAGACCTTGTGTCCGTGCTGCTCTGTGTTCAGCTGTCACGCTGGTGTCACCCCCCTCCTCCCAACCCCATCCATTCCAGCACCGTCCCCTCCTTGTTCTATATAAAGAGAAGCAAAGTCCCAGCTGAGACTTCACTGCACTGTCCATCGTCCAGCCAGGAGCCAGGAGGAGCCAGGTACTGTGCTTTCCCCTAAACCCCATATCAGCAGCCTTTCTCAAACTTTTTTTCCCTAGAGGAACCTCTAAAATAATTTTTCAGGTCACAGGGCACCCTTACTAAAACAAGTTCATAAGGGTTGTGTGGGAAAAAATGTTCTTTACATTGGTGGTCAATGGGAAGCAGGCCCTTTACATTGGTGATCAATGGGAAGAAGGACCTTTACATTGGTGGTCAGTGAGAATAATGCCCCTTACATTGGTGGTCAGTAGCAGGAAATCTCCATACATTGTACGTCAGTGGGAAGAATGTCCTTTACATTGGTGGTCAGTTGGGAAAAATGTCCTTTACATTAGTGGTCAGTGGGAAGAAATCTCTATACATTGGAGGTCAATGGGAAGAATGCTTGTTACATTGGCGGTCAGTGGGTAGGATTCTCCTTACATTGGTGGTGAGTGGGATGAAATCTCCATACATTGGTGGTCACTGGGAAGAATGCTTGTTACATTGGCGGTCAGTGGGTAGGATTCTCCTTACATTGGTGGTGAGTGGGAGGAAATCTCCATACATTGGTGGTAACTGTCAGTGGGGAGAATTCTTGTTACATTGGTGGTCAGTGGGTAGGATTCTCCTTACATTGGTGATCAGTAGAAAGAATGGTCCTTACATTTGTGATTAGTGGATAGAATTCTCTTTACATTGGTGGTCAGCGGAAAAATGCTCCCTACATTAGTGGTCAATGGGAAGAATTCCCCCTACATTAGTGGTCAATGGGAAGAATGCCCATTCCATCCCCCTTTTTATTGGCGATGGGTGGTTAGAATGCTCCTTACAATAGAGGTCAGTAGGAAGAATGCTCCTTACAATGGAGGTCAGTGGGAAGAATGCTCTTTACAATGGAGGTCAGTGGGAAGAATGCTCCTTACATTGGTGGCCAGTAGTGGGAAGAATTCCCCTTACATTGGTGATCAGTGGTTAGAATTCTCTATACATTAGTGGCCATAAGTAGCAAAGTGCTCCCTACATTGGTGGTTAATGGGAAAAATGCCCCCTACATTGGTCAATGGTCAGAATACCCCCCCCCCTACATTGGTAGTCAGTGGGAAAATCAATTTACATAATTTACTTTGATGGTCAGTCGGCAGAATGCTCCTTACATTGGTGGTCAGTGGGCAGAATGCTCCTTACATTGGTGGTCAGTGGGCAGAATGCTCCTTACATTGGTGGTCAGTGGGCAGAATGCTCCTTACATTGGTGGTCAGTGGGAAGACTAACATCCTTACTTGCTCACAATGCCCCTCGCCAAAAAGGTAATTGGTGTCATGCTTCTGGTTTTACCAAGTGGTGTTGGCCCTGGAACTATGCAGACACCATCAAATGTAAGGTCAGTCAGCCACAGCTCAAGGTACCCCTAACAAGGAACCCTGGTTGAGAATGACTGACCCACACTTTATATAGGTCTGTACACTTCAATATCTGTGGCTTGGGTCGATATCTGTTAGCATGCAGTGTATGGAGATCATGGCTTGGGTTGGTATCGATTAGCATGCAGTGTATGGAGATCATGGCTTGGGTTGGTATCGGTTAGCATGCAGTGTATGGAGATCATGGCTTGGGTTGATATCGGTTAGCATGCAGTGTATGGAGATCATGGCTTGGGTTGATATCGGTTAGCATGCAGTGTATGGAGATCATGGCTTGGGTTGATATCGGTTATCATGCAGTGTATGGAGATTATGGCTTGGGTTGGTATCGGTTAGCATGCAGTGTATGGAGATCATGGCTTGGGTTAATATCGGTTAGCATGCAGTGTATGGAGATCATGGCTTGGGTTGGTATCGGTTAGCATGCAGTGTATGGAGATTATGGCTTGGGTTGGTATCGGTTAGCATGCAGTGTATGGAGATCATGGCTTGGGTTGATATCGGTTAGCATGCAGTGTATGGAGATCATGGCTTGGGTTGATATCGGTTAGCATGCAGTGTATGGAGATCATGGCTTGGGTTGGTATCGGTTAGCATGCAGTGTATGGAGATTATGGCTTGGGTTGGTATCGGTTAGCATGCAGTGTATGGAGATCATGGCTTGGGTTGGTATCGGTTAGCATGCAGTGTATGGAGATCATGGCTTGGGTTGATATCGGTTAGCATGCAGTGTATGGAGATCATGGCTTGGGTTGGTATCGGTTAGCATGCAGTGTATGGAGATCATGGCTTGGGTTGATATCGGTTAGCATGCAGTGTATGGAGATCATGGCTTGGGTTGGTATCGGTTAGCATGCAGTGTATGGAGATCATGGCTTGGGTTGGTATTGGTTAGAATGCAGTGTATGGAGATCATGGCTTGGGTTGGTATTGGTTAGCATGCAGTGTATGGAGATTATGGCTTGGGTTGATATCGGTTAGCATGCAGTGTATGGAGATCATGGCTTGGGTTGGTATCGGTTAGCATGCAGTGTATGGAGATCACGGATTGTATACCTTTAGCTGTGTTTCCTCCTAAGGTTTCCTCCCCAGGGTCTGAGGGGGACATTGCCAATGTCACAGCTCTGCTGACCTTTCCCGGATGCTATAACAGTCCTGACCTTTCCCCGTCCTCTCCAACCTTTACAGTGACTATTAATAGGCCGCCAGAGATAATTCCAGACCACAAATTAAATACCACACAGACTCTGCAGAGACTTCACATCCTGCCAGTGTTATCTTACAGTACAGAGTGATTCTTGTTATACAGTACAGTGTGATCCTTACCCGTGTATACTCGGTATTATTATACAGTGCAATGTAACCAGTGTACACCAGGGTGCATTTACAAAAAAAAATTCACAAAGTTGTTCATTCTGCAATTTTACATGAATTCATTGTGTGCAAATCCTGGCAAAATCGAATGTTACTAGGATATTTTCTTCCCAGGTTGAATGTTCTACGTTCATAAGAATAGCATGAATCAGGCAAAATACCACATTATGTCCACCAGGTGGAGCTGATAGGAAATAAATACATATTTACCATGATTATCAGCTCCATCTAGTGGCCATAATGCAATATTTTCCTGAGCCCCTCTGTTACGAATGAAGATGAGCCCCTCTATTACGTATGAAGATCATCCAACCGGGAGAGAAAAGAGCCTACTAACATTCCATTTTGCTGGCATTCTCATAAAGTAAATGCACATGCAGTCTCGCAGGATGAATAGCTCTGAACTTTTTTTATTATTAATACACCCCTTAGTGCAGGGGTCTCAAACTGGTGGCCCTCCAGCTGTTAACGAAACTACAAGCCCCATCATGCCTCTGCCTGTGGGAGTATTGATTGTAACTGTCAGCCTTGCAATGCCTCATGGGAGTTGTAGTTTTGCAACAGCTGGAGGACCGCCAGTTTGACACCCCTGCCTTAGGCCACTTTCACACTGAGGCGCTTCTAAACTGCCAGTAAAAACACTGAGCGCTTTTGAAGAGCTTTTCAGGAGCTTTTGAAGAGCTTTCCATTTATTTCAATGGGGAGGGGAGTTTTTCACTGCCCTGCCAGCACACTGCCCCAGTGTGAAAGTGTTCATTGATTTTAATAGAAATAAGTTTTCGTGAGCTTTTTAGGCGCCGTTTTTAGCGTGAAATCGCTTGAAAAGCTCCTCAGTGTGAAAGTGGTCTTAGTGTTTCTGTACAGGGCAATATGACACTGATTCTATATGTCTGTTCACCTTTTAGGCAATATGTCCATTCAGAAGATTCATGCTCGGGAGATCCTTGACTCCCGCGGTAATCCAACCGTGGAGGTAGACCTCTATACCGGCAAAGGTAAGTGATGTGACCTTCCACTCACAGATCTGCAGGGACGGCTATGGGTCCAGGTTGGAAAATGTCACAACCTTAAAGGATTTTTTTTTGGGGGGGGTACTTATAAATATATAAGCATAAGTGATCGGCTTAAGACCTGTTTGCTATTGGCATGGGTAGGAAGGAACATGCATTGTTCAAATATTCCACCTCTACTCACTGTATGTGATGCTTCCTGCAAAACATACCCTGCTGGTTGAATGTAGGGTCAAATCTGGTCAAAGGTTTGAGAAACAACGGCCCAATCCTTCCTCCATGTGGTCAAAAGAATGGTGCCCGGTGGGACATTTTCCTTTGGGGGGGGGGAACGCTCCATTTCGAGGATCTATTTTTCTTCCCCTTACATTGAATTGATTCCCCCAACTCTAGCACCATTTAGAAAGGGTTGTTCATGCATCAGTTGTTTAGAGGACAGCACCGTTACAAATCACTTCCATACAAGAGGGTTGGGGGCCGTGCTCACGAGAGTTTACAATCCAATAGAGAGGGTCAAGTGATACAAAAGGTAATAACCTGTGGCGGATGAGTTGATGGAGAAAGTAAAGTTCAGTAGTTAGGTGGAGGCAGGATAGGCTTCTCCTACCCTGTTTCCCCGAAAATAAGACCTAGCGTGATTGTCGGTGATGGCTGCAATATAAGCCCTACCCCCCAAATAAGCCCTAGTTAAAGTCCTTGTAGGTTATTTTCAGGGTAGGGCTTATTTTCAGGGTAGGGCTTATTTGGGGGGTAGGGCTTATATTGAAGCCATCACCGACAATCACGCTAGTCTTATTTTCGGGGAAACAGGGTAAGAGATGAGTTTTTAGGGATCACCTAAAAGTAGACAGAGTAGAAGATAGTTCCAGAAGATGGGAGAGGCTCTGGAGAAGCCCGGGAGGTGAGAATAGGAGGAGGTGACAAAAGGAGCTAGAGAGCAGGAGGTCTTGGTGGGAGGAGAGGACGGTTTGGGTGGTATTTTGAGATGAGGTTGGTGATGTAGCTTGGGAAGAGTTGTAAATTTGATTCGCTGGGCAATTGGAAGCCAGTGGAGGGATTAACAGAGAAGGGTGGAGGGCACTGAGTGGCTGGTGAGGTAGATGAGGCCAACGAGGAGGGAAAAATAAAGGGAAATTTCTGGAACCCAAAACTTAGGACCAGAAAAAGAAAAAGAAAAAGGAAAGCAGCTACTTTATGGAGACATTCAACTGATCGATTCAAAATACTGGATTGAATAAAGGTTTTTTATTATTATTATTTAAACACTCACAGGTGTGCTTCCTGTAAAAAACTGAGACAGATCAACATCAAATAGTCAATATACTAATCACAATTATTAACAAATACCAACAACACAGAACAAGACAAAAACGGACACCATATAACAACAAAGTGCACCATGTTCTTTCACATGGTGCACTTTGTTGTTATATGGTGTCCGTTTTTGTCTTGTTCTGTGTTGTTGGTATTTGTTAATAATTGTGATTAGTATATTGACTATTTGATGTTGATCTGTCTCAGTTTTTTACAGGAAGCACACCTGTGAGTGTTTAAATAATAATAATAAAAAACCTTTATTCAATCCAGTATTTTGAATCGATCAGTTGAATGTCTCCATAAAGTAGCTGCTTTCCTTTTTCTTTTTCTTTTTCTGGTCCTAAGTTTTGGGTTCCAGAAATTTCCCTTTATTTTTGCATATGTATTTAGCTACGGCGACATTTCTCTACCTCATTTTTTGGTCCTGATCGGAAGCCGTCTTAATTATAATCGGCTATTATTGACAGTATCCAGCCAATTTTCCCCTTCCAATTTCCCTTTTCCCCTTACCTCATTCCTTACATTTTTTGCAACGAGGAGGGAGCTGCAATAGTCAAGTTATGAAATAACCAGGGGGCAAATTAGTATCTTGGTGGTGTCATTGGTTAAGAAGGGGTCATTTTTTTGGTAATGTCATGGAGGTGAAGGTGGCAAGATTTGGACAGTGATTGGAAAGGGGAGGTCAGAGTCCAGGATTACACCTAGCCTAATGGCCTGTACACACGATCCAAAAAATCGGACGAAAAATACCGCTTTCGACGCGATCATACGATAATGTCAGAAACCATGAAATCAGGCCGAGACAGAAATACAGTTAAATCACACTTGTTTCATAATAAACGTAAAAAGAACAAATGTATGAAAAAAATAGCCAAAGTTCAGTAACCGGAACGGATAGTCAGCCAAGCCAGAAGTCAGGGATTAATGTAGTGGAACAAGCAAGCAGGATCTGGAGCCAGAAGGGATGTCATAGCAAGTCTTGAACAGGATCGCAGGAGATAGTTTCTGTGATGTTTGACCAAGGCGAAGGCAGAGCTCCTCTGGACTGGACGGCTTAAGCAGGCAGGACTGACGAGCAGGATATCATCAACAGCATAGTTACTGTGGAGAGATGGGAGCTGGCAATTAGCTGACCGCTGAGCGGCCAGCTCAGAGAAGGAAGGGCTGAGCCCAGCCCTGACAGATAATCGAATCGTTAGTACAGAGCTTTCGAGAGTTGATCACGACAGTTCATCCGATATTATTCGATCGGACAAGCACGAAAATGTTTCTCGTACGATACCAGATCATATGATTTTCGTTTATTCAGTACATTTGTCGTCCGAAAATACAATACAAATACAATACAACACACTTTAGTCTGTCATACGAGAATTTTCGTAACTTTAGTAAACTCTTCAGGTTCGATATACGACTAGCATGCACAAAAAAAAAAACAAGGATCAGTCATCCAATTTTTGGATTTTGTGTACGGGGCATAAACGTAGACAGAGTAGCAGATAGCTGGACAGGGCTGGAATAGGGAGTTCCAGAGGTTGTGAGAGGGGCCTGGAGAAGTTCTGGAGGCAAGTATAGGAGATGGTGACGAGAAAGCTTGAGAGCAGGAGGTCTGAGGGAAGGGATTGATAGTTGTGTTATTGATCTTGATGGAAAAGTTGGGGGAGGGGGCATGGGTGAGTAGGAGGGTGTGTGTGTGCATTGTGTTAGGTCAAAAGATGGGGTTAAGATGAGAAGTTGAGATGTTGAACAGCTGAGCTATTAACATTGACAGGATTGTTAAAGTCACCAAGAATGATAGTGGAGAAGGTAGAGCTTTGTCCTCATGACCATGGTCAACAAGCTAGAAAGTCATGAGAAATTCATACCAGAGCATGAAGTTAGGGGAATCTTCCGGCGACAGCTGCTTAAAGGGGATGTCCCTTCACTTTGTGTCCCTGGTGGGGAGAATCCCTCTCTCGATTTATCCGGCTGACCATTGTCACATAAGAGAAAATCCAAGTGTTTGAGTTGTCAAAAGAATAGAGGAATTAAAGATGTGCACGACGGAAAAATTTGTTTTGTTAAGTTAATAATTTTGTTTCGTCATTTTCGTTATGTTAAAATGATTCGTTTTCGAAAATTATTTGGAATATTCAGATTGATTTCGTATATTCTAATTTATTCAAGATTTGAATTTCAGAAGGCGGCTATATTCCTTCATTATTTTATTCTATTTCATTATTCTCTATTCTATTCTATTTCTATAGTTTCTATTTTATTATTTTATTTTCAATTTTTTCTATTATATTCTGTTCTATTCTTTTATTTGAAATACTATTCTATGCTATTCCTTTATTTTCTATTGTATTCTTTTCTGTTTTATTCTATTATTTTCTATTATATTATATTTTGTTTTATTTAATTGTATTATATTTTGTTCTATTCTATTAACCACTTAAGCCCCGGACCAATTGGCAGCCAAAGGACCAGGCCCTTTTTGCGATTCGGCACTGCGTCGCTTTAAACTGACAATTGCGCGGTCGTGCGACGTGGCTCCCAAACAAAATTGGCGTCCTTTTTTTCCCACAAAATAGAGCTTTCTTTTGGTGGTATTTGATCGCCCCTGTGGTTTTTATTTTTTGCGTATAAACAAAAATAGAGCGACAATTTTTTAAAAAAATGCAATATTTTTTACTTTTTGCTATAATAAATATCCCCAAAAAATATATAAAAAAACATTTTTTTTTCCTCAGTTTAGGCCGATACGTATTCTTCTACATATTTTTGGTAAAAAAAAAAATCGCAATTAGCGATTATTGATTGGTTTGCGCAAAAGTTATAGTGTTTACTAAATAGGGGATAGTTTTATAGCATTTTTATTAATATTTTTTTTTTTTACTAGTAATGGCGGCGATCAGCGATTTTTATTGTGACTGCGACATTTTTGACACATTTTTGGGACCATTGTCATTTATATCAATGCTATTTAAATGCACTGATTCCTGTATAAATGACACTGGCAGTGAAAGAGTTAACCACTAGGGGGAGGGGTTATGGGCTGTGACGTGTGTTTTTTTAACATTAGGGGGCGGGGCTGACGTCATTGATCGGCTTTCCGATGAAAGGGAACAGCCGATCAATGAAAGGCAGAGTAGGAAGCGCGGGGAGAGGTTTGTTTACACAGACCTCTCCCCGTTCTTCAGCTCTGTGACCCGATCGCGGGACACCAGTGGCGATCGGGTCCGCTGGTCTCGCGGCCGTGGTCACAGAGCTCCCGACCGGGTCGCGGTTTCTCTATTATATTCTGTTCTTTTCTTTTATTTTAAATACTATTCTGTTCTATCCTATTCCTTTATTTTCTATTTTATTATTTCTGTTTTATTCTATTCTATTATTTTCTATTATATTATATTTTGTTTTATTTAATTGTATTATATTTTGTTCTATTCTAATAAGCAGCTAGGAATTAGCATCTTATTTCACTTTTATACCTTACTGTATTTATTGCAATATGTTTCCATTTTGAATTTGAATTCAAATCAGGATAATTCATTTTTTTTTTTTATAATTTATGTAGGATTCGTTATTATTGTGATTCGGAAATCTTGATACATCCAAATCTCCGAATAACGAAAATCTTGTCAGTTTAAATTTGTAGTGAAATGAATTGCACATGTCTACTTCTAATAGGGGCATCTGATCTGGGGACAACTGTCTAAGGACTTTACTCTGGCGAGATTTTTGTTTCTCAATTCCTGGTGTGTCCAATGGGACAGGAAGTGAGTTATTCTCCCCAGGGGGGACACAAATGGTAGCATAGAGCCTGACAGGAGTTTAGACATTACTGTAAAAATGAAAACAAGGGCAGTCGCCCATCCAAGGACTGGTAAGTTGCAAAAAAAAAAATGTTTTGATCTTGGGTTGGACACATTTTAATTTTACATGCTGTGCTTTGTTGGAGAAGTACATTTCGGCACTGTCTAAATGATCCTCCTGCTCATTGATATAGGAAACAAAGTTTTATGGCCAGGAGGGTAAGATGTACAGAAAAATATTCATAGATATTATATAATTTTAATACATATGAATGTTATATTATTATTATTATAATATTGTTTCCATGCCTCAAGTCATTCAATCTTGTATTTAAACCAGGTCTCTTCCGGGCAGCCGTACCCAGCGGAGCCTCCACAGGAATCTATGAGGCCCTTGAACTGAGGGATGGGGACAAGTCTAGATACCTGGGCAAAGGTGAGCAATGGAGTGAGGTCCATTCCTTCTACTGGCTGCACGACCCTGCCCATCCACCATGCTGGAAATTTAGGTGCATAGGCATAGCAATCATTGGTTGACCAGAGAACTCTTTGACTCCGCCCAAAGACGCCTATCCTAGGAAGTCACCTGAAAATGGAAACAGGAATCTCCATTCACAGGAAGATCCTTCCTGAACTTCATATGCAATCAGATAATCACTGGATCATCTACAATGTTATTTCCTATGAATATTATCAATCATTGAGTATTTAGAAGCACATTTATCCTTACTGGAGAGGGAAGTCTCACAGATTTTAGTGTCTGCATGCAAAGGTTAAACTTCTTCCACCAGGTGCAGAAAGTCTCTCGTTGTCCTTTGCAGATATTTATATGGCTCCAACAATTTACGCAGCACTTTACGCACCGTACATTCACATCAGTCGCTGCCCTCAAGGAACTTACAATTTAGGGTCCCTCTCTCACATGCACGCACATACTAAAGCCAATTTTAGACAAGATCTGTGTAACCCACCAGCATATCATCGGAGTGTGGGAGGAAACCCACGCAAGCACATGGAGAACATGTAGACTCCATGCAGATAGTGTCTTGACCAGGTTTCGCAGCAGCGACCCTTGTACTGCAAGGCAGAAGTGCTAACAACGAAGCCACTGTGCTGCTCCAAATGGCATGAGGAGTCTTCTGCATCTTGGTGCAATAATACTTTAGCAACCTCAGCTATATCACCCTTAAGGGCGTGCTGGAAAAAGTGTACCAAGAACCGCAATTGCCAGAATTCAGAGCATTTCAAACATCAATATTGGCCACAGATAACCATCCAATCCAGGTCAGCTTCATAGAAACAAAGATCTGTATTCCACTACAATTATCATTCCTTCTCCTTCCCTTTCCAGGTGTCCAGAAGGCCGTGGACCATATCAACAAGACCATCGTGCCGGCTCTGCTGGAGAAGGTAGGGTGATATGGAAGGACAGAGGGTGCCATAGCGGCTGATAACTGCAATGGGTGTACAAAGAAAAAATTTAAAATGTTTTTGGACCATGTTGTACATGAGGCGAAAGCATTTTAAGACCCATTTATTTCCACTTGGCAATGTTCTCAGTGATGTGCTATATTTGAGTTTTACAATAGACCTTGTTGACCACTTCCAGCCATGGACCAAACCATCTCAAGGCACAAGGGATGGAAGACCTGCATTCTGGAATAGAGTGTGGGCTCTTCAATGAGGGTCCTTCGTATCCCTTTACCAGTCCCCCCCAGTGGACATATGGCCCTTGAATACACTTTATAGGGCCAGAGTAGTAGGAGATCACTGATGGAGGGAATATTTAGAATGGTCTGCTTAGAATGGTATACTTAGAATGGTATACTTGTTCTTGCATAGCTACACTATATAAGCAATTTGATTGGTAAGAGACATTAGACTGCTGAGTTTGGACTTCCCCAATTGTTCAGTTCATACCCAACTCCTCTTGAGAAAAATGACTCCCTGAACACTCAAGGGCAATTTGAAGAATTCCCTGGATCAGATTTTTTTTTTACAAAATATATTTTCTGTAATAATTAAAGGCAGAAATGAATTATTAGAAAAACATCCCATCCTTTGTAAAATCCTATTATTGTTCTTGCCGTTACTACCTCATGCTTGACAGCCTTTTTAATAGAGAAACCCTTCCTATAATGATGTAAAATTGTCTTGTCTTGACATGCATCACAATCCATCCCCTGGTACTTTTGAACTTCTGGTGGGCCCATGTCTGGACCTGGGACAAGTTTTCTTTCTGTACTCCTTTAGTAATACAGCTCTGCTTTCTCTCCCAGAAATTGAGTGTGGTGGATCAGGAAAAGATCGACAAACTGATGCTGGAACTTGATGGGACAGAGAACAAATGTGAGTGCTGGGAAGTGCAACAGAGCAAAGAGAAGCTTCAGATAGAAGCTGCCATACTGTGACTTAGGGGGGCTGCATAGTGCTTCTTCACTCTCCACTAAATTTGCCCTGTCTATCCCGTCAGAGTCCGGCAGTTTCTATTGAAGGCTTCTCATACAGGTATGCTCCATTGCAGGCAAAAAAGAAATGACTGCTTTTTATGGCAGTAATGATGGCAACTGTACAATTATGTCTGTGTCAGGGCTCCAGTGAGTCTATTCTTTCCTACTAACATTTCTTTCTTCAACAGCAAAGTTTGGTGCTAACGCCATCCTGGGAGTGTCACTGGCTGTGTGCAAGGCCGGAGCTGCTGAGAAGGGTGTTCCACTCTACCGACACATCGCCGACCTGGCTGGAAATCCTGATGTCATTCTTCCCGTCCCTGTGAGTACACATTCTTCTTTTCTCTTACCTCTCTTCCCATTCTTTTTTTCCCTTCTTCTTACCTTCTCTTTTCTTTCCTACCAACCCTTTTTCTTCTCTTCCCTTTGTTCCTTCCTTCTTTTATTTCCCCTTCCTCCCAATCCTCCTACCTTTCCCTTCCTTCCCCCCTTTCCTCTTCTCTTCTTTTTTCTTTCTTTCTCTTTTACGTTTTTCTCTCCTTCCAACCTACCTACCTTCCTTTCCTCTTCACCTCTCTTCTTTCTTTTTTTCACATTCTTTTCCCTCCCCTATTCCTTCCTTCTCTTTCTTTTCTCTTCTTACCAACCTTCCTTCTTCTCTTCCCTTTTTTCCGTCCTTCTTCCCTTTCTTCTCTTTTTCATTCATCCCTATCTACCTTTCATTCCCTTCCTTCCTCCCTTTCCTCTTCTCATCTCTTTTTTCCTCTTCCCTTTTTCACTCCTTCCAACCTACCTACCTTCCTTTCCTCTCTTGCTTCTTTTCTTCCTTCTCTTCCCATTCCTTTCCCTCCCCTCTTCTTTCCTTCTCTTCTCTTTTCTTTCCTTTACCTTACTATCAACCATCCTTCTTCTCTTCCCTTTGTTCCTTCCTTTTTCTCTTGTTTTTCCTTCCTCGCAATCTACCTTTCTTCCTTCCTCACTTTCCTTTTCTGTTTTTCTCTCCTTTCAACCTACCTACCTTCCTTCATTTCCTCTCTTTTCTTCCCATTTTTTTCCCTCCCTTCTCTTTTATTTCCTTTCCCTTCCTTCTTCTCTTCCTTTTTTCCTCATCTTCCTTTTCCTTCTTCTCTTTTTCCTTCCTCCCTATCTACCTTTCTTTCCTTTCCTTTCCTCTTCTCTTTCCTTTTCCATTCCCATTCCTTCCAACCTACCTACATTCCTTTTCTCCTCCCATTCCTTTCACTCCCCTCTTCCTTCCTTTTTCCCTTCCTACCAACATTCCTTCTTCTCTTCCCATTTTTCCTTCCTATCCTATCTACCTTCCTTCCTCACCTTTCCCTTCTCCTCTTTCCCTTTTCCATCCTTTTTCCTTTACCATTTTCTCTCCTTCCAACCTACCTACCTGCCTTCCTTCTTTTCCTTCCTTACTCCTCCCTACCTACCTACCTATCTAATTTTCGTCCTTTTCCTCTTCTGACTTTTTTCTTACTTCTCTTCCCTCCCCTTCACCTACCTTACTTCCTACATTCTTTCCTTCCATCTTATAAAGAAAAATAATTATTATATGTTTTATTAATGATTAAGGGTCCATTTACATGTTTGTATTGCAGCAACGCACGCATTACCACAACATGCATTGCAGTTCATTTTGAATGACAATGCAACAGACTAAGGAAATGCACATGTGTTGCAGTGTTCTTTAAAACGCCATCACAGGTCTGATTTTAAGGATGTTTAGGTACCTTGGCTGCCCATTCATTTTAATGGGCTGCCTAAACACAATGCAGGCTAACACTCCAAAAAAAATGTAAATGGGACTAAAGGCCATTAGGTGCTTTTGTATATGCTAATGATAGGTTCGTTATATAACTCGTTTGCTCACAAAGACATTGAAATGTTGTTCTTCTCCCATCTAAGTGGAATGTCTTGTTGTGCGATATGGAGATACAGTTAGTCCCCATGTACTACAATGATATATTTCAGAGTCTGATTCAAGGTCAAGCTGACAAGGTGTTTCAAAATAACAGAAATTAATGTATCTTGTTATTAATGATGTGCTGCTTGTGCAAATGCTTAAGTAAAAGATTTAACATGTAAAAGTTTATGTGTAAGAGGTCCTACATGCCAACTGTCCCCTTTTGACCAAGAGGGCAGATCCTTGGTACAGTTGCCTCTCTGTCTGCGGTTACCTACATATGCCCTTTTTATCCCTCCTCTTTCTTCTCCCCCCTTTTGCCCTCTGTGGGATATTACAGCGATTTCTGTCTTCCCTCAGGCATTTAATGTGATAAATGGAGGCTCTCATGCTGGGAACAAGTTGGCCATGCAGGAATTCATGATCCTGCCAATCGGAGCCTCTAGCTTCCATGAGGCCATGAGGATCGGTGCAGAGGTCTACCACAACCTGAAAGCTGTCATCAAGGCCAAGTATGGCAAGGACGCCACCAATGTTGGTGATGAGGGTGGCTTTGCTCCAAATATCCTGGAGAACAACGAAGGTGAGATAAGTCAGAGGCTACACAGATACATGGGGTCTCCCACCACTATATGCCAGGGTGGAAGTAGAAGGTTTCTTCTTATCTGTAAATTTACTTTGTCCTCTACAACCCCTTAAAAAGATGCCACATCCTGCAGGATAGAGGTTCCCATGTTATTACCTATTATGTATCTGAGCCACCTTCTATTCCTTATGCCCCTGTCAGGGACACATCGACTTGAGTTTGCACTTTTGAGCATCCCCAGCAGTCCTCTGTTGCTCTGTGTGTCGGATTCATTGTAGAAAGCTGCAGTTACCCTTCTACCCACTTTCAGACAGTATGTATTAGCTGTATTTGTTTGCTATTCCTACACTATACATGTGGGAAGGTCCAGCTTGGTGTGGCAGCCGTAAACACTCAGAGTCCAGTTGCAGAAACTGAACTTTTTTAATAAATACATTATTAACAATACACATCAAGTCCGGCGGGGAGGCACCCAACCAGGAAAACTCACAGAATACAACAGCGATGTGTAGCAGAGCAACTCTAAAATTGTGCAGACAGCATCTGTCCTAAGGGGCGGAATGTGGCCTGGCTGGCCCAAATGGGAATGTCCAGGAAGAATGGCGTGTCCCTATCCTTCCCTTACTCTTCTGGAACCTCTCCTGGCCACTAATCACTGTCCTTACCAGACAAATAACCAGTCCCTACACCACCCACATGTGAAATGCGCACAAAGCCTGGGAGCCAGGGCCTTAAATAGGCCCTGCCTGACCCAATATGGCTGCCAGAGTCACATGGGGCCGCAGGATCCAATGAAATAGCTTCCCCAGTGACCCAGGAAACCATAGAGGAACCATATTCCTCTTGACTTCTCCAACTGTGATGCTGCTGCGGTTGAGTGCCACCTACAGTGACTAAAATAATCTGCACCTGCTTACATACAGGACTGGATTAATATATGCAAATAAATTATGTAAAAATGTGAAAACCTTGTGCATCCCCACAGCCCTGGAGCTCCTAAAGGCTGCCATTGAAAAGGCCGGATACCCTGATAAGATCGTCATTGGAATGGACGTGGCTGCATCAGAATTCTTCCGTAAAGGCAAATACGACCTGGACTTCAAGTCCCCAGACGACCCTAACCGCTACATCACTGGACAACAGCTTGGTGACCTCTACAAATCCTTCATCAAGAATTACCCAGGTGAGTCTGAGCAGCCCTCAGGAGGCCCACAGCGGTAGAGGGGCTACCAATCTGTCCCTTTACCTGCAGGGTAACACACTGTCCTCTCTCTCTACAGTGGTCTCCATTGAGGATCCCTTTGACCAAGATGACTGGGATAACTGGAAGAGCTTCCTCTCCACTGTTGATATCCAGATAGTCGGGGATGATTTGACTGTGACCAACCCAAAGAGAATCCAGAAGGCTGTGGAGGTGAAGGCCTGCAACTGTCTTCTTCTGAAAGTCAACCAGATCGGATCAGTCTCAGAGTCCATCCAGGCGTGAGTGTCCACCAGTCACTGCAGTATTAACCCGAACGCATGTTTTGGTTGTACTTTACGATCTACCAAATTTTGGATGAGTTGTACAAGTAGGTCAGCGTGAGTGGGTCACATAAGGTCCAATCCCATTCTAAAAACTGCATCAAGTACCGTGGATCAAATATTGGATATCTTGAAGAATTTTCACAAACTGTATAGAAATTGTAGCATTCGTGGGCCAACTGTACAATAGATATTGTTCTCTATGGAGGACAGTCAGAACCTTTGTGTGCAGAGAGTAACTTTATAATATACTTTATACCATCACAATCCGATTGAACAATATTTTATTGTTGGGGTCACATTGCATGGATACAATTTACAGTGTGTTGTGTGTGGATGGCTTCAAAGTCTTTAGTACACTGTGAGAAAGTGTCCATATCTGCCAGGTACATTTTACAGATATTTAGATTTTGAAGAAAAAGGGTTCTTCTATCATGGTTGTAGGATTAATGTGTATCTGGTCTGTGCAGGTGTAAGCTGGCCCAATCCAATGGCTGGGGTGTGATGGTCAGCCATCGTTCCGGAGAGACAGAAGATACTTTCATTGCTGACCTGGTGGTCGGACTGTGTACAGGACAGGTGAGTGAAGACAAGGGGACTGTGTACAAGATAGGGGAGGGAGAGGACTGAATATATGATAGGGGAGAAAATGAGGAGAGGACTGTGTACAGGACAGGTGAGAGAGGAAGCAGACTTTGTACAGGATAGGCAAATAAGGTGGGTACTATGTACAGGGCATGGAAGAGGGAAGGTGCCGCATACAGGACAGGTGAGGGAAGGGGCCGAATACAGGACAGGAGAGAGAGGGAAGGAGGTTGCGTACAGGACAGGTGAGAGAGGGAGGAGTCCAAGTACAGGACAGGAGAGCGAGGGAAGGGGGCACGTACAAGACAGGTGAGGGAGGGAAGGGGCAGTGTACAGGACAGGTGAGGGAGGGAAGGGGCAGTGTGTACAGGACAGGTGAGGGAGGGAAGGGGTCACTTACAAGACAGGTGAGGGAGGGAAGGGGCAGTGTACAGGACAGGTGAGGGAGGGAAGGGGCCACGTTCAGGACAGGAGAGAGAGGGAAGGAGGTTGCGTACAGGACAGGTGAGAGAGGGAAGGAGGTTGCGTACAGGACAGGTGAGAGAGGGAGGAGTCCAAGTACAGGAGAGCGAGGGAAGGGGGCACGTACAAGACAGATGAGGGAGGGAAGGGGCAGTGTACAGGACAGGTGAGGGAGGGAAGGGGCAGTGTGTACAGGACAGGTGAGGGAGGGAAGGGGTCACTTACAAGACAGGTGAGGGAGGGAAGGGGCAGTGTACAGGACAGGTGAGGGAGGGAAGGGGCCACGTTCAGGACAGGAGAGAGAGGGAAGGAGGTTGCGTACAGGACAGGTGAGGGAGGGAAGGAGGTTGCGTACAGGACAGGTGAGAGAGGGAGGAGTCCAAGTACAGGAGAGCGAGGGAAGGGGGCACGTACAAGACAGATGAGGGAGGGAAGGGGCAGTGTACAGGACAGGTGAGGGAGGGAAGGGGCCACGTACAGGACAGGAGAGAGGGAGGGAAGGGGCTGCGTACAAGGACAGGCGAGAGGGAGGAGTCCGAGGACAGGACAGGTGAGGGAGGGAATGGGCCGCGTACAATACAGGACAGGACAGACAGGGTGGGGACTGTGTACAGGACAGGTGAAATAGGGAGGTGACAGAGTACGGGAAAGGTGAGAGGGACATACCGTGTACAGGACAGGTGAGAGAGCAGGGCGGGGACTGTGATTGTAGAAATACAGACTGTGTTGGCTCATTAGAATGTAAGCTCCTCTGGTCCAGAGACCGACGTGAATGGCTCAGCTAAAATTCATCATACATGGGTAATAAATTAGAAATACTTTTCTTTTCTATCTCAGATCAAAACTGGCGCCCCCTGCAGGTCTGAGAGATTGGCCAAATACAACCAATTGATGAGGTAAGTGGGAGGGACGATAATCTAAATATAGGGTAACACCAACATGTTGTGAGATATCGTATATGACGGACAAGCGGCATTATTCATTTGCTCATACTTTGGTTTCCTCCGCAGGATTGAGGAGGAGTTGGGAGACAAAGCCAAGTTTGCTGGAAAGAACTTCAGGAACCCCAGAGGAAAGTAAACTGAGAACTTCCTCCTGAATCCATCGCAACACCATGCCACCGTCCCAGAATCCTCTCAATACAGACCTCCCCAGGGGTCCCCCACAAGCCCCACGTCCACCGCTGTGCCATAAAATGGAATCCCTCAGTGGCGACCCAAATACCTACGGAGCCAGCAGAATTCTGATATTTCAGTTTGGTGACCCAAATCACTCGGCGGCTTCTTAAATCTCTCTGAGCGTGAGGTTTGCCAGTTTAGCCCGCCCAACTCCCTCTGGTGTCAACCTCTCCTGAAGGGTTCTCCATAATGCCCAGGAAACACAAATTAGGGGAGTCCATTAAGAGTGACACTTTTTTCATAGCCTTATGGAAAGGACAGAGGCACAAAGAACTGCGGTAAAATGTAATCACTGTGGGAGGTGTAGAGACAAAAACTACTGCACCATGCTCCCTACTGCAGGGTTCCAGAACTAGAAGAAGCCATCCAGTGATTGTAGTCACCAGTGCCCATCCAATACTGAAATATGACTTGACCTGAAAATTTCCTGGCTGGACCTTGCCCATTGCACTTGGCCCTGTCTTCTCCGATTGTAAATATATCTTCACGCTATGGACGAGCGTGCTTTCCCTTGAATGAAGCACCAGTCTTCCACGGGCCCCCAATGCATTTTAAAGCTTAGCGGTGAGTTTCCAAATTCAATTGAAATAAAGATGAAACACAAGATAGAAGAGCGTGTGAGTTTTTATTTCCAAAGTCACCTACAAATAGTGCTCTGATCTCTTCCAGACCACTGGTCAACATCATTTTCTGTGCACAGCAGCGGTGTGTTATGGCAAGAAAATAGAATAGTCTATGGAAACCTTCCATGAGCATCCAGCCATGATTGATGGAAAAGGAAAATAGCCCATCACGTTATTGGTGCCAGTAGAATAGTGGCCCCCAGGGATAAATAGCTCCTTCAATCATTGCAGTCAGTGGGATAGTGGCCCCTAGGGCAGAACAGCCCTTCAGATCATGGATGTCAGCGGAATAGTGGCCCTAGGGGAGAATAGCCCCTCAAATTATTGGTGTCAGTGAAAGTGTGCCCCCCCCCCCCCAGGACAGAATAGTCCCTCAAATCATTGGAATAAGATCCCCCTAGGCAAGACTTTTGAAAAGATCCCCCTAGGCAAGAACGGCCTCTCAAATCATTAAGTGTCAGTGGGTTAGTGGCCCCCAGAGGAGAATAGCCCCTCAAATCAGTGGTGTCAGCGACAGTGGTCCCCAGGGTAGAATAGCCCCTCAAATCATTGCTATCAGTGGTATAGCAGTCCCAAGGAGAAAAAAGGTCCCTCAAATAACTGGAGACAGCAGGATCATGGCCCCAGCGGAGAATAGGTCCCCAAATTGATGAGGTCAGTGGCATAGTAGTCCCAAGGAAAAGAATATTGGTGTCAGTGGGATTGCTGCCCTTGGGAAGGAAAGCCCCAATATCATTGCTGGAAGTGAGATTGTGGCTTCAAAAGGAGAATATAGATCCTCAATTTACTCGTGTCAGTTGGATAGTGATCTCAGGGATGAATAGCTTCTCACATCATTGGAGTCATGGGGATAGTGGCCCCCTGGGAAGAATAGCTCCCCAAATCTTTGTTAGTGGCCCCCAGAGGAGAATAGCCCCTCAAATCAGTGGTGTCCACAACAGTGGACCCCAGGGTAGAATAGCCCCTCAAATCATTGCTGCGAGTGGTATAGTGGTCCCCCAAAGGAATAGGTCCCTCAAATAATTGGGGCAGGACAGCAGGATCATGGCCCCAGGGAAGAATAGGTCTCTAAATTGATGAGGTCAGTGGCATAATAGTCCCAAGAGGAGAATAATGGTGTCAGTGGGATTGTTGCCCTTGGGAAGAATGGCCCCAATATCATTGCTGGCAGTGGGATTGTGGCCTCAAAGGGAGAATAGATCCTCAAATCACTGGTGCCAGTTGGATAGTGATCTCAGGGATGAATAGTGTAAGGTTATCTGTTTCAGCCCCTCTTTCCCTTTGCTCGAGCTGGACGCTGGTGGTCAATGGAAAAACTCTCTGTCCGGATGGGTAATCAGAGACACCATACAGAGTGTGGATGATCAAGAAATACAGAGGTTTATTCCCCTTTTACAGAATATATGCTAAAACAAAGAAAGGCTTTGTAGGGAATGTCTTTTAAAGGCTTCTATTACATAGCTTCTCACATTATTGGCATCATGGGGATGGTGGCCTCCAGGGGGGGGGGGGGGGGGGGGGGAGAAGAATATATCCTCAAATCATTAGTGTTGCCCCCTGGGAAGAACAGCCCCCCCCCAGGAGAGAATAGCCTCTCAGATCAGGGTGACACAGTGGTCCCCAGGGTAGAATTGCCCCTCAGATTATTGCTGTCAGTGGTATAGCGGCCCCCCCAGGAGCGCATAGCCCCTCAGATCATTGGATACAATGGGCCCCAGAGAAGACTAGCCCTTTTAAAAAAAAAAAAAAAAAAAAAAAAAAAAAAAATTGCCGTCAGTGGGATCATTGACCCAGGGGAAAGTAGGTCCCAAGAAAATAGCCCTGAATCCTCGGCATCAGTGGGATTGTTGCCCTTGGTAAGAATAGCTACAAAATCATTGATGTCAGTAGGATCATGACCCCCCACAAGGAGAACAGCTCCTCATAAATGTGGTTTAGAGGCCCAAAAGGCAAATAGATGCTCAAATCAGTGGGATGGTGGCCCCCTCGGAAGATCATTGGTGGCCCCCTCCTACCATATCATTGGTATCAGTATAATTGTGCAAGCTATAGGTGAGCAGCCCCTCACATCTTTGCTGGCCATGGTATAGATGCCCCAGGTGCAATATAAGGGGGGGGGGGGGGGGGGGGGGGGGGGGGGGGGAAGAGGGCAAACTGATCCCGCAAATCACGATCAACAATCCTTCAAAAAATAAAGAAAACCCATCATCTCATATATGTGTGCATATAATAATACCCAGCACTATACAAACATGGAGGGGAGGGGGGCTTTGGCACCTTTTTAATTTTCTTGTTAAATGTTGGCCCTTTTTGTTGTCCACCATACATTAACCACTTAAGGACCGCCTCCTGCACATTTACGTCAGCAGAATGGCACAACAACGTACAGGTCCATTGCTCTTTAAGAGCCCAGCCATGGGTGGCACGCTTGTGACCCGGTCCTGAGCTCCGTGACCCCGTGGACCCAATCGCCGCCAGTGTCCCGCGATCGGGTCACAGAGCTGAAGAACGGGGAGAGGCAAGTGTAAACAAACCTCTCCCCCGTGCTTCCTAGTGAGGCTGTCACTGATCGTCTGTTCCCTGTCATAGGGAAAGATGATCAGTGATGTCACATGCCAAGCCACGCCCCCTACAGTAAAACACACAGGTCACACTTAACAGCTTCCAACCCCCTAGTGGTTAACCCCTTCACTGCTAGGGGTGCAACGGATCGTCGCCGATCCGTGATCCGAACGGGCCACCCCGTTCGGATCGGCACACCCCGCGATCCGCGGAGCACTCCGCGGCCTCGGCCTTAGGAAAGGCCGTGGCTTCGGCCTAGCTCCGGAGCAGCGGCCATCTTGGTACACCCGGCCACTGTTTACAATGTGATCGCTCCGTCAAATGAGCGAGCGCTTGTAAACATACCCTGCATATACGCTGCATTACTCTGCATTACCCAGCCAATATTACAGTGGGGAGAGGATGTGGATATTACAGTGGGGAGATGACGTGGATATTACAGTGGGGGACTATATGGTGGCGGAATTTTCACAGGTTTTTGCAAATTCAATTATTATTTGCTGATCCGAAAAATGATCCGATCCGTGACTCCTGATCCGATCCGTGAGTTTTTTGATCCGTTGCACCCCTATTCACTGCCATTTTTTTTATAGCGCAAAAAATAAAAACCGCACAGGTGATCAAATACCACCAAAAAGCTCTATTTGTGGGGAAAAAAAAAAAAGGCCAATTGTCAGTTAAAGAGACACAGTGCCGAATCACAAAGAGGGGCCTGGTCCTTTAGCTGCAAATTGTCCGGGGCTTAAGTGGTTAAAAGCACACAGCTTTTAGGATTGGTTGACTCTCCAGGGGCCATTGTTGATGGCATTCCATGATTCCAAGGAAAGAAGGTGTCTATCTATTTCATAGCACATGGGTGACACCATCTCTCCAGCTCTATTGTCATCTATGGTCTTTTGCAGTTTGAAAAGCACATAAAAAATAAATAAAAACAAACCAACACAAATTAAAATGAAATTTTTGATCACTTTAATGAAGTTGAAGCTTCAAAACATGAACAGCAGACCAAATAAAAATATGGTGACAACAGGCCTCCGCACATGCAGGATGCAGTGACCCCAAAAGTAGGATGTGGTGGGGACTGCCTAGTCAATGTCCCATCAGCAATGCTCCTACACACACCTCTCAAGGAACAAACATTCATAAAAGTCCAGCAATAAAAACTTAACAGGAAGACGTCCAGACCATACAAAAAAAAATAAAAAGTTTAACCTTACATTCTGATCCTTTAAAAACGGACTTGTTGCCCAAGTAACTGGGATGAACACCACAGGTGCCAACCAATAAAAATAAGCACTCCCAAAAGCGCGATCCAGCCTTGTCCTTCCTTCGCCATATTAAAAACCATATAAACCCCCTTGAAGCAGCTTAAAATATATTTAAAAAAAATAAAAATAAAAAAGCAGATAAAATTATTCTTAAAAGTGTTTTCATATTTCTGGAGGGGTTTTTGTTTTACTGACAGATGAATATATCAGGTGCCTGCGAGGGAAACCAGCGAGGACCGTTCTCTGTACAGAACTCTCCCCTTATGGCGGATTCCAAGCGTCTTAGACATATATAAAAAAAGGAACTGATGTACTGAGAAGAAAAACAAAAATTTAAATAATCCACGAGTATTAAAACCACTAGCTGGTAAAAATGTTCATATATCTCAGTCTCGGTTATCCTCAGAGCCGGTTTAGGAGGTGCCGGATGCAGACTCTCTATCGTCGTGTTTCAAACGCTTCTTAGCACGTATTTCATTCATAGCTTCCTCGATGGAGCGCGTGTCTCGCTTGTTAGCGACGGGAACTGGAGGGAGGAGACAGAAGTGCAGTTAAGAAACAGATGTAGTGAAGACGCTCCGTTTATGCCAGGTATTCAGGAAGGCCTGAGTTACATGGCCCTCCTTGATGAATACTGTCCTCACACATACAGTAAGTATATGACATGGCCCTTCAGGAGCAACACATGTCACCACACTTCTATGCAAGGACAGTATTGATCAGGCAGGGCATAGCATTAATGACATGGCCCTCCCTGATCAATACTCACAACTGCAGACCATGTTCCTCCCAAGTACGACATGGCCC
Source organism: Lithobates sylvaticus (assembly GCA_028564925.1). Classification (NCBI taxonomy): domain Eukaryota; kingdom Metazoa; phylum Chordata; class Amphibia; order Anura; family Ranidae; genus Lithobates; species Lithobates sylvaticus. The sequence continues at coordinate 35,938,041 of CM053029.1, read as the reverse complement.
TTCCTGATCAATATTGTCCTTAGGCCTGTATACCATGGGCCTCTCTGATCAATACTGGTCACCCCAACTGTATGACAAGGACCTCTGATCAATACCATCTTCACCCCTGATCAATGCTCTTCTCACATGTGTACGACATGGCCCTTCCTGATCAATACTGTCCTCAAACCTGTATGACATGGTCCTCATGCCTGTATGCAATGGGCCTCTCTGAACAATACTCTACTAATACCTGTATGACCATAATGGCTTCATGCCTGTATGACGTGGCCCTCTGATCCATACTGTCCACCCCATCTGTATTAAAAGGGCCTCTGATCAATACTAGTCACCCCAAATGTATGACATGGCCCTCTCTGATCAATACCATCCTCACCCCTGTATGCCATGCCTGTCCCTGATCAATGCTCTTCTCACATCTGTACGACAGGCCTTCTGATCAATACTGTACTCACACCTGTATGACATGGCACTTTCTGATCAATATCGTCATACCACAGCCCTCTGATCAATACCGGTCATCCCAACTGTACGACAGGCCTTCTTAGATGGATACCATCCTCACCCCTGTATCCCATGTCCCTCTCTGATCAATACTATGCTCACCCCTGTATACCATGTCCCTCTCTGATCAACAATGGTCACCCCCCACTTGTATGACATGATCATCCCTGATCAATACAGTCCTCACACCTGTAAGACATGGTCCTCTCCAATCTATGTCCCCACCCCTATATATTAACTGGTCCTCCAGCTTCAATACTCTGACCAGAAAGTTACATATGCAGGAAAGCAGAACTTCACTTGTTCCGGGTCACCAGCTCAGAGGATTAAAGACCAATGACAGCCAGGGAACTAGCATTTGCAGAAACAGGGGTTATTAATGGCAGCCCCAGGTTTTGCTCAGCACAGGTCACCTTGGTTCATTCTCTAAAATTTAGCTGAAGTGCACCCAAAATAGAAAAGTCATGCTCATCATATCCTCTCCCCCACCCCGTAACAGTCCTTACCGCAGCCGTAGGCCTTGTTGGCTTCCAGAGTGTGGGCAGCATCCTTGGCCGCTATCTTCCCGATCAGGTGACTGTATTTGTCCTTGTAGTCAGTGTTGGGGTTGACGCAGGATGGACCTCTCAGAGCATCAGCTTCTGCCTCCTTCTGGGCTCGTTCCTGTCAGAACAAAATCAGCATCACCAGGGACCGTCAGTTATATATGTGAAGAAGGAGGAGCACCCCCAATAAAAAACCCCAGAGAGCGGCCCGACACCCCCAATAAAACCCCAGAGAGCTGCCCGGCACCCCCAATAAAACCCCAGAGAGCGGCCCGGCACCCCAATAAAAGCACCCTATTCTTGGGAAGATAGGTCACAAAGTATAACCAAAAAGGTTTTATTTATTTTTTACATTTTGGATAGTGGAGAGGGATTAGAACCACTGTCTTTTTTTTATTGCCGTCTGTGCCTGCACCCACCCCCCCCGTAAGAAAGATTCACCCTCACGATTTGCTCAGTTTACCATCATCACCAAATGTTTGGGTTGTCACCAGAAAAAGTAAGGAAAATCTTACTATGGGTAGACTAGTTCTGGTGACAACCAGGGATTCTCCAGACCACCGCCCACCAAACACCGCCACTACCCCCTAGGTCTGTTTCACCTTTCTTGCATTAAACTGTTTGGACCCGAGGATTGCCCACTGAAACAAAAAATTGCATTCTGAGCATAGGCACAGCCTAATCACCATGTGCGGCGCCAATTCCCCCCTACTGCCTAGGCTCCCCCCTGCCATGCAGTGCTGCTGGCTTCTCTCCTCTCTCAGTTGAACCCCCCCCCCCCCCCCCCCCCCCCAGCAGCTGCAGGGGGTGTTTCATGATGGAGAACAGGGGGGGGGGGGGGGGGGGGGGGGGGGGCTAGTAAATCTATAGGTCACTTACCAGCCTATTCCTTTTCCAAATGAACACTCGCTCACTGTATCCATTCGTGAAGCATAGTCAACTGTTGACTTACTAAATTTGGAAAGTGCAAAATCAGGTGCAGCTGTGCATGGTGGCCAATCTATAGCTTTTTCAATAAAACCTGGAAGCCAATTGCTTTCTATACGGAGCTGTGCCAGATTTTGCACGCTCCACTTTTAGTAAATGAACCCCAATAAAAATAAAAGTAATACCCCAGGACCTCTTCCATCAGGGAGACCACCATACCTTTAATTTCTTCTTCTCCTCAGCCTTTGCAGGGTCCCACTCTTCCCCCTTCCGATACGCTTCCAGCTCCTCATCACATGGAGCAAACTCCTAGAAAAGTGGAAATCTTCATGAGCGGTCAGAGAGAGAGAACACTACAGTCATTACCAGAAGAAGCCAAACCAAAAACACTCACCTTCTTAAAGATCATCACGTATCTGCTCTCCTCATCGTCTCCAAAGGAAAAGGACGTCAGACCGGCCACCTCCACCACGTCATGTCTGTACAGGGAAAAACAAGAGAGATGAGAGGAGGAGAAGAGAAAAGGGGGGGGGGGGGGGAGAGGAAAAAAAAAAAGGGGGGGGGGGAAGCGAGAGGGAGCAAGGACTATACTAACAGTATGCTGCGCTCAATCTTCCCCATTGGCTGAAGCTTCTTCTTGGTCTGTGTGCTGTCCTGTATGAACTCTGACACCACCTTCTCCATCTAGAAGAGAAATAAAATGCCTGTGTCACCAGGAGGACAAACTCATATCTCCTATATGTGTCACCCTGCAGGAGGAGAACAGACTTATATCCATCTATAATCACCCTGCAGGAGGAGGGTAGGTTGATGTCGGGAGGTCACTCACCCGTTTCCTGAACTCCAACTTCTGCCTCTTTTCATGTTCTTGCATCTTCTTGAGGCGGGCAGCTTGCTCTGTAGACAAACATGGTGGTAAATTGCAAGAAGACAATATTCAGCATACCGAATACAAAAAGAAGTCAGATTTCCCCATTTTAAAATATAAAAGATACACAGCGGCCTTTTTTATCAAAGTTTTGAGACCCCTACTGTAGGAAAAGCGTACAAGAATAAGAATGCCCAGTGCAGATCCCCACATTAGCCACTAGGTGCCACCATAGTCAAGGTCAGGATCCCTTGCAGTGAGCGTAGACATGTAGTTGCCTAGGTAGCGTGCTAGAGGTCCCCACAGTAGGGAGTAATGTGTTTACATAAGTAAGGTGTTGCCCGTCTCAAGCTTTTAGGAACCCTTGAAATAACTTTCCGGTCTCAGGGAACCCCTTGCTAAAAATTACTAAATCTACAACTCATGATACATTAGTGTGATGGTCAGTGGGAAGATTGATCCTTACACTTGTGGACATTATCCTCTTACCGATAGCAAAAAAACACCACACAATGCTGTCAGTGGGAACTTGTGACGGACTCACCCAGGACAGAGGCTTTTGGAGGGGACTGAATGCTAGCCTCTTGCCTACCGACTATGGGCCCTGGCATTTGAGGAAGCTATGCAAAAGGACATTAAGGTGGCCATGATGGTCTCTGCATGCTTGGGACTCATATAGCAGATGTATGCGAAAGGAATGAGTTCTGGAAAGCCCTGGATCTCCTGTTGTCTACTTTCAAGAGTATTTCACCCATTGTGGTTTGTGCTAATTAACCTTGCTATTGTATGAAGGAGTTCCGTGTTGATTTATGATAATGTTGATTGTATCTTCTGAGCTAAAAGACGGCAAGTCTGTCCTAAAAGGTCATGTCTTAGTCACCTAGGCTGTCTTAAAGGATTAGATAATTAGCTCATGTTAATTAGGTTTCTGGTTACAGTTCTTATTGTAAGCCTGCTGTATACATTTGTGTGTCATCTCAAATAAATCAGTCCATGTTCAGCAATCAAACAAGTATCGTCTTGTTTTGTGCTTGTGAGCGGTTGGAATATCTGATATCTATATTCAGACTGGGAGGAAGTGGTATATGAGGAAAGCACTCAAGCGGAGTGTGGGGACGTTTCGTCACACAACTTATCTGAGAGATAGATATTGCTCAGTGCTCAAGGAACCCCGGCCCCAAGCAACCTCTGGAGGAACCCTGGTTGAGAAACCCTTACCATAGAAGGCAAGGTAGTGCCAGCGTTGCCCCTGCAGGGTATCTTGGGAACAGGGGTTTGAATACATACAAGTATAGGTCGACCTGAATATAAGCCGAGGCCCCCAATTTACCACAAAAAAAACTGGGAAAACATATTGACTAGTGTATAAGCCGAGGGTGAGAAATGCAGCAGCTACTGCAAGTGGAAAAAGGGGTCAAAAATGCCCATCTGCAGCTACTTCTCCCTGTGTCTATTGCATGCCTCCTTGTGTCCTGTGCATGCCTCCCTGTGCAGATCGGCCTGTGTCCTGTGTCTACCTCCCTGTGCCGCTCTGTAGCCCTCCGTGTGCCGCTCTGTAGCCCTCCGTGTGCCGCTCTGCATCCACCATTGCACTGATCAGCGTGTCATAAAAGCATACGGCAGCCATTGCAGTGCTCAAAAGCGGCGCCTCCTCTTCGTCTGTGATAGGCAGAACACTCAATTTCCCAGCAGTCAGTGTTCAGCAGCGTTGGTCATCTTACTTTAAAAAAAGTAATTAGTTAAGTTACAAATTACTTCTCCCAAAAAGTAATTGCGTTAGTAACTCAGTTACTACATTGGAAAAGTAATTAGTTACGCAGCAAAGTAACTGACTTTTTTTTTAAATATTCTATACGTGTAACTAAGGGGCGGGTCTAGTATTACTGTAACCAAGGGGCGCATTTATTATTATTGTTATACATCGTGTAACCAAGGGGCTGCTCTATTATTACTCTAACCAAGGGGCAGATCTGTTATAGCATGTAAGCAAGGGGCGGGTCTATTATTATATTGTGTAAGGGGCGGATGGCTACAGAAGAGGGTGAATGTTTAATTAATGGACAGAGCTCGATATACAACAATAATAATAAATGCGCCCCTTGGTTACAGTAATACTAGACCCGCCCCTTACTTACACGATAGACGCCCCTTGCAGAGTAGCACGAGCATCAGGAGCGTGCGGCATCGCCTCGTACAATTACATGTTAACTGCGCCTGCGCGGTGTAGAGTTCACTCAGAACTGTTTAGGTTCGGCAATTTTCGGAAGCTCCGTAGTCCTTCGTACTGCGCAAGCCCTGCGCCTGCGCAGTACAGGGGGTCCTTATCCGGCAGGGGAACTTTTTTGGCAGGACACCGGAATTACACTACTGCCATCTAGTGGCGGTAGATGTAATTGGGGTAACTAAGCCAAAGTAATGGGAACTGAGTTACCATGAGGGGAAAAGTAATCAGTTAGATTACTCGTTACCCTCTAAAGTAACTGCGTTAGGTAACTCAGTTTATTTTAACTCAGTTACTTACATCACTGGTGTTCAGCCTATCACAGACATCCGCTCATCCTCATACCACAGACGAGAATGAGAGGCTGTCCGTGATAGGCTGAACACTGACTGCTGTGAAATTGAGTGTTCTGCCCATCACAGACGAAGAGGAGGCGCGGCTTTTGAACACTGGAAGCGCCGCCGTATGCTTTTATGACACGCTGATCATGTAGGCAGACAGCGGTGACTCGAGTATAAGCCGAGGAGGGCACTTTCAGCCAAAAAAAAAAAGCTGAAAATCTCAGCTCATACTCGAGTATATACGGTAATCTGGTGGGAGTCTGATGTTGGTAGCCATGGAAGCTTTGCAAGGACCAGGCCACAGCAAAAAAGGTAAGCCTTAAGGCTCCAGCTCTGGAAGCTTCCCCTTGGAGAGAAGGCTGGAATAAAAGCGGTGTAGGTCTTTCGGGACTGCTGGTAAATGCCCTAAAAAGGTACGGGCTCCTCGACACAAGGAGAGGGGGGGAAATGCACCTTTTTCTGATTTCCTCGCCTAGGCAACAATGATGTACCCAGTACCAGGACAGGTTCATCTAGTGCCCACGTGCAGTGGAAGTCGGAGGCCGGATGCCAGGAACTGGAAGAGACAGACGCCTTCCCGATCTTGGCACCATGGAAGATGGTGGATGGACATGGAAGAGGATGTGGCAGGACAGTGCCAGAATCATTGGTCAGAGAAGTATGTTATTGCAACTCAACCCAGCAGACCAGGCAAGACAGAGTTAACAAAATTGACTCCCAAGTGAGGTCATTAGGAACCCATCCTATTGGCTCCTGATCATCAGAATGTGACTTAAATGGCCTCTGATGCCCAAGGCCAGTAGGAGGGATTCCAGACCTTCCTCTTCTATGAAACCAATCAAAACAGATCTGGAGTCCCATCTACTGGCCTTGGGCATCAGAGCCCATTTAGGTCACATATTGATGATCAGGAGCCAATCGGATGGGTTCCCAATGACCCCAGTACTATGAAACCAATCACGGTACAGAGATCTGGAATCCATCCTACTGGCCTTAGGCATCAGAGCCCATTTAGCTCACATTCTGATGATCAGGAGCCAATGGGATAGGTTCCTGATGACATCAGCACCATGAAACCAATTCTATTGGCTCCTGATCAGTATGTGACCTAAATGGGCTCCGATGCCTAAACCCAGTAGGAGGGATTCCATATCTGTCTATACCGTGACTGGTTTCATAGTACTAGGGCTACAACGATTATTCAATAATAAATAAAAATAAATAAATAAATAAAAAAAAAAAAAAATAATCGCTGACAACGATTTTTATTATCGATTAGTTGGTCTAATGTCACCTTCATCCCTGCCAGTCCCACATCCGTCCCAGCGAATCCTCTTCCTTGTGTACAAGGCAGCGCCACCGTTGTCTCATGCGACTACAGCGGCGCTCATGTAAACAGGCACGTCCGCCTCTCCTCCTCGCCCCCCTCAAGCCCGCCGCTGCCTCGAGGGGAGAGTAGAGGCTTCAGTGTATACACAATACTCAGTAGTAGTAGTACTTACATTATGATGGGAAGATTTAGTGCCCCATCATTTGGGGTTTCAGGGGGTGGGTGGATTAGTGCCCCATCATTGTTTTTCCTTGGGGGGGGGGGGGAAGGTATCCCATTGGTGTTGCTGGGTGGGGGGGGGAGGAATAGTGGCCCTTCATTGGTGTTAAGGGGAGGAATATAGTCACCCCCCCCCCCCCCCATTGGTGTTCCCGGGAGGAATAGTGCAGCTCCCCCCCCCCCCCCCAATCACTGGTGTTCCCGGGAGGAATAGTGCAGCTCCCCCACCCCCAATCACTGGTGTTCCCGGGAGGAATAGTGCAGCTCCCCCACCCCCAATCACTGGTGTTCCCGGGAGGAATAGTGCAGCTCCCCCACCCCCAATCACTGGTGTTCCCGGGAGGAATAGTGCAGCTCCCCCACCCCCAATCACTGGTGTTCCCGGGAGGAATAGTGCAGCTCCCCCACCCCCAATCACTGGTGTTCCCGGGAGGAATAGTGCAGCTCCCCCACCCCCAATCACTGGTGTTCCCGGGAGGAATAGTGCAGCTCCCCCCCCCCCCCCCAATCACTGGTGTTCCCGGGAGGAATAGTGCAGCTCCCCCCCCCCCCCCCCCCCCCCCCCCCCCAATCACTGGTGTTCCCGGGAGGAATAGTGCAGCTCCCCCACCCCCCCCAATCACTGGTGTTCCCGGGAGGAATAGTGCAGCTCCCCCACCCCCAATCACTGGTGTTCCCGGGAGGAATAGTGCAGCTCCCCCACCCCCAATCACTGGTGTTCCCGGGAGGAATAGTGCAGCTCCCCCCCCCCCAATCACTGGTGTTCCCGGGAGGAATAGTGCAGCTCCCCCCCCCCCCCAATCACTGGTGTTCCCGGGAGGAATAGTGCAGCTCCCCCACCCCCAATCACTGGTGTTCCCGGGAGGAATAGTGCAGCTCCCCCACCCCCAATCACTGGTGTTCCCGGGAGGAATAGTGCAGCCCCCCCCCCCCCAATCACTGGTGTTCCCGGGAGGAATAAATGCCCCATAATTGTCATGATTACTTTAAATGAAAAAATTGCATATTACATTTTTTGGGGGGGGGGGGGGGGGGATTTTATCCGATTAATCAGATAATAAAGACAATAATCTGCCAACTAGTCGATTATAAAAAATAATCGTTATTTGCAGCCCTACATAGTACTGAGGTCATTAGGAACCCATCCTACCGGCTCCTGATCATCAGTATGTGACCTTGAACTGTCATCACCGGTGTGTCACGAGGAAAATAAATAAATAAGAGACACGCTATTTTAACCACCCTGAAGGGTGAAAAATTTGCAAGTAAAATAATAAAAAAAAAAAAAAAAGTCTTCCTGCCCAGACTCTTCTTTCTCCTAACCTCCAGATGGGGGCGTCCTCTGGAAATGAACAGGTGCTGGGTGAGGCTTCTATTGAGGGGGGTCCATCGGTGTAAGGCCTCAGGGTGGTATGGTGGGTCAAAAATCACTGGCGATGCTGGGCAGGCCAAGCCAGGGGTGCTACCGCATTGGTGCCCAGGGGGGAGGATACTAAGGCCAAGGACCCTGCAGCACTCATAGTACCTGGGATGTCTAAGAGGACCATCCAGTGGAACGACAAACTTTTTTTTTTTTTTAATAATAATAATAATAATAATAATAATAATAATAATAAAAGTTGGCTCCTCCCCCCACCACGTGGTTGCTGGGGCACATGAAGGACACACAGGGCGCAGCACAGCTCCAGAATTTAATTTGACATTGAAAATCCTCATTTGAATTTAAATAAAATTGAATACATTTTGACTTCTTGATTCCATGGGTTCCCTTCTGTATGCATGACCACCACACTGCCATTAAAACTCCCTCACTGGCCCTTTAACTATACAACGACTGGCAGTTCCAGCAACCAATATGGAAGCAGCTTGCTTTCTCAGGGAGGAGGTGACATTGGCCTGGCCACTTCCGCCCTCTTCCATTCCCACACCGCTGCTTTTTTTTAAATTTCAACATCAAAACAGTGTCACGGACTTCTAAATACTGCATTTCATTATATAAGCTGAATTTACTGGTAAAAAATTAAAAAGACTTCGGTGGGTGTAAAAAGATGGCCGCTTGCCGCCTTCAGACTGTAGGTTTAGTATGGCCTATATATAGTACGGGTGCACCAAGATGGCGGGCGACGGAACGGTTCCACTTTCCGATAGGTAGCAGCTATCTGATGGAACACCTCCTCCAATCCCACTGAAGGACACGGCGATGCTTCGACCAATCACAACCAAAGTGCGCCACGCTTTGGGCGGATAGTTAGCCAATCAGCCATAAACAGGAAGAAGCGTCTCTCCTGGATTGGCCGGGTTATCTTCCTATAGTAACAACCAGGGTAGATCCCTCCTAGCGACCAACCAGCCTATGGAAAGGTAACAAACCCTCCACTGGTTGGTCGAATAACATTAAGGACAAACGGCCCGGCCAATGGCGAGAGGCTCTGGCGCCGGTTCGGCGAGAGAAATAAATAAAAAAAAACCCCTGCGGGCTCAGTGACCCGAATATACCCGGGGCCAGTCGAACTCCTCCAACCCCCCCGCCATATCACGTCACCGGGCTCACCTCGGGCCTTCCGCCGACTCTCCTGGTCCCCGACCTGAGGCGGCCGCTCCATGGAGCTGAGAATAGAACTGAGCAGGTCCGCCATCTTGGATGCTAGAAGCGGCGGCGCGCCCGCCTTATATAGGAGCGCGCGAGCCTTAAAGCGGCAACAGCTGTGGTGGGAGGGGCTTAAAGGGGCAACACAATGTGGGGCCACCACTTTGTATAGGAAGTAAACACAGAATGACAGAGACCCTCTGCACACTGCAAATCCCTTCATAACAAACTGCAATCAGAATATTTACATTGTGATACATGTTTGTTTAAGCCCTTCAATACTGGGGACTTTTACCCCCCCTCCTGGCCCGGGACCATTTGCTGCTTACAGTACTGTCGTGCTTTGAATGACAACTACTCAGTCATGTTACCCTGTACTCAGAAGACATTTTTTTATCATTTTATTCACACAGCTGAAGCTTTCTTGTGGTGGTATTTAATCACGTGAATTCTGGCATTCCTCTCCTACATGTAATGATCTTTTTTTTTTTTTTGCTAGAAAATTACTCAGAACCCCCAAAATATTATATGTTTTTTTTTTTTTTTTAAAGCAGAGACTCTAGGGAATAAAATGCCAGTCGCTGCAACTTTTTACATCACACAGTGTTTGCGCAGCAATTTTTTCAAATGCGTTTTTTTTTTGGGGGGGGGGGGGGGGAAGTTTCATGAATATATATATATATTTATAAATAAAAAAAATAAAAATAAAAAAAAAAAAAGTTTGGCCCCATTTTTTTTTTTTTTTTATAATGAGAAAGATGATGTTACACTGAGTAAATAGATAACTAACATGTCTCACTTTAAAATGCCGTGACAGAGTACAACACAGAGAGGACACGGGGGAGGGACTGTACCACACACAGAGGACACGGGGGAGGGACTGTACCACACACAGAGGACACGGGGGGGGGGGGGACTGTACCACACACAGAGGACACGGGGGAGGGACTGTACCACACACAGAGGACACGGGGGAGGGACTGTACCACACACAGAGGACACGGGGGAGGGACTGTACCACACACAGAGGACACGGGGGAGGGACTGTACCACACACAGAGGACACGGGGGAGGGACTGTACCACACACAGAGGACACGGGGGAGGGACTGTACCACACACAGAGGACACGGGGGAGGGACTGTACCACACACAGAGGACACGGGGGAGGGACTGTACCACACACAGAGGACACGGGGGAGGGACTGTACCACACACAGAGGACACGGGGGGGACTGTACCACACACAGAGGACACGGGGGACTGTACCACACAGAGAGGACACGGGGGGGACTGTACCACACAGAGAGGACACGGGGGGGACTGTACCACACAGAGAGGACACGGGGGGGACTGTACCACACAGAGAGGACACGGGGGGGACTGTACCACACAGAGAGGACACGGGGGGGGACTGTACCACACAGAGAGGACACGGGGGGGGACTGTACCACACAGAGAGGACACGGGGGAGGGACTGTACCACACAGAGAGGACACGGGGGGGGACTGTACCACACACAGAGGACACGGGGGAGGGACTGTACCACACAGAGAGGACACGGGGGAGGGACTGTACCACACACAGAGGACACGGGGGAGGGACTGTACCACACACAGAGGACACGGGGGAGGGACTGTACCACACACACACAGAGGACACGGGGGAGGGACTGTACCACACACACACAGAGGACACGGGGGGACTGTACCCCACACACACACAGAGGACACGGGGGGGGACTGTACCCCACACACACAGAGGACACGGGGGGACTGTACCCCACACACACAGAGGACACGGGGGGGACTGTACCACACAGAGAGGACACGGGGGAGGGACTGTACCACACACAGAGGACACGGGGGAGGGACTGTACCACACACAGAGGACACGGGGGAGGGACTGTACCACACACAGAGGACACGGGGGAGGGACTGTACCACACACAGAGGACACGGGGGGGGACTGTACCACACACACACAGAGGACACGGGGGAGGGACTGTACCACACACACACAGAGGACACGGGGGGACTGTACCCCACACACACAGAGGACACGGGGGGACTGTACCCCACACACACAGAGGACACGGGGGGACTGTACCCCACACACACAGAGGACACGGGGGGGACTGTACCACACACACACAGAGGACACGGGGGGGGACTGTACCACACACACACAGAGGACACGGGGGGACTGTACCACACACACAGAGGACACGGGGGGACTGTACCACACAGAGAGGACACGGGGGGACTGTACCACACAGAGAGGACACGGGGGGACTGTACCACACAGAGAGGACACGGGGGGACTGTACCACACAGAGGACACGGGGGGACTGTACCACACAGAGAGGACACGGGGGGACTGTACCACACAGAGAGGACACGGGGGGGGACTGTACCACACAGAGAGGACACGGGGGGGGACTGTACCACACAGAGAGGACACGGGGGGGACTGTACCACACAGAGAGGACACGGGGGGGGGGGGACACTGTACCACACAGAGAGGACACGGGGGGGGGCTGTACCACACAGAGAGGACACGGGGGGACTGTACCACACAGAGAGGACATGTGGGGGACTGTAGCACACAGAGAGGACACGGGGGACTGTACCACACAGAGAGGACACGGGGGGACTGTAGCACACAGAGAGGACAGGGGGGGGACTGTAGCACACAGAGAGGACACGGGGGGACTGTAGCACACAGAGAGGACACGGGGGAAGGGGGGTGTCCATAGCACACAGAGGACATGGGGAAGGGGGGTGTCCATAGCACACAGAGCGGACACGGGGGGGGGCTGTACCACACAAAGGACACGGGGGGACTGTACCACACAGAGAGGACATGGGGGGGACTGTACCACACAGAGAGGACACGGGGGACTGTACCACACAGAGAGGACACGGGGGGACTGTAGCACACAGAGAGGACACGGGGGGACTGTAGCACACAGAGAGGACATGGGGAAGGGGGGTGTCCATAGCACACAGAGCGGACACGGGGGGGCTGTACCACACAGAAAGGACACGGGGGGACTGTACCACACAGAGAGGACACGGGGGGGGACTGTACCACACAGAGAGGACACGGGGGGACTGTACCACACAGAGAGGACACGGGGGGACTGTACCACACACAGAGGACACGGGGGGACTGTACCACACAGAGGACACGGGGGGACTGTACCACACAGAGGACACGGGGGGACTGTACCACACACAGAGGACACGGGGGGGGACTGTACCACACAGAGAGGACACGGGGGGACTGTACCACACAGAGAGGACACGGGGGGACTGTAGCACACAGAGAGGACACGTGGGGGACTGTAGCACACAGAGAGGACACGGGGGGGACTGTAGCACACAGAGAGGACACGGGGGGGACTGTAGCACACAGAGAGGACACGGGGGGGACTGTAGCACACAGAGAGGACATGGGGAAGGGGGGTGTCCATAGCACACAGAGCGGACACGGGGGGGCTGTACCACACAGAGCGGACACGGGGGGACTGTACCACACAGAGAGGACACAGGGGGGACTGTACCACACAGAGAGGACACAGGGGGGACTGTACCACACAGAGAGGACACAGGGGGGACTGTACCACACAGAGAGGACACAGGGGGGACTGTACCACACAGAGAGGACACAGGGGACTGTAGCACACAGAGAGGACACAGGGGGGACTGTACCACACAGAGAGGACACGGGGGGACTGTACCACACAGAGAGGACACAGGGGGGACTGTACCACACAGAGAGGACACGGAGGGGCTGTACAACACAGAGAGGACACAGGGGACTGTAGCACACAGAGAGGACAGGGGGAGGGGGCATCCGTAGCACACAGACAGGACACGGGGCGGGGAGGGACCTCAGTGTCACACCATGTCAAGAGGCCCAGATACAACTTTATTCTGATAAAAGTCATGGGGACAATTCAAAAAGTAGCCAATGGGTTTAAGGAGTGCAAGAGCACCCCCTTCATCAGGGCTTGATTAAAAACAATGTGAATAGACAAGAAGTGAACTGGATCTTTAATCATATTTTTTCCAGTGTGATCACAAGCACAGCCCTGGCTAGCAGCTGGTTTGGCAGCCAGTCTGAAAAGCGTTGACTACTTTGTGGATGGTCCCCCTGACTTTTACCAGAATAAAGTTGTATCCGGACCTCTTAGCAGTAGTGTGGCGCTTCAATTTCAGTTACATCTGCATCACCAGGAGATACTTTTCATTTTTCTTCTGGTAGTGGTTTGACACAGAGAGAGGTAGTGTGTCCAAATGTAGGCCTTGGACCAGTTTTTCTCAGCATCTACTCTCAAGTACCCCCCCCCCCCCCCCAACAGGCTATGTTTTGGGAATTTCCGTTAGATAAAATTGCTGTCTACCATAAATATCTAGCCACCAGTGTCTTCAAAAATTAACACTATTTTAGTCAACGAAAACAATTCAGATGACTAAAATACGACTAAAACTCAAATGGCATTTTAGTCAAAAGGCTATGACTAAAATTAAATTTGACTTCACAATGAACACTGCTAGCCACGGATTCAAAGCAAGGTGAGGGAGATCCAGAAAACATGACCTGTTGGGGGTAATTGAGGACTGAGGTTGGGATTGGAATCACTACCTTAGATCACTCACCCTCCAAAAACTGCTTTCCTAGAGCCAGGCCAACTCCAGTGGTGGCTTCTCTTTGTAGGCCATCGTTGTCAACACGACATATAGCTTGGAAATTCCCCATGGGACTGCTGTTGTAGAGATACATAGACATGTGCAATTCGTTTAGTTTTAATTAGTTTTACGTTCAAATTCGTTACATTCGTTATCGTACGAATGAACGAATGATTCGCTAAAAATTCTAACGAACTATCGAAACGAACGAATATGAAAAACAACTTAAATTAGAACAACGAAACTACGAAAGAATGAAAATCCGAAAACGAAGACAGGAACAACGAAAATCAAAATGAACCAAAAAATTCATACATTCGTAACTTTTTTTTTTGTTGTTTCGTAATTTTCCGTGTCTTACAATGTCGCTGCTTAACGTGCTTCGAATGGATTGAACGAAAAAAATTCGTACATTCGTAACTTTTTTTTCTTTTTTTGTCGATTCGTAATTTTCCGCGTCTCAAATGTAATAATAGCATACACATTACATAAAATTATGAATTATGCTCCGATTACGAATCTACGAAAACAATGTTACGAAAGTACGAATAAATCAATCTAACGAATGTACGAATGTAACTAAATCTACGAAAATACGAATGCGTCCGAATACAAACTATAACGAAAGGACGAATTTCGAATAAACGAAAATTAGACTAACGGAAAAACGAATCAACGAAAAAATAACTCTTACGAAAATATGAACGAAATCCGAATACGAACACCGACGACGACTTTCGAATTTACGAATCGTTACGAATACGAACAGCGACGACTTACGAAATTTCGAATCGTTACGAATCAACGGAAACGAACAGAAACGAAACAAAACTAAACAAATTTTTCTATTGTGCACATGTCTAGAGATACATAAACTTTCAAAATTCGATAAAGGGTCAATTCAGAGTTGTCCCTTTTAAAAGAGACCTAACATAGTCATAGATAATTGTTGTGCCTGGAACTGGTCTTTCGTATTGGTTTGAGACTGAGGCTTAAGGTGGGGTAGCAGCTCGCTCTAATTTGACCGAAAGGATATGGCGAACCTGTGAAGAATTCCCATTATAAAAAATAGAAGCCGGAGACATACCGAGAAGGAACTGAAGGTTAAAATGTATTGGAGTCAAAAGAAGAGGCCGCTTGGGGAAAACTCTGCGTGCGTGAGGAAAGGAATGCCAATAATCGGCAAGTTTGTTTGTGATTGGAAACAATAGGCCCTTTACCATGCTGATCACATGGTAAAAGGGCCGTTGTCATTGGCCCTTTACTGTGATCATATAGCGCACCGGATGCGCATCCCAGGGGGCGTGGTCCTGGAAGGAGAGAGCCGCGTTGTAGCCATGTGCATCACCTTTCACAGACGCTTTTTCGAGGATGCTTTATATATGTGCTCTGGGACTCTGAAGTTAAGTGTCCTATCACTTGATCCTAAAGCCAACTCTGTGGCCAGACCATTCATTTCAACAACAATCTTCCCCTAACAGATGTGATTTTAACATATAGTATGCATGTTATTATTACCTATAAAAAAAAAAAAAACATTCTATAGGACTTCTAAAAGCTCCGAGACTGCTGCTGGGCTCCATCAACTTGGTAATTATGGCCTTCAGACTCAGCTGTCACTCTAGTGACTCCCTATAGTAATTCCCCTTCAGTTTGGGAAAGCAGTAGTAGCAGTAGATCATAAACATAGAGGGATGGTACCTACGGGTATGTCCAGGGGTGGACTGACAACTCATGGGGCCCCCGGGCAATAGGAGATTATGGGGCCCCCAGGCAATCAGAGATTATGGGGCCACACAGTATACACACACGCACAGTATACAATCCCACAGTATACACATACATGTACACACAGTATACACAGACATGTTTCTATTGGCTGAGAAGGTACTGGAGAGGTGGGGCAGCTATAATCTCTGGATTTTTAGACCAAAAGGATGTCGGTAAAGGACATTTCAGAGACAGATGTAAATAAAAAAAAAAAACAGATTTTTACATACTGTCCCTGGTTTTACTGAGGCTGGCAACCCTGATGGGGCCCCCTAGTGGCCAAGGACCCTCAGGCAGTGCCCGAGTGGGCGAATGGTCAGTCCGCCCCTGGGTATGTCCCTTAATGAACTCCAAGACAAGGATTTTTACAGAAATCCTGTTTTCTTAAACATTCATCAAGGCACACAGGATCAGCAGAATTCGGGAACATTGGGATGTCTCTAAGCAGTTCAACTGAGGGGAGGGCAACGCAACACTAACAGGCCAGGAAAAAAAAAAAATACAATGAAAAACATTAGAGACGCTGGAAGCTTAAAGAGCTGCATGGAGGATCTTTTGCCCAAAGCTTGCATTTGCAGATACCCAAGCATCCACCTGGTGAATCTTGGAGAACCTGTGAATAGAAGACCTAGGTGGTCGCCTTGCAAAATCTGGGAAACATGCTTGATGCCTAAAAGCCAGAAGAAGCACCTAATGATCTTGCGAAGTGTGCTTTGACCATAATGGACGGAACCTTATTCTTCAGGCAGTAGGCTGAAAAAATAAAATTTCTGTATATGTATATGGTTTGATGGGATTATCGCTCTGGAGGAAAAGTTCAAATTTACGGTTTTTGCTATCTACCTTTTATTAGGGCCTGCTTGCATGACTACCTGTTAGCTCAGGAGTCCATGCTCCGAGGTGAGCGTAGAACTTAGATTGAAGGTGGAGGGTCGGCACAGCTCCCAACCATCCCTGATTTTGAGGGACTGTCCCTGATTTGGAGCAAATGTCCCTCATTCCTCCTCGTTTGTCCCTCATTTGGGTCTGATCTATATAGTTGTATATAAAAATGCACTTTTTATCTATCAAAAAATGTTCTCCAGCTTTTCTAGACCTTTCATCTAATTTCGAAATTGCTGCATTTGTAAATTCCAAAAGCCAATATAAAGGAATAGTAGTAGTAAAAAAAAAAAAAAAGCACTCGTGGGTTTAACCAATCTTGTTTTTTTGTACAATTCTCCCTAAAGAGGGCGTGGCAAGGTGTGTGTCCTATGTCTGCATACTTTTGCCGATAGGAGTCCGTCATTCCCATTTCAAAAAGTTGGGAGGTCTGGGCGTCACCATTCATTGATATTGCTGATCTTCACCAGTGGAGTCATCTTTTCATCTCTCTGGGACTTTTTGTTCACCAGCATATTGGACTGCGTTTTATTCTTTTAATATTTTTTTTTATTGCGCTGCACTATATATTTTTTTTTATATTTTTATCATTTGTTATTGATTTTTGTGAAAGTCTTTTGGCGTTCAGCTTGCATTTTGGGGGGGTTTATTATTTTTTGCGCCGATTGCATCTTCCATTTACTTAAAGCGGAAGTAAACCCATCGATTTACAGTTTAAAAAAAAAAAAGGCATGCACATTGGCTGTGCTCTCAACCAAACAGTCAAACCATCCAATGGCTGGTGTCATAACGGATCACATGTGCAGCACTGTGGCAGTTGAAGATTAAACAGAGGCAAAGATGCAGCTTCCTTGGCTGAAAACGATAGGGGGGTTTACTTCCACTTTAAAAAAAATGACCTCTCTGAGGCACTGAGGAATAGTGGAATGCAATGCAGGTTGCCCCTTATGGTGACCTTCTGGAATGACAAAGAACGAGTCCGTCTGAGAGAAAAGACGTAGTAGATAGGTAGACCCAAACAGCTCTAAACACATCTGAGCAATAGAGAGCTCCTTGGGATAGACAGAGAGACTGAATAACAATGTCCTGGATAAGGTGGAAGGTAGAAACCTGTAAGAAAGTACAATGCCTCGTACACACGATCGGACTTTCCGACAACAAAACCGTGGAATTTTGTTCGAAGGGTGTTGGCTCAAACTTGTCTTGCATACAAATGTTGGCCAACAATTCCGAACCTAGTGACGTACTACGTGATTTTACAGCTCTTTAGCGCCACCCTTTGGCTCTTCTGCTACTTTCGTGTTATTAGAAGTTTGGTGAGTGTTGATTCGCGCTTTTCATTTTCATGCTTTTCAGTTTGTTTCTGAGCGGCCGTTCGTCAACAAGACATGTCGCGGAATCAGAGGAGATAACGTGTTATTTATTATTGGCCTTGGAGTTAGTGCTTTGACATTATTTATTTGGTTGAATGATGATTTGATTTGGTATATTTTCTATATTTTTGGATGCATAGAATGCACTTTTTGGTTAAGTTCTATTGGCTGATATGTCTAATTTTATTATTATTTTTTTTTAATGCACAATAATAAAAAAAAATTGTGGAGAATAATACTTGGCTATGTGTTTGGACAGTTTGGGAGTCGGCAGTTACATTTTAAAAAATACATGTAAAATTGACAAGGGACGCCAACATAGTTGTATCTTTGATCTTAAAAACTACAGGATAATGGTGGTGTGGTAACTTACACAAATATTAAAATAAATAAAAATAAAATATTATTCTTGATATCACTAGGAAAAAAAAAAAAAAAAAAAAGCCTTTAAAAATTTGTTTGCAATGACTCCATCAGTATAACCAGCAAAGCAGCTTCATTATTATCCTATTAAAAGGAGAAGAGAATTGTGCGCTGCATTTTGAGATTTCATAATTTGCCGCGACGCAAATGTGTTCAGAACCAATAGGAGTTCTGAACACATCACCATAGGAAACAGCCAGCCCCAAGCGTGACATCACATCCTGCCTTGTGTCCCACAGTGGCTCTCCTTACCTCCTGGAACATTGGACTTGGTTTCCTCACTGACTACAGGCAGTTTGCTGTCACAAGTGGCTCTTCTAGTGGACGGCTTCCATCCAATGTGGCGTGGCTGCAGATAAGTTCTTCGATTTTATATTTCTGTGAGTTTGCATTTGGCTTTTTAATCGTAACAAACCCATTGGTGCTACACTTAGCTGGCCCTTCCTTGTGTTCTTTTTTTTTTTGAATTGGGCAGATGGTCTCCATCAAAGAAAAGAGGGACTGCAACCACATTGCTCAGCTCTGGTGTCACATCAAACCAAGGAAGATCTGTCAAGTCGCATGTGAGCCAATATATCACATTAGTCATTGACTGAAGTCTGATGAAACCAGGACTTGCAACCATTTTATTTTTCAACGCCTTTGTATTTCTGTTGCCTTATTGTCTCTCTGCAATACCCTTTTTCTGTAAATATTTTATTTTGCACCATTTTTTACCTTTTCCATCATTAAACCATATTTTGCCCTGTCTCTTTTGCCCCAACGCAAACAAAGAATCCCTGTCTCTTGTAGAGCGCTACTACAGTGAAGGAAAAAAAATGTATTTGACCCCCCCCCCCCCCCCCTCCGATTTTGTAGGTTTGCCCACTGATAAATAAATGATCAGTCCATAATTATAATTTTAATGGTAGTTTTTTTTTTTTTTTCTTTTTAACACTGAGAGAAAGAATAACAAAAATATACAGAAAAGCACATTTCACAAAAAAAATTAATTGATTTGCATTTTAAAGCGGTTCGGCACACATTTCATTTAGTAAATCTCTTTGCCTTCCAAATCAGGCAAAGAGTACTAAATGAAATGTGTTTTTTTTTTCACTTACCTTGTAATCGATGACTTCCTGTCTTCTGTCTCTTCGGGGGTGGGCGGGGTCTGTGCGGGGATCCTCGTCACGCCGCACTGTCTCCTGGGATCTGGTGTCATTGATCCCAGGAGTCTGTGCGGGCATCTTCCAAAATCTTGCGAGATTTCGGACACATCTTCCGAAATCTCGCGAGATTTCGGACACATCTTCCGAAATCTCGCGAGATGCCGGCAGATGTGCCGACATCTCGCGAGATTTCGGAGAACGTGAGCTGCACTTTGCCGTTACTGCGCACGCGCGAGCTCGGCGCAGTAACGGCGGTGCATGCTGGGCCATCTAAAGTGCCTGTGGGGTTTCACATGCCCACAGGCAAGATGGCCCCCAGCAGAAAAGAAGAATATAAAGAATTTAATCGGAGGAAAACCGGCTGCGATCGAGATGGAAGATGGAACAGGTAAGTCCCCCAATTTAGCTATATGGCCTTGGCATATTCCCCAAAAAAAAATAAAAAAAAAAAAAGCAGTGCAGAACCGCTTTAATGCGTGAAATAAGTATGACCCCCTTCACAAAACATAACTTGTTGACTAAACCCTTGTTGGCAATCGCAGAGATGAGAAAGTTGGCCACCAGGTTTGCACACATCTCAGGAGGGATTTTGTCCCACTCCTCTATGCAGATCCTCTCCAAGTCATTAAAGCGGAAGTAAACCCATCGATTTAACAGTTTAAAAAAAAAAAAGGCATGCCGGGAATGCTAACTGCACATTGGCTGTGCTCTCAACCAAACAGTCAAACCATCCAATGGCTGGTGTCATAACGGATCACATGTGCAGCACTGTGGCAGTTGAAGATTAAACAGAGGCAAAGATGGCAGCTTCCTTGGCTGAAAACGATAGGGGGGTTTTACTTCCACTTTAAGGTTTCGAGGGCGACGTTTTGGTAACCCGAACTTTCAGCTCCCTCCACATATTTTCTATGGGATTAAGGTCTGGAGACTGGAGAGTCAGTCACTCCAGGACCTTAATGTGATTCTTCTTGACCCACTCCTTTGTTGCCTTGGCCGTGTGTTTTGGGTCATTTCCATGCTGGAATACCCATCCACGACCCATTTTCAATGCCTTGGCTGAGGGAGGTTCTCACCCAAAATTTGACAGTACATGGCCCCGTCCATCATCCCTTTTATGTGGTGAAGCTGTCCTGTCCCCTTTGCAGAAAAACTCCCCCAAAGCATAAATGTTTCCACCTCCATGTTTGAAGGTGGGGGATGGTGTTCTTGGGGTCATAGGCAGCATTCCTCCTCCTCCTCCAAACACGGCGATTTTGAGTTGATGCCAAAGAGCTCGATTTTGGCCTCATCTGATTACAACAACTTTTTCAGTTTTCTGAATCATTCAGATGTCCATTAGAAAACTTCAGATGGGCCTGTACATCTTTCTTGAGCAGGGGGACCTTGTGGGCGCGGCCGGATTTCAGTCCTTCACAGCGGTATTAACTGTTTTCTTGGTGACTATGGTCCCAGCTGCCTTGAGATCATTGACAAGATTCTCCCGTGTAGTTCTGGGCTGATTCCTCACCGTTCTCATTAAAATTGAAACTGCACGAGGTGAGATCTTGCATGGAGCTCCCAGACCAAGGGAGATTGACAGTTATTCGCAAATAATCGCACCAACTGTTGTCACCCTCCCACCAAGCTGCTTGGCGATGGTCTTGTAGCCCATTCCAGCCTTGTGTAGGTCTACAATCTTGTCTCTGACATCCTTGGACAGCTCTTTAGTCTTGGCCATGGTGTAGTGATTGGAATCTGATTGATTGCTTCTTTGGACAGATGCCTTTTGTACAGGTAACAAGCTGAGATTAGGAGCACTCCCTTTGAGAATGCTCCTAATCTCAGCTCATTACCTGTATAGAAGATACCTGGGAGCCAGAAATCCTGCCGATTGATAGGGGGATCAAATACTTATTTCACTCAGTAAAATGTAAATCCATTTATAACTTTTTTGAAATGCGTTTTTCGGGATATTTTTGTTGTTGTTCTGTCTCTCACTGTTGAAATAAACCGACCATTAAAATTATAGACTGATCATTTCTTTTTCAGTGGGCAAACATACAAGATCAGCAGCCGATCAAATACTTTTTTCCCCTCACTGTACATGATAAATCTCTGAATATATCGTTCTGTGGTGACAGTGTGTGTACAGACATTTTAAAATAATAATGGTTGTGACGGATCCTTTTCCTCACTCCGCTGAGTGCTTCCGTCAGTAATACTGCTTCCTCCAATCTGACCAGAAAGAGATATTATAGCTGCATCGAATACAAGTCTAGCCGAAAATAGCTTGTAGAATCTTGAACTCATTTATTTGACAGAAAACAGCCTTTTTATACACATTTAAACACAAGAGGTTGATAATGAGGTAGAACTGCTCATGGATACTCACCCCCCTCCCCTATAGCAACAACTTAAAAGGCAATCACCTAATTGACATGTTAATTAACCCAGGACTTAAGACAGCCTAGGTGACCAGACAGTCCGTCTCCAGATCAGCTTTTTCAAGGATTGTGTATTGTTCAAAACTTATATCCAAGAAAACAGTCTCTCCAAAAAGGTTACAAAAAGAGATTAATATAGCAATGTGGACAGAAAAAGGTCCTTGCAGCCAGTGCCCGTGACAATGGTTATTGCTGAACCTGTGATATTTTCCGACTTTTTGTTTAAGAGCAGGTGGCGGCAGTTTAAAGGGTTACTCCGTTAACAAATCCCAGTGACAATTGCTCTCAGCCTGCTGGCACTTAAAGTGGAAGTAAACCCCCCTATCGTTTTCAGCCAAGGAAGCTGCCATCTTTGCCTCTGTTTAATCTTCAACTGCCACAGTGCTGCACATGTGATCCGTTATGACACCAGCCATTGGATGGTTTGACTGTTTGGTTGAGAGCACAGCCAATGTGCAGTTAGCATTCCCGGCATGCCTTTTTTTTTTTAAACTGTTAAATCGATGGGTTTACTTCCGCTTTAAGATTTTGGCCCAGCGAGCTGGAAAATCTTTTGTGCAAGGTGACGCATTGTTGCGTATTCAGTGACAGAATGGTGCGAGTTCGACCAGCCCTTTGTCACGAGTTGGTGAGAAGGGCAGGGGTCCGACCCCACCTTCATCACACCCTAATATTTCTAGCGGCTGCCATCTTGAGTGATGGCAGATGATTCATGTAGCATTTGCTTTTCTGAAAACCATCTGCTCTTAGCTTAGACATGCAGGCAAGAGGGTGTGCTTAGCTGTGAAAACCCCTCCTCCAGATGAAAGGGGGAAAAATAAAAAATTAAAATAAGAGTCCTGGGGGTACGAAAGCATTTTGGCCTAGACCAGAAACCAACTAAAGAAACGTGAAAATAAATAGATAAAAAAAAAAAAAAAAACATTAGGTTAAAAGAAGTAAATATAATATAACTTCCGATTTACTAAAGCTAGCAGCATAAAGATTACCGTATTTACTCGAGTAGAAGCCAAGTTTTTCAGCAGTTTTTGTGCTGAAAATGCCCCCCTCGGCTTATACTGGAGTCGAGCACTTTTCTGCAGCAGAGAATGACATTTTCCGAAACGAATTTGGGGCCCCCGTATCTCAGGGCCACTTGGTGCTAGAAATTTGGTGTGCAAAACCTGTGGAGCTAGCACTACAACATTTCCAAATTTTGGGTTCCGAGATACGGGGCCCCATAGTCGGTTCGGAAAATGTCATTCTCTGCTGCAGAAAAGTGCTTGACATTTTCTGAACCGACTTTGGGGCTCCGTATCTCGGGGCCACTTGGTGCTAGAAACCCCAGCTTTGGATATGTTGTAGTTATAGTTCCACAGGGTTTGCACACCAACAATTTGGGGTTCCTAGCACTAAGTGGAACCGAGATACGGGGCCCCAAAGTCGATTAACTGTGTCCACCTGCAGCAATGTCATTTCGGGACCCTTTGGGTCCAGAGACCCCAAATTTTGGCTACAGCTAGGGGGCATCTAGAAACCCTTACCTACCGTGTTTGGCAACCTATGGCTGCAAATGGGCACAGTGAGGCTGCAAATGGGCATTGTTGACCATCTTTTCCACTTACAGTAGCTGCGCATTTCTCACCCTAGGCTTATACTCGAGTCAATACGTTTTCCCAATTTTTTGTGGTAAAATTAGGTGCCTCGGCTTATATTCGGGTCGGCTTATACTCGAGTATATATGGTAAAAATAGTTTGTGTTGATTTAGGGAGTTTAGTTTTACTTTAATTTTAAAGCAAATCCTCAATCCTGCAGTTCAGTTCTACTTTAAAAAGGCAAACAGTTGACTATTGGTCTGAGCTCTGCAGCATAATAAAGCTTGCCAAATACCCAATGAAAGGGACCCTTTTCAGATAATCATATAATAATAATAAAAAAAGATAAAAATATGTCCATGTGAATTTAGCCTGAAAGTTTATTTTTTTTATCATCAATCAGATGTTTAAAATTTTTTAACTTTTTTAAAATTATTATATTCATAATATTCAAATGTAATATTCATATTTCATTCCATTTACAATTATTCAAGTGGGAAATGTTTTTGTTTAAAATCATTTATACAATTTCAAATGTGATTCACAGGTCCAATGATGTTTATAAATGCTTATAAATTTTTATTATTCAGCCTGCCACGTGTGAAATTCCCAAAATTCTTATTTACTAAAAAAAAAAAAAAAAAAAAAAAAAGAAGAATTTGTAAAACAAACACATTTTCATTTGGAAAAACAATGCCCATTTAACACAAATAAAAAAAAATTGCCCATCTCTTATAGTTTCTCGAAAATTTTTCTTTTTTTATCCTTACAAAACAGGTTATACTTTTTTTGTTTCTTTACATTCAAAATCATCCATAATCCCCGTTCAACTATTTGTATTGTTATGAAACACTATTCAGCTAAAATGAAAACTTCACACACAGTTATCTTCCGGCCACTTCAGTGTTTTTAATGCAAATGGATAGACATTCATGCAAAAACAAATAAAAAAATAGAAAACAATTGCAAGACATGCCGGAAAAATGAAGAGTTAACAAATTCTCTCTCTCCTTTTCTTTTTGTCAAAATGTTTGCATGTGAAGCAGGCAACAAATTTTACAGTCTCAGAAAAAAAATGTTATTTTACAATATTTACATGTTTCATGCAAAAATGACCCCCCCCCCCCTTCTGCTGTCTATTTTTCAAAATATTTTTTTTAATATAGTGTTATGCTTACTTTTTTTGCTTTCTTGTTATAATTAAAACAGTATATCAATTTTACCACGTTTTTCAGACTTTTTATTTTCAGATGAACTGATAATTTTAGGGTTTTAAATTATCAACGAGCACTGAAAACATTTAAATTATGGAAACAATGTATATATATATTTATAAAAAAAAAAAAAAAAGTTGTAAAAACAGCAATGGGGTTTAATAATTTATAAATTAATAAAAGGTGATAACAATAAAAAAACAAAAAACAAAAAGACACAACATTCTCCAGAATAAAAAAAAAAAAAAAAAAAAAGAAGAACTATGTACAAAACAAAATGAGGTAAAACAAGCAAGAACAATAGAGAGACCTCTATATAATTTATATAGTCTTATATTTCAGAGCCATAAAATATTAAATATTTATATATAATTATATTTAACAAATTCTTTAATCACATTCACTTTTTATAAAATCCGCTATCATAAAGGTGTTCTGCATTTTCTCTTTCACAAACTTATGTTATTCTTTTTATTTCTGGAATACAGCTTATACATACAGTAAGAATTTCAGATTAAAAAAGGATCTTCGCACGGCCATTAATATTTTTATAAATTACTTTTTTTTTTCACGTTTTAATAAAATTAAGCTTAGATTAATCACGGATACACTTTTTTGTATATTTAAAAAATTACAATAAAAAGGATCTTTTTGCTAGTTAATACTCGGGTACTTTTTTTTTAATGAGGATGAAGAATACCATTGTGGTTGCCGGTAGCAGTCCTCCATCCCACACTGGGGAGATGAAACTATATTGTTTGCATAGTCAGACGATTTCTCCAATTTGAGTGCGTTAATGCCAAATGTACAAAACATTTTTGGGCATACAGCACCTATGTACAATTGTACCTCTAATGCTTTGTCTCCCATGTTCTGCTGGCCTCTGACTACTGTAATAAGCCACCTCCCGGTGAGGACTAAACCCAGTACAATCGGGAGGCAAGACATCAACTCTATGGAGAACCACAGGACCATATGGGGGGTGAGCTATGCTTTCTCAAAATGAGCTTTGTGATCGTCGCAATGATCTACAGCCATCATGTAGCGCAATTCATGAACCGTTGAGTCATAAAAGATGAAGATTTGGTGACGTTCCTCACCAAATGGCCAAGACTATGAAGAGTATTTTTCTTATAACTGTAAAGGCCGGTAGGAACCATTGCACCCAATAACTAGACATAGTTGCACACAAACTAGACTTGTTCTGCAATACTGAAAACAACTCACCCAACAGGCTTCTTCAGTTCGGAGTGTCTGGAACATGCTCAATGTGGGGTAAATCAGTCACCTCAACCCAATCACCATGGAATGTGTCAAGGTAGATGTTAATTACCCAAGATTAAGACGGGAAGCATCAAGGTTTGTGAGGCCACCCAGTTTTTATTTACAGATTCCAAATCTAGGACTGGGTTAACTGTTAATGAAGGACCTGAATTGTGAAAGCATTGCCCAAAAAAAGGCAGACAGGAGCAAAGGCCTCGTCATCAACATTTCCTATGGTCTCCCTTTACTGACTTATGCCTTGTCCTGCACTCTCTCTGGAGGACATCTTGGTAAAGTGACCAGGGCTCTGCTTTCATATGTCATAACTGCCCCTCTGACAACTGGTGATCTGATAACTGATAGGGAAATCATAAAGAAGCAGAAAGCACAAATCCACAGAATGGATGAAACAGAAGCAGGGAGATCCTTGTACTGCAAGTCCTCAGGTTCAGCTTCCTCTCCAGCAAAACAGAGCAGGTGAGATCACCAAAGCTCCTTCCAACTCCGGTGAGACTAGCAGTGCGTTTGACAAGTGGCTCTCATCCTCAGTCCTCAAAAACCCTCAAACAGGCCATGTTTGCAGGTTCTCCTGACAAAAACTGACAGATTACCACACCAACACAAGCAATGTTGGTGCAGCGTTCTCACCAGCTGTGCTATTGTGTTCTGACAGGTGGACTCCCCCCCCACCAGAACACACTGATCAGTGATCTCAGCCTTTGTCTGCAAGCACTGATCTTTGTTGTACCTACGAGCGAGCTTCCAGGAATGGAACTCGTTTTTAAGTAGGGGACTTGCTGTCTATAGCCCTCTTCCCACCCAGCCTCGGCATTCCAATAAGGCAACCGAGTCTCCAAAGGGGTGGAAGAACTGGACCAATTATTTACCACAGTGCTGATCATTAGCAGAGACCAGAAGCTGTCTTTGACAGCTAGGACCACACAGTGAGCACGCTCTCAGCAAAAAAAGCTCTGCCACCCATGGACGCATATGTGCGGCATCTGGGCATTAAAGCTCACATATGCGTTACATGGGCAGCAAGATGATAAAGATAAGGGCCTTCAACATTACAGAACAAGTCCAGGTACATGCGTCTATTACTTGCTACACCAAGGACTGGATAAACGAGAACCTTCATAGACATACTGTGCTTAACGGGAAACTTTCGAACATTGACTGTAGTCATAACAGGAGCTATAGACAGAACATCTTCCTATGTAGGCATTCCACCGACTGCTACAGAAAGCCAATAACGGGCAAAATGTGTTGAAGTTTTGTATACTGCAAGAGCCTGGGTGGCCATTTGTAATCAAAAGAGGTAACAAATACTATTTGTTAGGTTGATAACTTAACTGCCCAACATCGAAGTTGCTAGAAAAACAAAGTTATACTTTAAAGTGTATGTAAAGTTAATTTTTAGCTTTGGATAGAAAAGGAAAGGGTTACAAATATTACCAATATCTTTTTTTTTTTTTTTTTTCTGCATGCCTCCCCATTAGGGCGTTTCACTTTCTCCATTTGTCCTGTGAATATAAATATATATATATTTATATATTTTTTTTTCTGCATGCATCCCCATTAGGGAGATTCACCCTCCATTTTTCCTGTAAATAGTAATTATATATATATATATATATATATATATATATATATATATATATATATAACATGTTTTCCTCCTGCATGCCTCCCCATTATGGAGATTCACCCCCTCTATTTGTTCTGTGATCAAATATCCATCTATATATTTCTTTTCTTTATGACTCCCTATTATGGATCTTTACCCTCTCTATTTTTTCTGTGATCACATTTTTATATATATATATATATATCTCACAGGACAAATAGAGAGAGGGTGAATCTCCCCATGCAGTAAAGGAAAGAGTAAAATAAAAATATATATGTATAGATATACATTTTCATTTCCTGCATGGAGAGCTTCACCCTCTCCATTTGTCCTGTGATTATATCATTTTTATTTTATTTATTTTTTCTGCATGACTCCCCATTAGGGATATTCACCCTCTCTATTTGTCCTGTGACCATTGCCACTGGGACTAAAGGTGGGAAAATCCAAACATTTTGAGTCACCGGACTTCAGACATGTTTGTCCACAAGACAGGAAGTAAAGTTAAAGCTCCCCAATGAGACATAGCAAAGGAAAAAAAATAAATATAAACCCTGACAGGGTTTTAAACCTTTCCATATTCTACCCAAAACTAAAAAAAAAGTGGTTATACATATATATTTAAATTAAGTATTTGTGACCCTATATACATGCAAAACAGGCCCCTCACACATTCTGTGTTTTCATAAGGCATGACATTATAAAATGTACAAGCAGCGCAAGTCAGAAACGCAGTGATGGAACGCAGCCTAACAATTCACACTTTTTTTTCTATAAATTTCCAAAAAAAAATAAAATTTAACTAGTTTCAGTGGACAGTTTAAAAAAAAAAAAAAGATTTTTAAATTAAAAATGCAATTCTTGTAATGGCCGATCTTTCAATAATCATGGCAGATGGGGCACCGGGGATTCACAATAGTGCAATATTCCTTTATCTGTCCCCACTGGGCAGAGTACAGGTCTTTTACAGGGATCTCAGATCTGTGCGTTAAACCTCCCGCCGGAGAGTATAAAAAAATCCCCCAACAAACTCCACAACCGTGTAAAAAAAAAAAAAAAAAAAAATTACAAAAAACGCTGAATGAAAACCCCCAAAACACAGGATGTAATATATTTTAAAAAAAAATTATATATATGCAAATACATATATATATGAAAGTGCATGAAATAAAACCAGTCAATTCATTTCTTCAGCTGCCTGTGATGCTCATTTAATCCCCCCTCCCTCCCCTCACCCGCCACAAATGTACAGAAAATATATATTTATATACACACACAGTGTATGCATGTATGTATGTATGTATGTATATATATATATATATATATATATACGCGTTTATATACACACATACACTTGGACACGCTCACTGGTGTCCGCACAGTTACACATACACCCTCATGCAAATTATAATGCGCGCCCCATACAAGAATTTTTTTTTATTTCCCCATTTCTTTTTTTTCCCCTGTGCACGCATGTATAGGTTGTATAGGCATACTCACACGTATGTGCACATATAAGTAATATTCACGGCATGTATATTCGTGTGTCAGGGTTATGTCCCGGGTTCTTGTATACTGGAAAGAACGTGCATAAATATATAAACAAATATGTACAGCTAAGCCTATGTACATATGATGGCCTGTGCGTTTAGGCGTCTGCTGTTGTGCGGCACAAGGCTACACCAAGGAGTAGTCTGGGAGCAGGGGGGCCCTTAAGGAGTGAGGCCACGCAGACTCCTGGACTGTTGAAGACAAGGAGTGGTGGTGACCTTGGCACCCGCTGCTAACAAGATTATTTACATCTGTACATGCAGTCACATAAACTTACAGCCGTTCACATGCAACATATACACGATAAGTCACGCTCGTTCACACGCGCTCTCTCTCTCTCTCTCTCTCTCTCTCATGCACTAGGCTGGGGAGTGGCGCCCTCTGGTGGGCAGACTCCCTCCATCTGGCAATGTGCGGGTTTCTGGCAGCGGTCTCCGGAGATGGGGGCGGGGACCCTAAAGGTTATTTGGCCAGCCCCCGCTTGTGTAAACACTCCAGATCTTGAGTCTGCTTTAATTCCTTCATCCTGGAAGAAAAAATAGAAAAAAAGAAGAGGTTCAGAAGGGAGGGAAAGATACATTGTACATGTGGGGGGCTTGGAGGACAATGCTGCCCTCCTAAGGCAAGTTTCTCTGATGTGAACCTCATATCTACTCTCACTGCACAGAGTGTAAAATAAAAAATGTTGGTTTCTTCATATCCAGAACTATTGGGTTATGCTGCCACCCACAAAAAAAAAAAAAAAAAAACACAGGCTCCCCGCCCTGGCATAACCCCTCTCAGCACAGACATAGTTTTGTAGCAAGCAATGAGGAACCACACAAGAGGGGGGGGGAGGAGGGGTTTCCTGTGTCCCGTCATGTGAAGTCCAAAAAAATGTAACTGACCCACAAGAAGCTTCCAGGTAGCCCTAGGGGGAACCTTACAACCAGTACCGGGACAGGGTTGTCCAGCACCCAGGGCAAGGGATCCAGAATTGCACCCTCTCCCCCATTATTAATACATGCCATAGAATGGGTGCACCACCCTGCATCCATATTTGGCCACTTTGCTGCACTGCGCCCAGGGCAACTTCCCATCCCGCCCACCCCTTGTTGTGCCAGCCCCGCTTCCAACAGTTTCAGGAAACAGTTAACCCCCGTCCAGAGAAAAACACTAAATAATGAAGCAGGGGCCTGGAGAACTGGCTTTTATTCTCTGAGGGTTAACGTGTGTTTCCTGTGCCGTTGTGAGGAGCTCCAAGACCCTATAGACACTATTAGATTTTCTGCAGATTTTTGTCTTCAGATTTACCAAAACCATGTTTAGTGCAAGGGCCTGCCTGATTGTATACAAATTAAAACTCTAAAGCCCCTTTCACACTTATATGACTTGTCCCACAATTTGGGACTGAAAAGTAGCATGACAAGTCGTACCCCATGATTTACAATGACGGCCATTCATATTAGTACGACTTCAAAGTAGTCCCTGAACTACTTTGGTCCGATTTTGATGCCACTTACACAGGCATCCCTAGAAATCGCGGCAAAAATCGCGGTAAAAATCACGCAACTTTGAAGTCGCACAAGTGTGAAAGGGGCCTTAAGGTTTGACCTCATATTATATGGTTTTGGTGAATCTGAAGACAAAAATTCTGCATAAAATCCAATAGTGTGTATGGAGTCTAAGTCTTGTGGGCTGCCGTTGAAGACGATTTGGAAATAGAATTTTAGAGGTAAACCAAAAATCCCAAATTTCTTCATCGTAAAACACAGGACACAGGGTTTCTCATAAGGCCACTTATAATGCCCCAAAGTTCTGAACAAGAGGGCTAAGCAACAATGCAACAAGCCCAAACCCCAAAGCAGAGTAAGGAACCCAACTACAGAGCCATCTGCAGGACCTTAGACTTAAAACTGGCATCCGCAGAGGTGAAAATATCTACCCGGTAACCACTTAGTAAACCTATAAACAGAAGACCAGTTAGCAGTAGCAACCTTATAAACTTGAACAGCTGAAGTATGATGTTGAAATGCCAAGTAAGCACTTAAACTCCAAGTAGAACGGAACTTGACTGGCAAAGGCTGAGCCTTGTCCTTAATGGAATGGGCCTGAGTTGCTGAATCCACCAAGAAATAGTGGGGCAAGAAGCAGTGTGTCGCTTAGAACAGGGGGTCTCCAAATATTCTAAACCAAGGGCCAGTTTACTGTTCTTCAGGATTTAGAAGGTCTAAACTGTGGCCAGTGGGAGTAGAAAAAGCCTCAGCATCAGAGGGAATAAACGGCGCACCATCCTTGGCGTCACCGGGAGGAATGGTTGCCCCATCCTTGGCGTCACCGGGAGGAATGGTTGCCCCATCCTTGGCATCACCGGGAGGAATGGTTGCCCCATCCTTGGCATCACCGGGAGGAATGGTTGCCCCATCCTTGGCATCACCGGGAGGAATGGTTGCCCCATCCTTGGCATCACCGGGAGGAATGGTTGCCCCATCCTTGGCGTCACCGGGAGGAATGGTTGCCCCATCCTTGGCGTCACCGGGAGGAATGGTTGCCCCATCCTTGGCGTCACCGGAGGAATGGTGCCCCATCCTTGGCGTCACCAGGAGGAATGGTTGCCCCATCCTTGGCGTCACCAGGAGGAATAGTTGCCCCATCCTTGGCGTCACCAGGAGGAATGGTTGCCCCATCCTTGGCGTCACCGGGAGGAATGGTTGCCCCATCCTTGGTGTCAACTGGAAGAAAAAGTGGCTCAAGGGCTGGATAAAGTTGAACAAAGGGCCACATATCTGGTCCCCGGGCCATAGTTTGGAGACCACTGCCTTAGAAGAACCTTCAAGTAGAACAAACAGGAAATTAGACTGATAAAATAAAGCTATAGAGTTAAAAAAATAAAAAAAAATGCACAGACCACATCCAAGGAGTGAAGATCTTTCTCATAAAAGGTGTTTGGGATTAGGACAAAAAGATAGCGACACAATGTCCTGGTTCAGGTGTTAAGGCCACACCACCTTAGGCAAAAAAGAACCTGATCTCTGAAGGACCAGAAAAAGTTCCTAGGAAGACAGTGCAGCCAGCTCTGAGACCCTAGGACACAAATTAATGGCCATCAAAAAAAAGACCACCTTGTGCGCAAGAAGTACCAAAGAACATCCCAAATGGGTTCAAACAGAACATGTTGTAAAACAGACAAAACCACATTAAAGTCCCATGGGGACACCGGACAGGCAAAACAATCCACATGACCCCTTGTACAAAAGCCTTTACACAGGAATGAGATGCAATAGATCTCTGAAACAGAATGCCCAATGCTAAAATTTGTCCCTTGATAGTACTCAAGGCCAGAGAGAACTCCAGGCCAAGGATGAAACCTTTGAGTCGGACACCAGGCAAAATAAGCCTTCCAAGTACGACGGTACACCTTCCAGGTGGTCAACTTCCTTGCCCTAAGCAGTGGTAGTAATAAGAGTCAAAAACACCCCTGTCCCTTAGGACTTGGGCCTCAACAACCATGACATCAAAGCCAGTGACCAGGATGAAATATTGGTTCCTTGCGACAGCAGGTCTGGTCAATCTGAAGAGCTAATTACTCATCAGCCAACAGTTGGAGAATGTCCAGATATCACATTCTTTGAGGCCAAACTAGAGTGATAAGAATCACCGGCACACCTGTATTTTTTCTGCATAGCAGGACGAGGCAGATATTGAAGCGGAGGAATTGCACGGTTTAGCGAAAACGGATCCCAAGACAGTCACCACAGCATTCACCGCCAATGCCTGGATCAGGAGACAAATCTGTCCAGTTTGGTGTTAAACCCGGATGCCAGAAGTTTCACACCTGGAATCCCCCACCTCCAACAAAGGGCTTCAAACACCTCCGGGTGAATGGCCATCAGGCCCGAGTCCAGCCAATAACGACTGAGAAAGTCTGACAATTTTTAATGCCTGGAGTGTGCACAGCGGAGAGTTGAAACACATAGCTTTACACAGGACAAGATCATGCCAACGCTTCCTGAGCGACACAGCATCTTGTTCCACCCTGGTGATTTATATATGCCACCACCTTGGCATTGTCCAAACTGGGAGACCCTGAAGGCAACCAGACCAATGTTGATCAGCACTGACCCAGCCGGTTCAACCTTGAACCAGTTTTCAGGAGCACCTCCCCAGTCTGTCAGGCTGGCATCCACCGTTGGAACATTCCAGGTTATTGGAAGAAAGTATTTTCCAGCATCTGACATCCGGGAAGGAATCCACCAAACCAGGGCTGATCTGATCTTTGCGTTCAGATACACAAGTAGAGACTGTGGAATTCTCCCAGGCCAACGAAAAATTGAGCCGCAACTCTCTGGAGTGAAACTGGTAATATAGAACTTCATAAAAGGTGAAAAGACCATCTTCCTCAGCCTCTCAGAAGAAAAAAAAAAGAATCGTCCTGTGGAAGGAACATCTTGGACCGAGGACTAAGCCCAAGTATTCCAGACATTGCATTCAGATCAAGGCTGCTTTTTGGAGGTTGAGTACCCAAAACTCTCCAGGGCCTGCACCGTCTGGTCCAAAACGGAGACTGCGCTGCAGTGAGAGGGGCTAAACCTGGATAGGGAATTTTACCTTTTTTTGGCCAGTGTTCATTCACCTAATGGTGGCAGCATAACCCAATGATTTTGAATATTTAGAAACCCTGTGAATTACAAATCAGGAAAAGGTCAAAGCCGCTAAATACACTGCAGGTGCAGGTGCATTAATGTAAAAGATATAAAAATAAAAAATGCTGCGCTTTATTTTTATTATTTTTATGTTTAATTTCCTTAGCGCTATTTGATGGTTATTTGCTGCTTTATTACCTTTACCTCTATTACCTTTACCTCTTTTTTACCTGTTTTTTTAAATGTAAAAGATATACCAAGGATCACAGTTCCTTTTCTTTAGAAAATAGCCACAACCTGAGTAGAAAAGTCTGTTCCCTGTTGGCATGCAGCAGAGAAGGAACCTTGCTCTCTTTGTGGAAACCGTGATCTCTTTGCAGAGGTCCAACACTCTCCCTGCAGCTAACAAAACTCATGCTGCCCATTGGAGAGTTCTAACGCGCTAGACCTGTTTTTTCTCTGTGATCCAGAAGGAAGCTTTGGGTCTCCGCTCAGACTTTCAAAGCCCTGTTCAGTTGATCCCATTTGTGAGTGCACACCGAACGGGAGTCCGTCCTGACCCCATGATATAAGAGTATAGGAAATATCTGAGACCCCACACACCAAGCAAAGCCTTGTGTCATAAGCTCCATCCAAGCCACCCCCAAACATGTTTCACCCCAGGGCTTAATCACAAATTCAAACCACGGGGCAGGGTGAAACGCATTGGATGGCACTGCTTGGACGGAGCTTATGACAAGCGGCTTCGCATGATGTGTGGTGTCTCAAATATTTCCTATGCTCTTATATCATGGGGGTCAGGACTGACTCCCATCCAGTGCTCACCCACAAATGGGATCAACCGTTTATTATTTATATGGCTTTGCATGGTGTGCCGTGTCAGATATTTCCTATGCTCCAATTTTAATTTGCTGCAGTTAGGCAACACTTACGCGCCCGTGACTGGACAGTGAAAGGAGATGCAGCAGACTGATGAGCTCTGTGTCATTCTACTCTCTTCTGTGCTAAGACGCATGTCCCTTGTTAGCACATAAGTACTACAGCTGACTAGCTTCTTGTGCTGCTTCACCTACTCTGAGCACTGCTGTACAGTGGCTGCAAAAGGCTGATACCAAGTCATACGTACACAGATTAAATGCAATTTATTTAAATGCAATGCTTTAAAAACTGCAATAAAGGTACAGTAAAACCTTGGTTTGAGAGCATTTTTGTAAGACAAGCAACATTTTTTAATACATTTTGACTTGAACTACAAGTAGCGTCATGTCACAACAGAGTATAAAAGAGAAGAGAGAGGCGCCTCTAAGTGTAGTAATATGGTTACATTTAACCACTTTAAGACCAGCCTCGTTTTGGATTTTAGGTGTTTACATGTTTAAAACAGGTTTTTTTTTGCTAGAAAAAAAACTTAGAACCCCCAAACATTATATATTGTTTTTTTTCCTAACACCCTAGAGAATAAAATGGCGGTCGTTGCAATACTTTTTTTCACATCGTATTTGCGCAGCGGTCTTACAAACGCACTTTTTTTGGAAAAAATTCACTTTCTTGAATAAAAAAATAAGACAACAGTAAAGTTAGTCCAATTTTTTTATATATTGTGAAAGATAATGTTACGCCGAGTAAATTGATACCCAACATGTCACGCTTCAAAATTGTGCCCGCTCGTGGAATGGCATCAAACTTGCCCTCAAAAATCTCCATAGGCAATGTTTAAAAAATTCTACAGGTTGCATGTTTTGCGTTACAGAGGTCTACGGCTATAATTATTGCTCTCGCTCTACCGATCGTGGCGATACATCACATGTGTGGTTTGACCACCATTTCCATATGCGGGCGCTACTCACGTATGCTTTTGCTTCTGCGCGCAAGCTCGTCAGGACGTGGCGCTTTAGAAAAATTATTTATTTTTCTTGATTTTATTTATTTTTACACTGTTTTTTAAAAAAAATAAATTGGCTCACTTTTATTCCTATTACAAGGAATGTAAACATCCCTTGTAATAGAAAAAAAGCATGACAGGTCATCTTAAATATGAGATCTGGGGTCAAAAAGTCCTCAGATCTCATATTTGGACGTAAATGCAAAAAAAAATAAAAAAACATTTAAAAAAAATGACATTTGGAAAATGTTCCTTTAAGAGGTATGAGCGGAAGTGACGTTTTGACGTCGCTTCCGCCCGGCTATGGTATAGAGACGGGTGGCGGCCATCTTAGCCTCACTCGTCTCCATACCCAGCACGGAGAAGGACCCGATCGCTTCCGCCGCTGCCGACGGCTCCGGTAAGCGGCGGAAGGCGCGGGAGAGGGGGGGGCACCTCTCCCGCCGCTGAGAACGGTGATCTTGCGGCGAATCCGCCGCGATGACCACCATTATCGGAATGCCGACCGGCGCCTGAAGAGATGGATATCTCGGTTGTGGCAGCAGCTGCTCCCGTTACCGTGATATCCCTCTTCAAAAAAAGGGACGTACATCGTCGTGCGCCGGTCGGAAAGTGGTTAATGAAGGTACAACATTTAGCAACTCACACGGTTGATGATTAAAAGAGGCACATCTAAGTACGCAGGCATCCGGGGTAAAGCTGTCCACATAGACGGTCCTCCACACCGCCAACGTCATCCCTTCTATGCTGTGCTCCATGAGCGGTTCAAGCCTCCCTCTCAGATCGCTCTACTGCAGGGTAGTCTTCCCGGTCACGATTGCAGACTGAGAGCGGTGAGAGCCGGCGGTGTGGCGGATGGTCTATGTCAGGGGTGTCCAAACTTTTTTCAGATTTGATGAAGTGAAATGCGCGAGGGCCAACCATTTTGCCTGACATTTTTTGAACCATTAAAATTCGGTCTAAGTGTGTTCGTTCGAGCACTAATACACTACCCAACAAGAATTCTCTTGCCTTTGTGGCTGTGTGCGAGTAAAGAGATGAGCTTGGGCGTATTATTAGGATATACCGTATTTATTGGCGTATAACACGCACCTTCACTTTAAAGCGGAGTTCCACCCAAAAGTGGAACTTCCGCATATCCGATCCCCGCCCCTCCGGTGCCACAATTGGCACCTTTCAGGGGGGAGGGGGTGCAGATACCTGTATAATACACCCACTTCCCGGAAAAAGACTCCCACGGGAGTCACGCCCCTTTCCGCAACCCCCCCCCCCCCGCGCTGACTCCTGAGAAATACACAGGTCCCAGGAGATAGCGGGACCACTTATGACGCTTCACTTCCTGATTCCCTCAATGAAAATGGCGGTGGCAGCAGCCGAGAACCGAGCGATTGCTCGGCTTCCGACATCGCTGGACCCTGAAACAGGTAAGTGTCCATTTATTAAAAGTCAGCAGCTGCAGTATTTGTAGCTGCTGGCTTTTAATAATTTTTGTTTTGGGTGGACATCCTCTTTAAGGCTCCATTCACACTAGCGCGTTTTTTGATGCATTATGCATTTTGCAGAAATGCCGGGAAATTTTTTAACATGGGTTCCTATGGAACATGTTCACATCAATGCATTTTTGTGCCTCTGCATTTTTGGAAAGGGTCGGGGACTTTTTTTCATGCAAAATGCAGCGTTTTGCATGTAATAGAAGTCAATGGACCCGCATCCAAAACGCAAGTACCGCGATTTGCGTTTTTTTTTTTAATTATTATTTTTTTTTTTTTTTTGTACACTGTATATAGCTGGTTGCTAAGCAACCACAGTGTAAAGAAAAAAAAAAATACAAAAATGCAAAACGCAAATCGCGGTAAAAACGTGTGTCCAAAAATGCGGCAAGCACCGCAAAAAGCACTGCAAAAACGCTCAAAAGCAAAATGCATAGATATGAATCGAGCCTAAGAGGGAGGTTTCAGAAAAAAAAAAAGATTTAATTTTAAATAAGGAACTGTGAAGCAAAATAAGGGTCAGTGCCCATCTGCAGCCTCACAAGTGCCCATCTGCAGACCCACCATGGACAGGAATGCAGCACCCACAATTGCCAGGAATGCAGCACTCACGAGCGCCAAAGATCACCTACAGTAGAATCTTCTGTTTACACGGCGGCCTCTTTAATAGAAAGTCCCGCCTCCTTTGATGGAAAGAACAGTCGTCCAATGGCATCGCCGGAGAGGGGACTTCCTATTACAGAGGCCGCCCGTAAGCAAGAAATTCTCCTGTGTGTGTACGGCGCTCATCCCGCCTCCTCCCTGTCCCCTCCAAGGTATATACATCTGTTGTGGCCCCAGCGCTGGGAGATCGTCAGGGGCCGCAAAAGATATACATGTCCAAATAACCAGGCGGGCCATTCAAAACCGGAACGTGGGCCGCGATTGGCCCACGGGCCGGACTTTGGACATGCCTGGTCTATGTGGACAGCTTTACCCCGGATGCCTGTATACTTAGATGTGCCTCTTTTAATCATCACCCATGTGAATTTCTAAATGTTGTACCTTCAATAAATGTAACCATATTGCTACACTTAGAGGCGCCTCTCTTCTCTTTTATACTCTGTAGCTCCTGCTGGATTTTGCTTCTAATCCCCTTGTGGATGGACATTTTATGGTTACGCAACCTATCCCATTGCTATAATCTTTTTATATGGACTATAAACTGAAGAATCTATGAATAAATGGTTGTGGAACAAATCATTTGAGTTTCCATTATTTCTTATGGGAAAATTCCCTTTGATAAACGAGTGCTTTGGATTACAAGCATGTTTCCGGAACGAATTCTGCTCCAAGGTTTTACTGTACTTTTATATCCGAGTTTAGCAATCACCATGAAGCTGAATATTCACATCGCAGGACCTGAGGGATAACCCAGCCAGGATTTGAAATCTCTAGAACTGCTGGCAGCCACACACTAAAACCAATGAGCGACTTGATAGGATGACGTTAAATGGTTAAACCGCTCAGCAGGATTAACAACCTGCCTAGGCCAAGGCTTACTGCAGCGAAGTCTTCTGGGCTTATCTCAATAGAGTTGATTGATTAATTGATGGTGCAATTTGGTTCTATTTCATTGATTTTTTTTATAGTCTATAGAGGGCAATTCCAAGTGAAAGCGTTTGTTCAGCGACTACCGCTGTTTTATAAAGACTTCCTTTCTTGGGCTGAAAGTTCTGCCAATAGTTCACGCTGCTTGGGACCTTTTCCCCAACTTGAAGGAGAAGTTCACTTTTGTAAAAAAAATAAAAAAAAAATATAAAAATAAATAAACTTTTTCTTAAGTTTTTTAAAATTATTTTACTAGGTGTCTGCAGAGCATTACACCCATGATCAGTGCCCTCGCAATCTGAGAACTACAAGCGGTCTGCCGTCTGACTTGTAGTTTATTCATTCACAGAACTCTGTACTGATCGATTTCAGTACAACCAGCCATCCCATAAGATGGATAGAATCTCAACCGGTCCCTGCTGAACATGCTAAGATTTCGACCAAGGCAGGACACGTGACTGCGCAGCCATGCAAAAAAAAAAAGGTGCAAATGGAGGGCACGTGACTGCGGAGCCGTGCAAAAAAAAAAAAAGGTGCAAATGGAGGGCACGTGACTGCGCAGCCGTGCAAAAAAGGTGCAAATGGAGGGCACGTGACTGCGCAGCCGTGCAAAAAAGGTGCAAAGGAAGGGCACGTGACTGCGCAGCCGTGCAAAAAAAAGGTGCAAAGGAAGGGCACGTGACTGCGCAGCCGTGCAAAAAAAAGGTGCAAAGGGAGGGCACGTGACTGCTCCGCCGTGCAAAGGGAGGGCACGTGACTGCTCCGCCGTGCAAAGGGAGGGCACGTGACTGCTCCGCCGTGCAAAGGGAGGGCACGTGACTGCTCCGCCGTGCAAAGGGAGGGCACGTGACTGCTCCGCCGTGCAAAGGGAGGGCACGTGACTGCTCCGCCGTGCAAAGGGAGGGCACGTGACTGCTCCGCCGTGCAAAGGGAGGGCACGTGACTGCTCCGCCGTGCAAAGGGAGGGCACGTGACTGCTCCGCCGTGCAAAGGGAGGGCACGTGACTGCTCCGCCGTGCAAAGGGAGGGCACGTGACTGCTCCGCCGTGCACAAAAAGATGCAAAGGGAGGGCACGTGACTGCTCAGCCGTGCAAAAAAAGGTGCAAAGGGAGGGCACGTGACTGCACAGCTGTGCAAAAAAAGATGCAAAAGAAATACACGTGACTGCACAGCAGTGCTGT
The DNA here is from genome assembly GCA_028564925.1 of Lithobates sylvaticus. NCBI lineage: Eukaryota > Metazoa > Chordata > Amphibia > Anura > Ranidae > Lithobates > Lithobates sylvaticus. The sequence continues at coordinate 35,897,788 of CM053029.1, read as the reverse complement.
GCAAAAAAAAAGCACATACTGCTTTCAATATAGACCTAAACTAGAGGATAAAAGTATTTAATAGCTGTGACTTTAAGCAAAGTATATTTTATAACATTTTCACATTCTTCACTGTATAGCAACCTTTCATCTTCAACTTGGGAAACTGGTAAAACATTTCGCTGAGAAAATAAGGGCAAAGGATGCCAGTTATTACACAGATCCTTATAAAACGGATCATCTGTCATCCGCAACAATCTATAATCATTCCTCAACTGTCATGTGCATTCCTCCTCCCTCTTCTTATAGAAGCAGTGATTGCTGCGTCACGTTACCTGTGGCTGCAACGTCGCAGAAATCGCATGATCTTACGGGCAGCCTGGTCCTGCTTCTTTGTTAGGAATGACCCCCTGTGAAAAGAGCAAAAAAGGGTTTCAGCGTTGGGACACAGCAAGAAAATCCGAACAAAAAGATGTCGGTGTGCTTTTGTCAGCACTCACTTGAGGCGATGTTGCAAGGCCGGTCCCCCGCGGGCTCCCTCTCTGTAGCTCCTGTAACACTGCTGGATCAACACAGCTGCTCTGCGACTCTGCTGGAAACGCTTCTGCTCATAGTAACTGCGGAACTTGGACTGAATCAAGATGGCCGCTTGCGTCATTTTCTTGTACAGTGCGTACTGGGCAAGGAAAAAAAAAAAAGTGAGATGGTAAAAAAAGGAGCGCAAGATTCACATTAAGCCTCAGCAGATCTCTACAACCCACTGATCAGAAAAAACGTCACACAAAGGATTCTCCAAAATAAAAATAAATTGTGTTCTATCACTTAGTGATATAGTATTTATAGATTTAGTGAATAGCGGTTATCATCTAGACCAGGGATATGCAATTAGCGGACCTCCAGCTGTTGCAAAACTACAAGTCCCATCATGCCTCTGGGTGTCATGCTTGTGGCTGTCAGAGACTTGCTATGCCTCATGGGACTTGTAGTTCTGCAACAGCTGGAGGTCCGCTAATTGCATATCCCTGATCTAGACTGTGTTCAATGACAGTGGCTGTAGGTAAATATGTAAATCCGGACAGTGAACTTCTCAGATTCACTCACTTCTGGTTAAACATATCTCCAAAAAACGTCATCGTGTGATACCCCCCCAGCTTCCTGTGGACCACAGTACACATTCTGAATGTTGGCAGCTCAATCAAATGAATGGGCTGCCTCCAAATAGGTGTTAATGCATGTTTGCCAGAACCATACAAAGCTTTGTGGACATCTTAATGGGCCCTAAAAGTGGACAGGAAGCCTGAAGATTTGTCTAGTAGGATGCCAGCAGTGAGTATCATGAAGAGTAGGGGGGGGAGTGCTGTGTGTAAAGTCCTATGTTATCAAGTAAAAGTACAGGCACCTCGGGTAAAATCTAGGGGTGTAGGAAAACTGGAGCACCCCAATACTTATTTCTCTACAGAAATCAAGACAGTCAGGACATGAAGCCTGGCTTTTAGTAAGGAGATTTTACTCCAGAGTTCATAAATCCATCTTAAACAGCAGATTACCATGGGGGGGGGGATTTTACAGCCCCTGATTACCATGGGGGGGGGGGGGGGGGGGGGTATTACTCAAGGGCTCAACAGCCCTTGACACACATTGGGTTTCCGTGATATATTAAAGCTGGGGTCAGCAACCTTTTTCCACTTAAGGGACAAATTCAATGTATGTGAATGCATGGAGGGCCACATTCACCTGCTAATAAATGAAGAGAATAATAATCCTAACATTAGTAATAATAACGGTACAGGATTACCTCACTTTAAGGTGCTTCACTAATACCAAGCCAGTTCACCCTGAGGGAGCATGTGGCTGGGGATTCAGATTTTACTGCCCCCTCTCCCATCCTAGCACCCAAGGGTGGCCGACGCCAGCCCTGCCAGCATGGTTTGGAGATAAGGTTCCTGTCCCCAAGTGAGAAGGGGTCCCCCAGGGGTGATGGGTCCCTAATAGGGCCCCCCCAAAGCAGTGTCCTCTGTTCCTGCACCCCCCACCACTGTAGTGTCCTCTGTCCCAATAGTGTCCCCAATAGGGTCCTCTGCCCCCCCAGCGCCCATAGGGTCCTCTGCCCCCCCAGCCTCCAATAGTGTCCTCTGCCCCCCCAGCCCCCAATAGTGCCCTCTGCCCCCTCCAGCCCCCAATAGTGCCCTCTGCCCCCTCCAGCCCCCAATAGTGCCCTCTGCCCCCCCAGCCCCCAATAGTGCCCTCTGCCCCCTCCAGCCCCCAAATAGTGTCCTCTGCCCCCTCCAGCCCCCAAATAGTGTCCTCTGCCCCCCCAGTCCCCAATAGTGTCCTTTGCCCCCCCAGTCCCCAATAGTGTCCTCTGCCCCCCCCCCCAGCCCCCAATAGTGTCCTCTGCCCCCCCAGCCCCCAATAGTGTCCTCTGTCCCCAATAGTGTCCTCTGCCCCCCCAGCCCCCAATAGTGTCCTCTGCCCCCCCCCCCCAGCTCCCAATAATGTCATCTGCCCCCCAGCCCCCAATAGTGTCCTCTGCCCCCCCCCCCCCCCAGGCCACATAGGGTCCTCTGCCCCCCCCCCCCAGGCCAAATAGGGTCCCCTGCCCCCAATAGTGTCCCCTGCCACCAGCCCCCCCATAGTGTCCCCTGCCACCAGCCCCCCATAGTGTCCCCTGCCACCAGCCCCCCCATAGTGTCCCCTGCCACCAGCCCCCCCCCCCCCCCATAGTGTCCCCTGCACCTCCATAAGCCTAGGCTAATGACCAGACAAGAAACAGGAAGTGGGCTGTATAAGTGATTTACTGGCAGAAAAAAAATAAAAGTTTTACTATCCAAAGTTAAAATAACAACAGGGGCAGAAGATTTAATAGATGGAAAGTTGAACAAAATATGACTGAATGTCCACTTTAAATATGTAATTTCTAAAACCACTGGTGTGGTGTTCCTGTTTTTTATGCACCTTCAGCGGTAACAACAATCCTAATACTTGGTCTTATATTTTAACCATACAGTTCAAATGTAAAAATATCAAAAGTAACAAACAAGGGTTTATTCAGATAATTGGGAGGACACCTCTGCTGAATGGAAGGTGGGATGAGGACATGTGAGAGACAGTTTACCTTCAGAGCAATCCAGGTTAGCTTGTAAAAGGAGAAAGGTAAGATTAGACGATAGGCAACGAGCAAAACTCAAGATGGAGAAACACAAAAAGGGTCCACTATGACCACTCAGAGGCAAATTGAAAGCTTCATTTAAATATAGTTTAAAACAAAATAGTGCAGCGCTAAAGAAAAAAAAATTAACATAATTATTCCTAAAACCTAACCCAAGTTCATAGAAGTGCAATTCCATAGAAATGTCACAAGTAGCTTAAAGAGGTTGTAAACCTTGGGGGAAAAAAAACAAAAAACGACAAAAAACAAAACCTGCAAGACAATGGCATAATGAGCTAGTGTGCCATCACATACCAACTAATTATGAAATACTTACCTTAGAACAGCCATTCTTAACCAGGGTTCCGTCCCTTGAGGTTTTAGTCCCGTGCTGTGTCCCAATATCTCAGTGTGAAGTGCTGCTACTAATGCTGCCCAGCTCTGCCCTATTGTTGTGTACAGATGACTCACCTGCAGACCCTGTGTTTACATGTAAATAGCGGCAGCATTCATATGTAAATAGCAGCGGCTATTGAGGTATATATATATATATATATATATATATATATATATATATATATATATATATATATATATATATATATATATATATATATATATATATAAAATCTATTTATCATGGCCCCCCTGAGGTCATATCCACAGTAATCTCAAGCAACCAACCAACAAGCATAAATCATGTGCTGTAACCTCTAGCAACTAATCAGTGAGCCGTGATGTGTGCTGTAACCTCTAGAAACCAGTCAGTGAGCGGTAATGATACACTGTAACCTCTGGCAACCAATCACAATCGCTGCCTGATCTGATTTTGAGTCTAGCTGCTATTTATTGTATGTCTCAGACAGGTGGAGAACGAAAATGCATGGGGGGGGGGCCCAAAAAAAGTTTTGCCCAGGGTCCAATCAATATTAAATACGGCCCTGGGCTTTAACAATCACTTTAAGATAAAAAAACCTCCTGCCTTTAAAACCACTTTAACCGATTCCTGACCGCCTAACGCCGATGTACGTCGGCAGAATGGCACGGCTAGGCAAAACCACGTACAGGTACGTGGCCCTTTAAGAGCCTAGCCGTGGGTCGCGCGCGCACCGCCGGCGGCGTGCTCGCGACCCGGTCGGGAGCTCTGTGACCACGGCCGCGGAAACAGCGGACCCGATCGCCGCTGGTGTCCCGCGATCGGGTCACAGAGCTGAAGAACGGGGAGAGGTCTGTGTAAACAAGCCTCTCCCCGTGCTTCCTACACTGCCTGTCATTGATTGGCTGTTCCCGGTCTTAGGGAAAGCCGATCAATGATGTCAGACGTCAGCCCCGCCCCCTAATGTTAAAAAAAAAAAGAAAACACACATCACAGCCCATAACCCCTCCCCTTCCCCTAGTGGTTAACTCCTTCACTGCCAGTGTCATTTATACAGGAATCAATGCATTTAAATAGCATTGATTGCTGTATAAATGACAATGGTCCCAAAAATGTGTCAAAAATGTCCGATGTGTCCGCCATAATGTCGCAGTCACAATAAAATTCGCTGATCGCCGCCATTACTACAAAAAAAAAAAAATATTAATAAAAATGCTATAAAACTATCCCCTATCTTGTAAACGCTATAACTTTTGCGCAAACCAATCAATCGCTAATTGTGATTTTTTTTACCAAAAATATGTAGAAGAATATGTATCGGCCTAAACTGAGGAAAATAAATGTTTTTTTTATATATTTTTTGGAGATATTTATTATAGCAAAAAATATTGAATTTTTTTCAAAATTGTCGCTCTATTTTTGTTTATAGCGCAGAAAATAAAAACCGCAGGGGCGATCAAATACCACCAAAAGAAAGCTCTATTTGTGGGAAAAAAGGGACGCCAATTTTGTTTGGGAGCCACGTCGCACGACCGCGCAATTGTCAGTTAACCACTTCAGCCCCGGAACAATTGGCAGCCAAAGGACCAGGCCCCTTTTTGCGATTCGGCACTGCGTCGCTTTAACTGACAATTGCGCGGTCGTGCGACGTGGCTCCCAAACAAAATTGGCGTCCCTTTTTTCCCACAAATAGAGCTTTCTTTTGGTGGTATTTGATCGCCCCTGGGGTTTTTATTTTTTGCGCTATAAACAAAAATAGAGCGACAATTTTGAAAAAAATGCAATATTTTTTTACTTTTTGCTATAATAAATATCCCCAAAAAATATATAAAAAAACATTTTTTTTCCTCAGTTTAGGCCGATACGTATTCTTCTACATATTTTTGGTAAAAAAAAATCGCAATAAGCGATTGATTAGTTTGCACAAAAGTTATAGCGTTTACAAAATAGGGGATAGTTTTATAGGATTTTTATTAATATTTTTTTTTTTATTAGTAATGGCGGCAAACAGCGATTTTTATTGTGACTGCGACATTATGGCGGACACATCGGACATTTTTGACACATTTTTGGGACATTTGTCATTTATACAGCAATCACTGCTATTTAAATAGCACTGATTCCTATGTAAATGACAGTTGTAGTGACAGTTGTAGCCACTAGGGGGCGGGGAGGAGTCAGTGTGACGTGTTGTGTTTTTTTTACAGTAGGGGGGCGTGGCTGTACGTCTGACGTCATTGATCGGCGTTCCCGATGACAGGGAACCGCCGATCACTGACAGTCAGTGTAGGAAGCGCGCGGAGAGGTTTGTTTACATAGACCTCTCCCCGTTCTTCAGCTCCGTAACCCGATCACGGGATACCAGCGGCGATCGGGTCCGCTGGTCCCGCGGCCGTGGTCACGGAGCTCCCGACCGGGTCGCGCGCGCGCCGCTGGCGGCACGCGCCCCCCGGGTAGGCAAATTAAAGGGGACGTACAGGTACGTGCTTTTGCCTGCCCGTGCCATTCTGTTGACGTATATCTACATGAGGCGGTCGGGAAGCGGTTAAAGCGACGCAGTGCCGAATCGCAAAAAGGGGCCTGGTCCTTTGGCTGCTAATTGGTCCAAGGCTGAACAGAGAGCAGTACACACATACCGAAAGTCAGCCGGTTCCTGCTGAACCGGACAAATTTCGGTACAGGTGTACCAGGCTTTAGTCTCTTCTAGCCAACAGGGTCAAATCTACAGACGCTACTTTATCCAAAAGAAATACGTATAGCCTAAAGTTGTGGTTAAGTGTGCCATTACATCCCTCGTCATATATGGCCTACAGTTAAAAATGGTACTGAACTCAAAAAGTGAAGATTTGCTATGTTATTGTGTACATCCAGGAGATGCTATTTGTGATAAAGCAGTAGCTGCAACAATTTGTATTTTATTTTTGATTTCTCCTGAGAACTTCCTGTGCCACCTATACATTCTTGTTCTGTATAGAGTCTTACCTCTGGTGTAAGATCATTTTCTACTGCCCATCACCACAGTGCGATTTGATGACGTCACTACTGTGCTGATCACTGTCCTCCTTGCTGGAGAGGAAGCTGTACCTATGGACCTGCAGTGAGAGGACTTCCCTGCTTCTGCTTCATTCAGTTACGAGATTTATGCTTTCCAAAGCTTTCTCATTGCGACTTATTACTATCAGTTATCATATTACCAACTATCAGAGGGGCAAGCTCTAAATTGTGGAAGCAACCCCTCCACCCGGCCACCTCTACAAAGAGCAGAAACAAGGCATGGCAAGTCATTAAATGGGCAATATCAGCTGTAGCTACACTATGGGCCATACTGGTGACTTGTTTCTTTACCTCTGCTTGCCTTTCTTGGGCACAGCTTCCACAGTACAGGATCTCTTTAAAAGAGAAATTGGGGATGTCAGTGGACAGTGGGCTGACCAGAGTGACCCACAGGAAAAGTGGACTCAAAAGAACTTTGGCCCTACTGCTCTTTTCCCCACGGCCTCAGTTCTCAGTCTTCAGTGAGCAGGGAGTGGTGACTGTCAGTCACCGGCTCTCTGCTCCTCCAGCGCTCACTGGAGCTCCGGGTTGTGCAGGGGGTGGGAACGGTATATGCTTAAAGGTTGGGCCAGTTGCCAGTCAGGGATCTAGGTGGATATCAAAATTAACCACTTAAGGACCAGCCGCCGCAGTTATACTGAGGCAGGTTGGTTCCCATTGGCGAATCGCCGTAACTGTACATCGGGCATTTTAAAAGCTCTAGGCAGCGTGACGCCGATGCGCATTGCCGGCGGGCGCAATGACACCCGGCCACCCGCGATCGCTCCAGACAGAGACAGAACGGAGATCTGTCAATGTAAATAGACAGATTTCCGTTTTGTTAGGGGAGGAGAGGTAGATCTGTTGTTCCTACTGATTAGAAACAGCTATTGGTCTCCTCCTGCAGGCAGTCCTATCCCCCCACACTTAGAAACACTCCCTAGGCAACATATTTATGCCCTTGAGCGCCCCCTAATGTTAACCTCTTCCCTGCCAGTGACATTTATACAGTAATCAGCGGCTATTTTTTAGCCCTGATCACTGTATAAATGTCAATAGTCCCCAACAAAAATTTCAAGAGTGAAGATCTGTTCCCACTAAAAATTGTTGATCGGCGCCATTACTAGTAAAAAAAAAAAAAAATAATAAAAATATAATAAATCTATCTACTATTTTGTAGGAGCGATAACTTTTGCGCAAACCAATCAATATACACCTATTGTGTTTTTTTTTTTGATGGAGCCTCAGTTGCTGCTCTCTACACAATTGTGATTTACAGAGGCGGACAAATTAAGCCCTGCCCCTATTATGATACAGAATCTTACAGAACCTCAGACACAACATGACGACTCTCAAAGCAAAGAAAAAAAATATCACGTAAAATCCTGGTCCAACTCCTTAGTCCTGACCCAGTGAGGACATGGTAGTTCTCAGTAGAAATTGGGTCATTCATCAAGCGCTTTCATTGAGATACAGGATCAGAGATCTGCCCACCCGCTACCCAAGAGGCCACACAACAAGCTTCGTGCCTAAAAAGTTAAGACAACAACAATACAATTTTAGGTTGTTACCTGCTTGTACTTCCGATAGCAGCGCTGAATAACGGCAGCCGCTAGGTCCTGCTGTTCCTTTAACCGTCGTCCCTGCTTAGAGAAGAAATTGTTGGAATCAATCATCAGCTTAAATGTAATACAGATCATTTAGGTCCTCCCCCAATACTCAGATAACCTTTATCTTTTTGTTACCACAGAAAACTTTAAGAAAAAATAATTCTATCGACTGTGGAGGTTCCCTGAACGCAAGTTCCATCTCTGCCCTTTCCGAGCTGGACTCCCTGGGTTACTTATTTTACTACATGGAAAATCCCCGGAGAGTGGGTGACATCATCATTTTTTTTTTTTTTTTTAAAAGGCAGTTGGGTGTAACGCAAACAAGAAACCATGCAAAAAAAACTGTAGTATTTAGGGAAGAGGTGACCTATAAAAAGACAACATTATCCATGTGTCCACGTGAATATTTATCAAAACTAATGATGATTTATCAGAACTGCAGTTTGTCTTTGCAAACAAGTGCAAGTTAAAGTGTATCTAAAGTCAACTGGCTTTTTAAAAATCGGATTGCACAGCCCCCTTTTTATGAGGAATGGAATTTTTTTTTTTTTATATAAAACTTGATTTTATTGTAAAACTGTACGCTACGAGGAAGGCTCCGGCCGAAACGCGTTAGCATTATAGACGTAGCACTGCTGTTAGTGCCAAATAAAGATTTGTAAGAAGAAGCAGCAATCATGTTGTCGACATTTCTTGCCATTTTGATGTTCATGGGACACAACAAGCCTGAACAGCGATATTCAGCTCATTACTTTACAATTGTGCGGGTAGAGCTTGGGTGAGTCTTTGTCTACATTTTCTAAAGTCAAAACTTTGTTTTTTTCTTTTAGTTTTTAGAGAGGTTATGGAAGGGGTTAGAAACATTTGTCACATATTTTTCCTGGTGCCCCACTGATATTGGCAGTGTTAATTTCGTAGACTAAAACATTTTTGTTGACTAAAATTCAACAAACAATTGTGAGAAGACTAAAAACACAACTGAAACTAAAATGGCATTTTAGTCAAAAGTAAAACAAGTAAAAAAGTAAAAGCAAACTAAATTGAAAGTAGACACTGGTCTGTAGTGCATGTTCAAACCTAAATAATAACAGATTAAATTTCTCACTCCAGCAATATACGAGTTTGGAAATTGTAGAGAAATGCTTAAAGCGGAGTTCCACCCAAAAATGGAACTTCCGCTTTTCGGAATCCCCCCCCCCCCACGGTGTCCCATTTGGCACCTTTCAGGGGGGGAGGGGGGCAAATACTTGTATAATCCAGGTATTTTCTCCCACTTCCGGGCATAGATAGCCGCAGTATCCGCGGATATCTATGCTATATCCGGCGCCTCCTCCGCCACCCACGCTGTCTTCTGGGAGACACACAGGTCCCAGAAGACAGCAGGGACCAGTGGAATCGTGCAGCGCGACTCACGCATGCGCAGTAGGGAACCAGGCTGTGAAGCCACAAGGCTTCACTTCCTGATTCCCTTAACGAAGATGGTGGCGCCTCCACCCGAAGGACAGATCGGCTTCTGGTGCCGACATCATGGGCGCCCTGGACAGGTAAGTGTCCTTATTTTAAAAGTCAGCAACTACAGTATTTGTAGCTGCTGACTTAAAAAAAAAAAAAAAAAATTATAATAATAATAATTATTTGGCGGAACTCCGCTTTATATAATGCAATTGAACTACACCCATTCGATTTTAGATGACTAAAATATGTTGGGTGGGGCTCTGTGATGGAAATGTTTTATGTGTTTTTTTTGTTGTATAACGAAAAAAATTCAATAAAAAATATTTACTAAAAAGATAAATTATAATATATATATATATATATATATATATATATATATATATATATATATATATATATACACATACATACATATACATACATATACATACATACATACACACATACATACATATATACACACATATATACACACACACATACATATATACACACATATACACACACACACACACACACACACACACACACTGCAGATTTAATTGACTAAATACGACTAAAACTAAAAACAACTGCAGCAAACTAAAATGGGACAAAAACGAAAATGCCATTTTAGTCGAAAGACTAGAACTGAATCGAAATGTGCTGCCAAAATGAACACTGATTGGGACAGGAAAGTCAGGGTAATCTAAATTCTTAGGCCTCGTTCACATGTGGCACCCCCATGCAGGCAGCCGACTGATGTCAATAGAGTGGCAGTGGCGGCATGGACACAGACAGTGCTCGCAATCTGACATCCGTGCAGTGCACAGCCCCATATACACACGGTCTGCATTTGGGGCCAAGCACTGGGACACGTCAGATTGGAAGCAACATTATTGTCTGTGCAGCCGTCTCTCGCTGAATGCCATCAATGGGAGTGCCTGCATGGGTACTTACAGCCCGCCCGCCCCCCCCCCCCCCCCCCCCCCCCCCCCCCCCCCCGGGCGTAGGCTTTGTGGGGCTGATGTCTAACAGATTCTTAGGAAGAAAAAAAATCAACCTGCCGCACACCAGTTCAGCTCCTGTAAAATCAGTAGCTACGGCTTCAGCGTGACTCCATCCAGGCCATGCAGCTCATGTTTCACCCTGCCCACAGGGTTTAGTCATAGAGACGAAACGCGTCAGTAGGCACGGCCTGGATGGAGCTGGGCTGAAGCTGTATCTATCGATTTTACACTCAGAACTGGGTGTGCGGCAGTTTGACTTTCTCTTCATAAGAGTGTGTACACAGGGCAAGCTCTTCCTTCAACCTGCACCTGACAGCGGGAGCTTCAGAGGTTTATCTATGCATGGTCACAGTGAGGCCCAACAAATGTTCAATAAACAAAAAGTAAGAGGAAATCTTCTAATGTGATTTCCCCTCACTTTGGAGAGATTTTTCTTCTTCTGTTGCGTCTCCGAAAATGGCACTGAAAAAAATTCTACATTAAGTGACAGAGATGGCACAAGAAGAATAAAAGAAAATTACGTTGGGTTTTTAACCATTCGTTACTCTATCCAAAAAGATGAATGTAAATATCAGCAGAGACATGTGCCAGTAGATTAGTAGATCCCCTTGTGGTCTCACCTTGTACTTGCGAAAGGCGGTCTGAATAACCCGAGCCGCCTCGTAGAGCTCCCGCTGTTCATGGTCCGAGAGGGTCAGCAGAGCAAACTCACTCTCCATGCGTCCACTGCTTGAGGCACTGAGGAACTCGGACCACCTGGCTGCACCGGGAGGGTCAAACCGTTCAAATGAGATCTCTCCCAACGGGGGAGGAGTTGTAGGGGATGGTGGGGCCTCGGACCTGACAATATAGAAGGATGGCAATACTTTATGAGGTCTAGAAGACCATTTCATGCAAGAAAAGAGCTACAAGTGAACTTCCATTACCTGGTCACTTTGACACGTAAGCCTTCCATGGACCTTCTGTTCACCCGTTTGCTTCGCTGCCCAAAGGCTCCAACGTCGCCATGTGACCCCAGGCTGCTACCGTCCTCTCCTGGACTCATCTGAGCAAAGCGAGCCAAGGCACGTGCTGCCCGCATGCCCTCTCTGCATGGAGATACCACAGGTTAGAGTCATCACAGCTGTCTTGCTCTTGAGTACTGCTTTGCGATACAAGCATACAGAACAGAAAAAGAGCAAGCCCTTCATTAGATAGAAGCAGGAGAGAGTACAACACTGGTGCCAAACTGCAGCCTTCATGAAGACGAAGTATTCTTATATAGCCACTTGCCGACCGCCCTATAGCAGATTTACTGCTACAGAGCGGCCGTTCTGTGCAGAATCACATATACATATTTATTATACACACACACACGTGTGCGCGCGTGTGTATGTGTGTGTGTATATGTGTGTGTGTATGTATGTATGTATGTATGTATGTATGTATGTATGTATGTATGTATGTATGTATATATATATATATATATATATATATATATATATATATATATATATAGTGTGTGTGTGTGTGTGTGTGTGTGTGTGTGTGTGTGTGTGTGTGTTATATATATATATATATATATATATATATATATATATATATATATATATATATATATATATATATAATATAAATATACACACACATATAATAAATATATATATATATATATATATATAATTTATAAACATACACACACACAATATATATATATATATGCGATTCTGCACTACCTGGTAGGGGGTGTGCTTGCGCCAATCCTACTGTGATTAGTCACATCAGAAACCAAAATCAGCGGGTGCCGGCCAATGGATGTCCACTGGCACCTGCTGATCTACGAGGTGACATGCTGGATGGAGCTCTGCCTATGTAAACAAGGCAGAGCTCCTCCCTGTCAGCAGGGATATGCTGGATTTTGTTTCCCTGCAATTTGTTTAACCACTTCAATACAGGGCACTTTCACCCCCTTCCTGCAAAGGCCATTTTTCGGCTTTCATCGCTTTTGCACTTTGAATGACAATTGCGCAGTCGTGTAACACTGTACCCAACTGAATTTTTCATAATTTTCTTCACACAAATAGAGCTTTCTTTTGGTGGTATTTTCTGTCAGTAAATTTTGTAAATAAGTACTTTTTCTTCTTCACTGATATGAGCTAATGAGGCGGCACTTATATACAGCACTGATAGGTGCCAATGCTAGGTACTGCTGGGCAGCACGGATAGGCAGCAATGATGGAGGCACTGACTGGCATCACTAATGAGCACTGATTGGGGTCACTGCTGGGACTTTCCTGTAATTGGGGCACTGATGATCAGTGCCCTGATTACCTGCCCTGGTCTCCCCCTGCGAGGAGATACCGCTGATCAGCACTACGTGCCACACACTGTCAGTGTGGGGCGAGGAGAGCCGATTACCGGCACTTCCGCATTTACATGTGACCGGCTGTGATTGGACACAGCGACCACATGGTCATCGGCTCTTTACAGAGATTGGGGTTGTGCTGTGTCCTAGGAACACGGCGCGCAAGAGTGGCCGTTCTGGGGCGCCTTCATAGGACGCCTTCATAGGACGTCCTCCCAGAACGAATCACTGCAAATTAAGGAACTCTCTTGGGGACCACCAGGTCTCCAGAACTAGTGTGACCATTGGAAGATTTCCCTTCTATTACTTTTCTGGGGAAAACCAAAAATATGGGATTTTCCTTTACTTTCGATGATAAATGGTAAACAGGACACAGAGAGGGTGAATCTTAATAAAGGGGGCACAGAAAGCAATAAAAACTGACAAGCACTCTAATCCCTCTCCACAAAAAAATAAAATAAACTTTGTTCTACTTTAATTTGCAAAAGAGGATTGAATTTAATTATTGTAATGAGTGGCCATTACTTTTTGCATGAACTTTGCTCATTTGCAAAATTTGTGACTTATTGGTTAGTATTGTTTACTTTATGTCATGGAAATCTAGGAGGTATTGTTAATCTTTCTCAAGTGTGCGCTAAAAAAATAAAAAAAAATAAAAAAGTGTTAAAATCATTCCAAACAATTACAGGAAGAATACCGTATCCCTAGAGCTGGTTATTTTCCAAATACCACAAATTACGCCAATGCGTCTCATTCCCGGCAGAGATAATCTCCACTATAGTTCTATCAACCAGTTGTCCTTAAGACAAACCTCCAAAACCGGGGAATGTTTCATACGTTTATCTTAGTTTACTTAATGCACATTTGTACCTATCCCCCCCCCGTGTCTTCAACACCACATGGACATGGAAAAAAAAAAAGGATTTGAGAGAGATTGGATTTATCAAAAGCCTGCATTAGCTGCACAAATATGGCCGTAGAGAGTCTCCACTCTGCCCGAGATGTCTTGGAGACGAGGGGGACTCACTGCACAAATATTGGCATTATCCCAAGTTATTTCGGTATTGGCGTGGCATAGTGGACATAGCCCGTTTGGTGTTAGATTCCAAGATTCCCTGTACCCCCCTTCTCACTTAGGTCTAGGGTTGGCTGGAACTTCCGGAAAAAGAACACCATGGCGAAGTGTTGCCAAAAAGGCGAGTGTTATTTATAGCCGGGAAACTGATAGCCATGAAGTGGTTGTCACCCTCTTCTCCAACATCTTGGATTAAGGAGGTCAATTCCTCCCTCCGTTTAGAAAAACAGACTCACCAGCAAAGGGGTTTCCCATAAAAAATTTGAAAAGAAAAATGTGGAAAGCTTGGCTGGACACGCCTACTGTAGCACTGGTGGAACTGGTATGGGATAGACTCTGATATTAAAGCACCTATTCCGTTGGCACACTATTTCCCCATTGATTTCAGCAAGGATACCTTCTCTTGATTATACTTGTGGGCCCCTCGTGTCCAAGAGTGACAATGTCACTACCCCTTTACCCTGGTGGATTGCGATTACATATTACGTTATATACAATATTATATTAATATAATATATTAAAATAATTATTATAACTGGATACTAGGTAAAGTTGATCCAGGGAATATCATATTGCCTATCGGGGTGTCGGGAGGGATTTTTTTCATCTACTGGAGCAAATTAATCATGCTTTGCTGGGGTTTTATGCCTTCTGGATTAACTGTGGGTATAGGATTGTGTATATGGGATTCCCCCCCCCCCCTTTTATTGGTATTTTTTCAACCAGACTATGTAACTATATGGTGATGTTTAACCACGTCCCATCAGGGCCAAATCTGGCACTTCGTTCCTGCAGGTAAAAATCATCATATTTTTTGGGGAAAAAAACACTGTTCGATGAATAAAAAAAAAAAAAATAAAAAATGTGAAAGAGGATGTTACGCAGAGTAAATAGATACCCAATATGTCATGCTTGAAAATTGTGCACACTCGTTTAATGGTGCCAAACTTCAGTATTTAAAGCAGAGCTCCACCCCAAAGTGGAACTTCCGCTCATCGGAACCCTTCCCCCCTCCGGTGCCACATTTGGCACCTTTTAGGGGTGACGGGGTACAGATACCCGTATAATACAGGTATCTGCACCCACTTCCAGGCATAGATAGCCGCAGAATCTGCGGGTATTTACGCCACTTCCTGTCATCCCCCGCTGTCTGCTGGGAAACACACGGCTCCCAGAAACAGCAGGGAGCGTTCCAATTGCGCAAAGCGTCTCGCGCATGCGCAGTAGGGAACCGGGAAGTGATGCCACAAGGCTTCACTTCCTGATTCCCATACCGAAGATGGCAGCGGCAGCACCCAAGAGACGATCGACAGATCGGCTTTCGGGTGCCGACATCGCGGGCGCGCTGGACGGGCAAGCGTCCATATTTTAAAAGCCAGCAGCTGCAGTATTTGTAGCTGCTGCTTTTTTTAAAAAAAAGTTTTCGCCGGACTCCCTCTTTAAAAATGTCTATAGGCTATGCTTTAAAAATATTTTTTTACAGGTTACCCCTTTAGAGTTACAGAGGAGATCTTGGGATATATTTGTTGCTCTCACTCCAATGTTGGTGGCGATACCTCACATGTGTGAATTGAACGCCGTTTACATATGAGGGCGCAATGTACGTATGAGTTTGCTTTTGCGAGCAAGATCGCGGGGACAGGGTGCTTTAAAAATTGTCATAGTTTCTTTTATTTTCATTTTTTTATTTTTACACTTCCACCTTTAAATTTTTTTTGATCACTTTCATTCTTATTACAGGGGATGTAAACCCTGGATCGGTGACAGCAGAGGATCGGGGGGGACTGGGATCCAGTGTAAGGTAACCATACAGATTTTCTGTAAAGGTGAAGTTAATCTTTAAGTTTCATTAAAACTGGATCACTTTTAGTTAAAAGTATACTGTCAAAAAGACCCCAATCTCTTCTTTATCTATAAAAAAAGCAAAGCAAAAGATAAAAAAAATAAAGTAAAACGTTTACTTCCACCCTGGACAAGCCGTCGCTCCGGCCCTCCAAGGCCATAGACGAGATCAAAAATGATGTAGTCTTTTATAGTCTCTAAACAGCCAGACGCACTGTCGGGTCATTCCCCTGGCACGCCGGTGGAAACGGTAAGCCTAGAAACACCGGCGAGCCTCCCCCTTCCGCAGCTTCTGAAAGCATTATTCCAGCGGCTCAGACTGCTTCGATGAGTAAAAAAAATACCGGGATTATGGCGGATAGCTTCAAGGCATAACCTCAGTAAGCCACTTGCAGAACAACAACGTATATATAGGTAGTGCGGTCAGCAAATGGGTAATAGACAGCGAATTCATGACTGGACTGGACACACATGCCGGCACCCCCATCTCAGAGGACCAGGAGGGAAATCGGCTCATCTCTTAGCTTTGAGCGGCGCATTAAGTTCCATTACAGGTCACAGTGCATGGGGATCGTGTTAAGTTGCCAGTTTAGGTGCAAATGAATGAGGTTTTTTTTTCCTAATAAAATATACCGTATATACTCGAGTATAAGCTGACCCGAATATAAGCCGAGGCACCTGATTTTACCACAAAAAAAAAAATGGGAAAACTTATTGACTCGAGTATAAGCCTAGGGTGAGAAATGCGCAGCTACTCCAAGTGGAAAAGAGGGTCAACAATGCCCATTTTCAGCCTCACTGTGCCCATTTGCAGCCATAGGTCCCCTGAACGTCAAACTTGGTAGTTAAGGGTTCCTAGATGCCCCCTAACTGCAGCCAAAATTTGGGGTCTCTGGACCCAAAGGGTCCCGAAATGACATTGCTGCAGATGGACACAGTTGACCGACTTTAGGGCCCCGTATCACCTGGTGCTAGGAACTAGATATTTGGATAGGTTGTTGTGCTGTACACCAAATTCGGGGTTCTTAGCACCAATTGGCCCCAAGATACGGGGCCCCAAAATCAGGTCGGAAAATGTAATTCTCTGCTGCAGAAAAGTGCTTGACTCGAGTATAAGTCGAGGGGGGGGCTGAAAGACTCGGCTATATACGGTATCTTTCAAAAATATCTGCGGTAACAGAACCCCTATATACAATTCAAGAAGTGTCTAAATTTAGCCCAAAAGAAATACACACACACACACACACACAAAACCCAAGGGATCCATGTACTGACCCATGCGGGGGTAAGCCGGGCATCTGGTCGGCGGTATCCAGGTAGCTGGCCAGCCATGCCATGGTCTTGCTAAGGTTGCCCGATCTTTCTCTGAGCGGAGCGGAGTCTGAGGCGGTGAAATCATCCTGCTTGATGCGATCGGGAGTGGCCTCTATGATCTGTTCTGCGAGGGTGACCATATCAACCTGGGACAAGGGAAAGTGGAGGCGATGGAGGAGGGGGGGGGGAGGAGGTGAGGGGTCATAAGAGAAAGGAAGGTGCACATGAAGAAACAAAAAAAAGGAAGGGACGGGAGAGAGGAAGTAAAGAGAGCAAAACAGATAAACAGCATGGAAAGAGTGTGGGGGTAGAAGAGCGGCGGGGAACAAGGAGAGAAACTTTACCTGCAAAAAGTCTCGGTTTTCGGCGTCCTCTTTGTATTGCAGGAGATCGGCGTCAACCACTCCAGGGGAGTCCAGGTACTGGCGTTGTTCCACGGGGTCCTCTAGGTCCCAAGATGCAGCCCCCAGCAGCCTGGAATTAGGGGATGCTTCTACAGGAGCGTCCTGGCTGCTCTCTGGGCTGCAGTCCAGTGAACCACGGAGAGCAGAGCTGCTGGAGTAGGCGGAAGTGACAGAGATGGAGCCATCGGACACGTCAGAAGGAGACGGGAGACTGCTGAGACCTGGAGAGAGAACGTTCAGAAGAATGTAAAAAAAAGTCGCCCTTGACTTCTCAGAATAGGAATGATAAAGGTGTTGTAGAACAATAGGGTTTTTGAGCTAACTGTAAAATCATTTTGGGAGATGAAGAGAAGCGTCTTGGCCGCTGCATAACTTACTGCGACCCTGGGCCGCTCAAGCACACTAGAACGGGTGTGGATCCCAAGCATTCATGTCTGGGAGTGCCGGCGCAGAAGGGAGCTCGTCCCAGGCTCCTGCAATCACTGCCTATGAAGAAAGGACTCCTTGAAGCTGCCCATCCATGCTGTCCCTAGACTAGGTGTGTGAACAACAACCCCAGCCTGGACCACGACCAGGCCACGCCTCCAACGCGCTGTGTAGCGCCCCGCCCCCAATGCGCTGTGTAGCGCCCCGCCCCCAATGCGCTGTGTAGCGCCCCGCCCCCAACGCGCTGTGTAGCCCCCCCGCCCCCAACGCGCTGTGTAGCACCCCACCGCCCCTCGGAGCTTAGTCATAGGGCTGAAGATCCCAGGCATGTGGGGGGAGAATTTTTGCATCATTGGCCATCATTCAAAGGTGCATAAAAAAAAAAATTAACAGGTGTGTGTGTGGTGAAAGGTCTGTAGAAAAGGCTAGGTTATAAGATATGAGAAATAAACCACCTGAGGCTTTTTACTTTTCACAGCCTCAGCCATTCCGGTTCCCTCCCACACGCCAAAGACATTCTGTCCAAAATTGACCCCAATATATGAATGGGGACCTTGGATTGTGGGCTCCTTGAGGGTGTAGGGTCCGATGTGAGTGTGCAATGTACAAGGATAGGGACAATTGTAGACACTCACTCAGGTTGAACTGGATGGACTGATGTCTTTATTCAACCTTACTAACTATGAAACTATGCAACTAAACTCATACACACGACTCCGCTTCATGTTTAAATATCATTATGGTTACATCGTTTTTTGTTTTGTTTTTTTTAGGTTAGGACTCCCCAAGTCCTTAACCACTTGCTTACTGGGCACTTATACCTCCCCCTTCCTGCCCAGGCCAATTTCTAGCTTTTAGCACTGTCACACTTTGAATGACAGTTACTCAGTCATGCAACCCTGTACCCAAATTAAATATTTATCATTTTTTTTCACACACAGAGCTTTTTTTGGTGGTATTTAATCACCTCTGGGTTTATTTTTTTATTTTTTTGCTAAACAAAAAAAAAAAAAAAAAAAGACAGAAAATTTTGAAAAAAACGTTTTTCATATTTTGTTATAAAATTTAGCAAACCGGTAATTTTTCTCTTTCACTGATGGGCACTGATAGGCTGCACTGGTGGGCACTAGGGTTGCACCGATACCATTATCGGTGCTGATACCGTGTATCTGCACAAGTATCGTTACTCGTGCAAAAGCACCGATACCTGAAACCGATACTTTCAGTCCGGTAATTGGAGCTGTCAGTGGGTCTCCCCAGTTTTAAAGAAGTCCGGTAATTGGAGCTGTCAGTGGGTCTCCCCAGTGTTAAAGAAGTCCGGTAATTGGAGCTGTCAAAAAAAAAAAAAAAAAAAAGCAGCCGGCAATGTTTATTAACAACATTGCTCAGCCCTGAAACACTAAAATAAAAAGAAACATTGTTTCTTTTTGTATATTTCTGTTTCTTCACCTGCAGATCAAAAGGGATGAACAAATGTTCCTCTGCTTAACCCCTTAATGTACTCTAATCAGCCTTAATTAACTCCCTATTCTCTTCCATTTAATTATTAATTTTCCTACTTTTTTTCACGTCTATTTTATAAACTATAAACAATTAAAAATATTTTTTTTTTGTTTGCTTTGTTAGTGAATATTTTTACACATATATATTAAACATATATTTACACATTTCACATTGAAAAAGCGCTAAATAAAAAAAAAATAAATAAATAAAAAAACTATTTCATTTGTAAATAACTTTTCAATGCTTTGTACCATTGCTGACAGCTGAAGTTAAAACAAAACAGTTGCGGTAGGTATCGGTAATTGGTATCGGCGAGTACTAAAAAAAAAGCATTGGTATTAGCGAATAGACACTCTCTATTACTGCCAGCACTAATTCACAGAGACCAGGTAGGATTCGTCCCCACGAGACATGCGGGTGACAATACGCGTCGCACAATTGACCTTATAGATCTTCTCACAAAAAACCAAAAAACCTGCTCTAATACTCAGTTTAGACGCCCAAAAAGCATTTGATCGCCTTAGTTGGCCATTTATGTTTGCAATACTAAACCGTTATGGATTCTCGGGCCCCTTTATTCATGCTCTTCGGGCCCTATATTCGAAACCTACATCACAAGTACAACTCTCCTCCCACCTATCACGTCCCTTTTCCCTTAGCAATGGTACGAGACAGGGGTGCCCTTTGTCACCCCTGCTTTTTATTCTTAGTCTGGAACCCTTAGCTGCGGCTATACGGGAATGTCCGGATATTAAGGGCGTATATCTTAGATACACGGAATATAAACTATCCCTATTCGCGGACGATGTCCTTCTGACTCTCACCCACCCACACACCTCCCTGCCACACTTGCATAACATATTATCTACCTTTAGTGACCTCTCAGGTTTTAAAATTAATGATACTAAAACTGAAGCATTACCCATAAACATCCCCCCTTCTCTCCTATCTTCCCTCCAAAGCAAGTATAAATACCATTGGTGTTCTCAATCACTTAAATATTTAGGGGTTCAACTTACTGCCTCTTATGACACTTTATATAGGGCCAACTTTCCTCCCCTTTTCTCAGAAATTAACCGTTTACTAACCCAATGGACCACCCTTCCCCTGTCCCTGCTGGGGCAAATTAATGTCCTTAAAATGTCCATCCTCCCTAAATTATTATACTTGTTTGAAACGCTACCGGTGGCGGTCCCAATAGCGCAGCTGAAATCCCTTCAAAGAAGAAGCCTCCGTTTCATTTGGAACAATGCCTCCCACAGGATGGCAGGGACGGTGGTCCTGGCCCGGAAAAGTAGGGGGGATTAGGAGGCCCAGACTTCATCAAATACTATTATGCCTCACACCTGAGAGTTCTTACCTCCTGGACCTCCCGGAAAGCCCCAAATAGGTGGGCGGAAATTGAAATGAGTGTCACAGCCCCAGTGCATCCTTGCTATATGCTCTGGCCTTCTACTCCCCTTCATATGCCCCAATTACGGAAAATATGTTTAGCCCCGATGTTGTTCACACTGTCTATTTGGAAAAAATGTTCCGAGCGCTATTCCCTATCCTCACCATGCCCACCACTCTTGAATATCCTATTCAACCCAGATATACCAGACAGCCTATCTTATGACCGTATGCTGCAATGGTCCCAGGCAGGACTTTTCCAACTACGTCACTTTGTCAACCCAGTGACACGACACCTACTGACTTTTCCTAACTTGCAAAAACAACATCAGATTCCCCAAAAGCTCTTACATTCGTATTTACAAATTAGACATTATTTTTCCACCAGATCCCCTTCTTTGACTCTGGAGAAGCCAACTGACTTTGAAACCCTATGCGCCAATGGTCCTTATGAGCCCCAAATGATCTCTACCATTTACAAAATACTGCACGAGGCTGTCCCCATGACGGTAAATAACCATCACTACATGAGAAAATGGTCTCAGATCTTGCAACATGACATCTCCTTGTTGGATTGGGGGAGCATATGGGAGCACACTTCCAGAATTTCTCGATGTGTAACTCATAAGGAAACTGCATACAAAGTCCTGATGCATTGGTACAGGACCCCAGACATTTTACACGCCCGTAATCGATCAATCTCAAAACAATGTTGGAGATGTAACAATGCTGTAGGTTCTCACTACCATATTTTTTTGGGAATGTCCCCCTGTCCACCAATTTTGGCTCCGAGTCCAGAAATTGTTGGAAACACTGGTTGGTAACCCTGTTCCTCTGACGCCCATGCACTATTTAATAGGCCTCCCTTTCCCTAATATTACTAAGGCTATGCGCCGACTGATGTCTTATATTCTACTGGCTGCTAAACGGGTCATTCCTAGGTTATGGTTGTCCACCTCACCCCCAACACTCCCACAACTGATCACCACTGTGGCTGACATACGTAGAATGGAACACCTGACGGCTGTAGTGGAGGGTACAGAGCAGAAATTTTCAGAAATATGGTCAACATGGGATGATTCTGTATATGGTTCTGAAGGATATGGACCTAGTTAATTAATTGAATCCAACCGCTTACATACTTCAGTAAATTTGAAGGCTAACTATTATTCTTTCTCTTATTGCACAGATCTCTTTATGAGGTCAAATAAGGTGTTTATATCACCTCTATAACCCCTTTACAGATAGGGTAGGAGGATGTTTCCACTTACTTCATGTCTTATTTAATTTTTACTTGAGCTTGACCATCTCTCCCACTCAAGTTCACAGTCTATCCACATCACTATTCCTTTGTGTGTACTGATTAGGGGTGCAACGGATCAAAAAACTCACGGATCGGATCGATCCTCGGATCAGGAGTCACGGATCGGATCATTTTCGGATCAGCAAATAATAATTGAATTTGCAAAAACCCGTGAAAATTACGCCACCATATAGTCCCCACTGTAATATCCACATCCTCTCCCCACTGTAATATTGGCTGGGTATCGCAGAGTATTGGCTGGGTATCGCAGAGTATTGGCTGGGTATCGCAGAGTATTGGCTGGGTATCGCAGAGTATTGGCTGGGTATCGCAGAGTATTGGCTGGGTATCGCAGAGTATTGGCTGGGTATCGCAGAGTATTGGCTGGGTATCGCAGAGTATTGGCTGGGTATCGCAGAGTATTGGCTGGGTATCGCAGAGTATTGGCTGGGTATCGCAGAGTATTGGCTGGGTATCGCAGAGTATTGGCTGGGTATCGCAAAGTATTGGCTGGGTATCGCAAAGTATTGGCTGGGTATCGCAAAGTATTGGCTGGGTATCGCAAAGTATTGGCTGGGTATCGCAAAGTAATGCAGAGTATCGCAGCGTAATGCAGAGTATCGCAGCGTAATGCAGAGTATCGCAGCGTAATGCAGAGTATCGCAGCGTAATGCAGAGTATCGCAGCGTAATGCAGAGTATCCGCAGGGTAATGCAGAGTATCCGCAGGGTAATGCAGAGTATCCGCAGGGTAATGCAGAGTATCCGCAGGGTAATGCAGAGTATCCGCAGGGTAATGCAGAGTATCCGCAGGGTAATGCAGAGTATCCGCAGGGTAATGCAGAGTATCCGCAGGGTAATGCAGAGTATCCGCAGGGTAATGCAGAGTATCCGCAGGGTAATGCAGAGTATCCGCAGGGTAATGCAGAGTATCCGCAGGGTAATGCAGAGTATCCGCAGGGTAATGCAGAGTATCCGCAGGGTAATGCAGAGTATATGCAGGGTAATGCAGAGTATATGCAGGGTAATGCAGAGTATATGCAGGGTAATGCAGAGTATATGCAGGGTAATGCAGAGTATCCGCAGAGTATCCGCAGAGTATATGCAGGGTAATGCAGAGTATATGCAGGATATTGGCTGGGTAATGCAGGGTTTACAAGTGATCGCTCCGTCATTTGACGGAGCGATCACATTAAAAACAGTGGCCGGGTGTACCAAGATGGCCGCGCTCCGGAGCTAGGCCGAAGCCGCGGCCTTTCCTAAGGCCGCCGGGTGTACAAAGATGGCCGCCGTCGCTCCGGAGCTAGGCCGAAGCCGCGGCCTTTCCTAAGGCCGAGGCCGCGGAGCGCTCCGCGGATCGCGGGGTGTGCCGATCCGAACGGGGTGGCCCGTTCGGATCACGGATCGGCGACGATCCGTTGCACCCCTAGTACTGATTATATTATATTATATCCCTAACTCAGTATTTACCTGCATTACTTCTAAATGTTACTGTTTTACATGTGTTTTCTTTGTATGACTTGGAAAATTTATAAATAAACAATTAAAAAAAAAAAAAAAAAAAAAAAAAAAAGCATTGGTACTTGTACTCATTGTAAAAAAAAAAAAAAAAATGGTATCGGTGCATCCCCTTAGTGGGCACTGATACGTGGCACGGAGAGGCGGCACTGATGGGCCCCCGATAGATGGCACTAGTGGGCACAGATTTGCAGCACTGGAGGGCACTGATGAGTGGCACGGAGAGGTGGCACTGATTAGCAGTACTGATGGGCAATGATAGATGGCACTGGAGGGCAATTAAGGGACCGATGTCACTTCAACAGAAGCCAGATACCGGCTTTATTCTTTTCTTCATGCTGTGACCGACTTCTGTTTACCTCCGTGATCAGCTGTCATTGGCCGACATCTGATGAGGTGGTAAAGGGCCCACTGTGGTTGGCCTTTTACCCTGTTCTGTGAACAGCCGAAGCCCAAGAACACAAAGTGCGGCGTGTGGATGGCACAAGAAGGGGGCGACGTACATGGACGCCCTTCCAGCATTTGAGGTCCGCACTGTAGCTGTCCTTCCGCTATAGCGTGGACATCAAGTGGTTAAATATTACATGAACAGCACTGACAAAATAAACTGAGGTTAGTGTTCCCTGTAGTACAAGTCATAGTTCTGACCCTTGGTAGGGGGAGACAGCGCTATTACCGGTATCTGCACTTGTAGATATCGGAGAGAGTCCTCGACCAATCTCCTGGCTTCCCATCAAGGAGTGCCAGCTCCCAGAATGCAACTCGGTGAAGTTTCCCGGTGCCGCTTCTTGTCTCTGCATCTCCTCCAGAGTGGAGGCCAATTTGACGTGTCCTCGAGAGCGGGCCACCCCGAGAGGAAAGCGGCCCAAGGAGTCCGGTATGGAGAGAGCCCGGCAGTCCCAGCGGAAGAGGAGGGTGGCGGCCTCGGTGTGCCCCAGAGCACAGGCCCACATCTGTCATAAAGAAGCAAGAACACTATAAATGTAAAGCATATAAAAGACCCAAAATAAACAAAGTGCATATATAACGAGTACAATAAGAAGATAAATGGATGAATGTGACAAAAAAAAAAAAAGCCATGAACAACTCCTAGCTTCATAAGTTTGAAAACAGACTGATATTGGTGAAGTTTAACCTCTCCCATCTCCTGGAGTTTGGGAGAAGTGTTGTTGCTTCCTGGAAATAACTTTGTAATAAGTGGGTGCTGTAGTGAATACTGGCTGGGAACAGGCACTGACACAAGGTTAGGGCATGTATTGCCAGCACACCAAGGATCTTGGAAATAGCAGGCAAGAAAATAATTGAAGCGATCGCTGTGAGTTGTTTGGGGCCACGCAGGACCCCCAACATCACATGCCTGACAGGGTCCTGCGTAGCCCCAAAATAAATAGAAAATCACAAATTTATGCTGTGATGGGATCGCTTCAATAAACCTTTTACCCATTTAGTACAGGTACTTGTATAGCGCTGTCAATTTATGCAGCGTTTTACATATACTATATTACCAAAAGTATTGGGACACCTGCCTTTACACGCACGTGACCTTTAATGGCATCCCAGTCTTAGTCCGTAGGGTTCAATATTGAGTTGGCCCACCCTTTGCAGCTATAACAGCTTCAACTCTTCTGGGAAGGCCGTCCACAAGGTTTAGGAGTGTGTCTATGGGAATGTTTGACCATTCTTCCAGAAGAGCATTTGATGTTGTATGAGAAGGCCTGTCTCGCAGTCTCCGCTCTAATTCATCCCAAAGGTGTTCTATGGGGTTAAGGTCCGGACTCTGTGCAGGCCAGTCAAGCTCCTCCAACCCCAAACTCGCTCATCTATGTCCTTAAAGTACCATTCTGCTCCAGTTTGTAAATGTTGAACACAGATCCTAATGGGAGTGTTGATTGTCATATTAAGCAAGCTGCTGCTAGCAGGCTTCAGCACTTCTTGAAGACCTTCTAGCAGCTTGCTTCAAGTGGCAATCAACACTCCCATTAGGATCTGTGTTCAACATTTACAAACTGGAGCTGAATGGTGCTTTAAAGCTTCAACAAAGCTTGCTGAAAGCCGTCGGTAGCGGCGGAGGCGATCGGGTCCTGCCACTTCTTGGGTATGGAGACGAGTAAGGGGGAAGATGGCCCCCACCCGTCTCTATACCATAGCAGGGCGGAAAAAGTCACTTCTTCTCTTAAAGGCACATTTTTTCAATGTCCTTTTTTTTTTTGCATTTAAGTCCAAATATGAGATGTGAGGATTTTTTGGACCCCCAGATCTCATATTTAAGAGGTCCTGTCATTCCTTTTTTCTATTACAAGGGATTTTTACATTCCTTGTAATAGGAATAAAAGTAACCCAATTAAAAGAAAAAAAGAAAAGTAAAAAAAATAATTTTTTTTTTTTTTTTTTAAAGCGCCCCATGCCGAGGAGCTTGCGCGCAGAAGCGAATGCATACATGAGTAGCGCCCGCATATGAAAACGGTGGTCAAACCACACATGTGAGGTATCGCCGCAAACGGTAGAGCGAGTAATAATTCTAGCCCTAGACCTCCTCTGTAAGGCAAAACATGCAACCTGTAGAATTTTTTTAAACGTCGCCTATGGAGATTTTTGAGGGTAAAACTTTGACGCCATTCCACGAGCGGGCGCATTTTTGAAGCGTTACATGTTGGGTATCAATTTACTCGGTGTAACATTATCTTTCACGATATATAAAAAAAATTGGACTAACTTTACTGTTGTGTTATTTTTTTATTCAAAAAAGTGAATTTTTTCCAAAAAAAGTGCGCTTGTAAGACCGCTGCGCAAATACGGTGTGAAAAAAAAAGTATTGCAACGACCGCCATTTTATTCTCTAGGGTGTTAGGAAAAAAAAAATAATATATAATGTTTGGGGGTTTTAAGTCATTTTCTAGCAAAAAAAAACGGTTTTAAACATGTAAACACCTGAAATCCAAAACGAGGCTGGTCTTAAAGTGGTTAAACAAGCTGAAGCCCATGTAAAACGCCTTAATGTGGCCTTTAGGGTAGATTTAGGACGTGCATCTAAATCTCCCTCGCCTCTGAAGCTTGATCCACTTGGGCTACCAACAGGCGGTGAAGTAGCGATGCAGCGCCTCCTTAGCGCCTGGTTTAACCACTTCCGTACCGCCTGCCATCGTTATACGTCGGTACTTTGACGTTGAATACCGTTGTTATGGCAGCAGGTAGCTGCTATAACCCCGGTATTTTTTAAAAATGGCGGGCTGTCCGCTTTCAGATAAAAGTGGTCTCTGCGGCGGGTCACTTATCGGCGGAGGGACCCCCCTCCCGGTAATCCCTGTCGGTAGCGGAAGGGACAGTGTAAAAATAAATAAGAAAAAAGTTTAAAAGCGCACTGTCCCGCCGAGCTCACGCGCGGAAACGAACGCATACGCAAGTCGCGCCCGCATAGGTAAACTGTGTTCAAACCACACATGTGAGTTATGTCCGTGATCGTTTGAGCGAGAGCAATAATTCTAGCTCTAGTCCTCCTCTGCAACTCAAAACTGGTAACCTGTAGAAATTTTTAGGTGTCAAAGTTTGTCGCCATTCCACGAGCAAGCGCAATTTTGACATGTTGGGTATCAATTTACTCGACGTAACATTATCTTTCACAATATAAAAAATAAGATAAAAATTGGGCTAACTACAGTTTTCTTATGTTTTAATTAAAAAAAAAAAAAAGTGTATTTTTTTCAAAAAAATTGCATTTGTAAGACGTACAAAGTATTGCAACGACCGCCATTTTATTCCCTAGGGCGTCTGAAAAAAATATACGTTTGGGGGTTATTGTCTAGCAAAAAAAACAAAAAAAACGACTTTAACTTGTAAACACCAAGTGTAAAAAAATAGGCCCGGTCCTTGAGTGGTTAACGCCATTTTTGCCAACAATTGCAAGCAGTTGTAGGGCGTTTGCGGTGCTTCCACCTTTGACTTTGAATGCGTGGCGTTACAGGTCGGGTCAATTCAGCCACGGCTGTGAAGCGAAGCATTGCGGTCGAGGCAAGTAATTATCCCCCTCCTCTGCCTATTGCAGCTTAAGTGGAGGGGGGCACAGTTGGCAGGCGGAAAAAAACGCTGCTCAACTGCAAGTCTAAAATGACGGCTTAGGGGTTTATAGAGGGGCGATACTATACTACCAACACATGTTCTTTATGTACATCACAATATATTATTTACTTTTTTAGCTCCAGTATGGCGCACCATAAGCTTATTGTTATCCAGCAGCCCCAGTATTTCTCAGCCGTTCAATCGTGAAGAATTGGAAATATACCATACAGCAAAGAAAAGAGGTGGGGGGATGACAAGGTAATGTTTATTACTTTACAAATGTTTTGGTAGGTAAAAAACGGTTCTTAGCTTTGTTGAAGGTGTTTGGTTAGAGTTTTAGCTTTGGAACGAGTAAAAAAATAAATAAAAATAGAAAATAAAAACTCTCACCAGAGGTGTGCATGAGAAGTGATCGACGTTCAGAGGATCCACCTCCAACTCCACCACCAAACTCTGAGAATGGATGCTTCTGAAAACACATGAATGGATTTGTGTGAGTTTTTTGTTAAATATTTTTCTTAACTCCATTCTGCCAAAAAAAAAAAAGTCACTCACCTCCACTGTATTAAGGTCTCGATAAGCCTGGCGTAGCCCTGGGCCGCCGCTAGGTGGAGCAGGGTCATTCCACGGAAGCTCATCTCATGGGCGAGAAGGTCTGAAGTCAC
Organism: Lithobates sylvaticus; assembly: GCA_028564925.1. Classification (NCBI taxonomy): domain Eukaryota; kingdom Metazoa; phylum Chordata; class Amphibia; order Anura; family Ranidae; genus Lithobates; species Lithobates sylvaticus. The sequence goes on along the minus strand of CM053029.1, from coordinate 35,869,360 downwards.
CCAGCAGGTCTGCGACATCATTTTTTCACAAACGGCGACAAGTCGAGCCTCGAAGGAATCCGAAGATGACACCTAAAAGGATTGAAGGAAAAAAAATTGGAGGTTACTCACAAATTTTATGTACCGTATATACTTGAGTATAAGCCGACCCGAATATAAGCCGAGGCACCTAATTTTACCACAAACAACTGGGAAAACTTATTGACTTGAGTATAAGCCTAGGGTGAGAAATGCACAGCTACTGTAAATGGATAAGAGGTTCAACAATGCTCATTTGTAGCCTCACTGTGCCCATTTGCAGCCATAGGTCCCCCAAACTTCACACTTGGTAGTTAAGGGTTCCTAAATGCCCCCTAGATGCAGCCAAAATGTGGGTTCTCTGGACCCAAAGGGTCCCGAAAGGACATTGCTGGAGATGGACACAGTTGACCGACTTTGGGGCCCCGTATCTCGGGGTCACTTTGTGCTAGGAACCCCATCTGGATATGTTGTAGTGCTGGGTCCACTGGGTTGGCATACCAAATTCGAGGTTCCTAGCACCAAGTGGCCCCGAGATACGGGGCCCCAAAGTCTGTTCGGAAAATGTCATTCTCTGCTGCAAAAAAGTGCTTGACATTTTCCGACCCGACTTTGGGGCCCCATATCTCGGGGCCACTTGGTGCTAGGAACCTCGAATTTGGTATGCCAACCCAGTGGACCCAGCACTACAACATAGTGATATAGGAACCCCATCTTGGATATGTTGTAGTGCTGGGCCCACTGGGTTGGCATACCAAATTTGCGGTTCCTAGCACCAAGTGGCCCTGAGATACGGGGCCCCAAAGTCAGGTCGGAAAATGTCAAGCACTTTTCTGCAGCAGAGAATGACATTTTCCGAACCGACTTTGGGGCCCCGTATCTCGGGGCCACTTATCCAAGATGGGGTTCCTATCACTAAGTGGCCCCGAGATATGGGGCCCCAAAGTCGGTTCAGAAAATGTCATACTCTGCTGCAGAGAAGTGCTTGACATTTTCCGACCCGACTTTGGGGCCCCATATCTCGGGGGGGGGGGGGGGGGGAGGGCCACTTGGTGCTAGGAACCTCGAATTTGGTATGCCAACCCAGTGGACCTAACACTGCAACATATCCAAGATGGGGTCCCTATCACTATGTTGTAGTGCTGGGTCCACTGGGTTGGCATACCAAATTCGGGGTTACTAGCACCAAATGGCCCTGAGATGCGGGGCCCCAAAGTCGGGTCGGAAAATGTCATTCTCTGCTGCAGAAATGTGCTTGACTCGAGTATAAGCCGAGGGGGGCATTTTCAGCACAAAAAAATGTGCAGAAAAACTTGAGTATATACGGTAATTAGGCAAACACAAACTACGAGGGGACATTTCAAAGGACTGGAAGGATTAAAAAAAAAAAAAAAAAAAAAAAAAAAAAAAGCATCTGAAATTATACAATCCATGGAACAGATATAAACCCTGAAAATTACTTTCTATGGTTCAATCTCAATCCAGTGAAGAGAAAGCACTCATGGCACTAATGTGTCTAAAACCAGCTCCATAAAGACAAGGTTTGATCGGTTTGGTGTGGAGGAACTCACCACCACTGATCAACCCTACTGGAAACCTTAGGGATAAACTGGAACACCAATGATGTGCCGAGTCTTCACATCCAACATTATTAACTGATCCTACAAATGTTCTTTTGGCTGACTGGATACAAGTTTTCCGGGGAACACTACCATTTTTTGGAAAGCCTTCCTCGAAGTGTGGAGCCAGCGCCATAAAGACATGGCTCGATGAGTTTGGTGTGAAGGAACTCATGTCCTACACAGAGCCCTGACCTTAACCCTACCAAAAATCTTTGGGAGGAATCGGAACCCTGATAGTGAGACAGTTCTTCTCATTCAACATCAGTACCTGACCCAGGGCCGTCTTTAATATTGATTGGACCCTGGGCAAAAAAACTTTTCTTGGGGCCCCCCATGCAGTTTTACTCTCCACCTGCTCTGAGATATACAATAAATAGCAGCTAGACTCAAAATCAGTTTACTGAATCAGATCAGGCAGCGATTTCTATTGGTTGCCAGAGGTTACAGTGTATCATTACCGCTCACTGACTGGTTGCCAGAGGTTACAGTGTATCATTACCGCTCACTGACTGGTTGCCAGAAATTACAGTGTATCATTACCGCTCACTAACTGGTTGCCAGAGGTTACAGTGCATCATTACCGCTCACTGACTGGTTGCCAGAAATTACAGTGTATCATTACCGCTCACTAACTGGTTGCCAGAGGTTACAGTGTATCATTACCACTCACTGACTGGTTGCCAGAGGTTACAGTGTATCATTACCGCTCACTGACTGGTTGCTAGAGGTTACAGCACACATTATGGCTCACTGATTAGTTGATAGAGGTTACAGCACATGATTTCTGCTTGTTGATTGGTTGCTAGAGATTACTTTGGATAGGACCTCAGGGGGGCATGATATACATATCAATGGCGCTGGCCGCCGTTATTTACATATGAATGCTGCCACTATTTACATATCAATGCCGGTAATTTACATGTAAAACAGAGGTGAGTCATCTGTACACATCAATAGGGCAAAGCTGGGCAGCATTAGTAGCAGCACTTCACACTGAGATATTGGGACACAGCACATGACTAAAACCTCAAGGGAATTTAAACCAGGATAGTTGGCAAGTATGAGGCAGCTGCTTTGGGCCCCACAACAATGACAGGGCCCAGAGCAGCTGCCCCTTTTTCCCTGCCTTAAAAACTGCCCTGACCTGACCTCACAAATGTTCTTTTGGCTCATTGGACACAAATTCCTATAGGCACACTCCACATTTTTTTGGGAAGCCTTTCCAGAAAAGTTAAGCCATCTCCATGAAGACACGATTTGATGATATTGGTGTGAAGGAACTGGAGTGTCCGGCATAGAGCCCTGACCTCAACCCTACTGGACACCTTTGGAATTGGTCAACTGTGAGCCAGGTCTTCTTATTCAACATTAATACCTGACCTCACAAATCTTTTTTTGGCTGACTGGAAACAAATTCCCCAGACACTCCAAAAGATTTGTGGAAAGCCTTCCCAGAGGAGTGGAGTAAGCTCCATAAAGACATAGTTTGATGTGGAGGAACTTACCACCACTGGTCTCACCCCTATCGGAACCTTTGGGATGAACTGGAACACCCATGCCTTCTCATCAACATTAACCCCACAAATGTTCTTTTGGCTGACTGGATACAAGTTCTGAGAGGCACACTGCAAAATTCTGTGGTAAGCTTCACCAGAAAAGTGGAGTCGGCTCCATAAAAACATGATTTGATGAGTTTGGTGTGGAGGAATTCTAGTGTCCTGCACAGAGCCCTGACCTCAACCCTACTGATCACCTTTGGGAGGAATTGAAACCCTGATAGTGAGCCAGGTCTTCTCATCAAGTAACTGACCTCACAAATGTTCTCATGAGTCATTGGACACAAATTCCCACAACACATTTCAAATTAATGGCGGCACAGTGGTGTAGTGGTTAGCACTCTTACCTAGCAGTAAGAAGGGTCGCTGGTTCGAATCCCAACCACGACACTTCCTGCCTGGAGTTTGCATGTTCTCCCTGTGCCTGCGTGGGTTTGCTCCGGGTACTCCGGTTTCCTCCCACAATCCAAAGACATGCAGGTAGGTTAATTGGCTACTGTCCAAAAAAAAAATTGGCCCTAGTATATGAATGGGGACCTTGGATTGTGGGCTCCTTGAGGGTAGGGACCGATGTGAGTGTGCAATGTACAGGGATGGGGACAATTGTAGACACTCACTCAGGTTGAACTGGATGGACTGATGTCTTTATTCAACCTTACTAACTATGAAACTATATTTGTGGAAAAGCCTTCCCAGAGGATTTGATTAGAAATTTACTGACTGGGAAAGAGAATTTGCTTGATCATCAAATAGATCTGACTTTAGCCCAGGAAGGCTTTCAGGAAAATCCCAACACCGGAGCTTTTAAAAACACATAAAATGGCAAGCAAGCAATTCAAACACCATAGTATTTGTTTTGGCAAGCTTGACCCTTGGCTCGAGAGCCTGAGGGATACAAAAAAAAAAAAAACTGGGAGGTTGAACTTTCCAGCAAACACTGAAATATCAGTTTTGGGCTGTCTGACCCTTCAAGGTGTCTGTGGCTTACAGGAAAAATAATCCTATACATGGCTGTCACCATCGACATGAAGGCGATACAAAAGCCACAAAGCTGGCCCTCGCACAGCCAACAGACGGTGTGGAAAATATTGTCTGTAACTTAAGAAGCGTATAATCCACTTAGTAAATCTTGTATGACGTCTAATGGAAATTTCATCAGACAACATTCCCCCCCCCCCCCCCCACCCCCAGTCTTCCTGCGCAACTGGGATCCAAACGGGTTACGCGGTAAACTCTACAGAGGGACGGCCAGATGGACGGGGACTTGCATGTACAGAGGGACAGGTGATTGACGGGCAGCTGCATGTGCTATCAGTACGGTGTAGATCTGGCATTACACAGAAGAACAACACAGGACGGGAAATTTGGACAAAAAAAAAAAAAAAAAGATAGATCAAACCAATTCTAGTAAAAACTTTATTTTTTATTATCACACTAACATAATAATGCATTTATTTATTTTTTTGAGATAATCAGAATTTATTTTATGTGCTTTTTTTTTTTTTTTACCACTTAATTTTTTGCACACTTAACCTCCTTGGCGGTAATCCCAAGTCTGGCTCAGGTCCAGCTTTTTGTGCTGGGAGCGGTAACCCCGAGCCAGACTCGGGCTTGCGTGCAGGATGCAGGGGGGGAAGTTACTTACCTTTTCCCCTGGATCCTGCGATGTCTCCCCGCTGTGTGAGCGAGCCGTCCGCTCGCTCGATTCACACAGTGCCGGTCTCCGTTCCCTGCGACGTTATGACGCACGGGAGCGGAGATCGGCGCCAAATTCAAAAAAGTTTAAAAACACAATACACATACAGTACTGTAATCTTACAGATTACAGTACTGTATACAAAAAATACACACCCCCTTTGTCCCTAGTGGTCTGCCCAGTGCCCTGCATGTCATTTTATATAATAAAAAGATTTTTTTTCTGCCTGGAAACTGGAGATTGTCCATAGCAACCAAAAAGTGTCACTTTATGTCAAAAGTGGTTTTAGACCAGCTAGAAAACACCGATAATAAATTAGAATCACAATTTATCATCAAACAATAACTCTAATGACAGCGACTATTCCGCAACTGAGCAAATTTCAGTGTTTTTGATTTGATTACATTATTGAATCATTTTTATATATATTTTTATAATTTATGATTTTGTGTTTCAAACTTTATTATACCCGGGATGTCTACTAGACTCTGGTTCGGACAGATTTTAGTGAGTTATTCATAAGAATTGCATGCCTACAATATAAAAACGCCAAATTTCCATGCAAAATAATTGTACCGCTTTCAGCACAAAATTCCAGACAGAATCATACCGCCAGGGAGGTTAAAGCGGAGCTCCACCCTAAAGTGGAACTTCCGCTCATCTGATTCCTCCCCCCTTCCGTTGTCACAATTGGCACCTTTCAGGGGGAGGGGGGGGGACAGGTATCCTTTCCCACTTCCAGAAGTACGCCGCGATCGCGCCGTGACGTCACCGCTGGGCTCCCTCCTCCTCCCTCGGCCGCCGGGCTAATAGGAGAGAGGAGCGGGGGCCCGCGCATGCTCAGTAGTTCCCGGAGTGAAGCCGAAAGGCTACACTGCCGGGTTACCTTACCCGCAATGGCGGCGGCAGCACCCCCGACAGCTGATGGAGACATCAGCTGCGGTGCTGACATTGAGGGACAGCAGGACAGGTACCGTATATACTCGAGTATAAGCCGAGATTTTCAGCCCTTTGAAAGTCCCCCCCCCCTCGGCTTATACTCGAGTCACCGCCGTCTGCCTACATGAACAGCGTGTCATGCAGACAGACGGCAGTGTTCAAAAGCCACGCCTCCTCCTCCTCCCTGTCCGTGATAGGAGGAACACTAATTTTCCAAGCAGTAAGTCAGTGTGCAGTGTTCCGCCTATCACGGACGTCCTGTCATTCTCATCTCATGGACGAGGATGAGAGGATGTCCGTGATAGGCGGAACACTGAACACTGACTGCTGGGAAAACAGAGTGTTCCTCCTATCACGGACGACGTGGAGGAGGCGCGGCTTTTGAATGTGGAATGGCGCCTTACTCGCTGATCGGCAGGGATCAGCAATGGAGAACACAGGACATCCAACGATCGGCACAAGACTGCAATGGTGGACACAGGTGGCAGATCGGAGGGAGGCATACACAGACCCAGGGGATGCAGATCGGCACAGGTCGGCTGCAATGGACACAGGGGGGGTTTGTACAGGACACAGGGGACATGCAGCTGCAGATGGGCATTTTCTGACCCTCTTTTCCACTTACAGTAGCTGCTGCATTTTTCACCCTCGGCTTATACTCGGGTCAATACGTTTTCCCATTTTTTTTGTGGTAAATTAGGGGCCTCGGCTTATATTCGGGTCGGCCTATACTCGAGTATATACAGTAAGCGTCCATTTATTAAAAGCCAGCAGCTTCAGTACGTGTAGCTGCTGGCTTTTCATTTTTTTTTTCCCCCGGAACACCCCTTTAAATCTTTTTTTTTTATTTGCTGGAAAATTACTTTCCCTCAAACTATTTTCTGAAATATATCAAAAGTGGGTATAATTGGTAAAAAAAAAAAAAAAAAGATGAAAAAATCTAAGTAGTAAAATTATAAATGTATAAACTGTGAAACCAATTTGTGCAAATTATAAAACAAAAAGCCCATGGCCATTGCCTACTTTGGGTATAATTGGTAACCTCAGTACCACATCCCATAAAGAATGACAAAACAACAAAAAATGGAGTGGTGGGACTTCTAAGCCCTAGTTCACAGCAGTGCGATTCGACAGTAAAATAAAAAAAAAAAATTGCATGACAAGTCGCACCCCATAGCCGGCAATGAATCCGATCAAATCGTTGTGACGCATGTCACAGCGACTCTGAAAAAGGTTCCTGCGCTACTTTTATGTGTCTCAAAAAAGGTTCCTGCGCTAATTTGTTTGCGACTTGCATAGACTTCTGTTAAATGAAGTTGCAAGCCCCAATGAAATCGGAGATCCAAATCGCACTGATTACAAAGCCGCACGAGCCCATGAGTCTAAAAATATTCCATAAAATTGTGTCACAGAAAAAATGAAAATTCACTAGCGGCGCTTGAAAAAAGAAATATTAATGATATCACTCAATGTTTATATATCACAGTCCAGTGTCCGCAACAGCAGACTGATTATAACTGTAAGTGAAAATCTTTCAATGGATATAGAAGGCCCCATATAGAACATTCATTAAAGTGCAGAAGTGACTTGTGCCAGACATAAGACCGCTTTAAAACCAGGTAAAATGGTGACTGTTTAATAAGGATAAAATTGTGAGTGTTTTATCGCGGGATAATTTTATAAGGAATAAAATTGAGTTATACAGGATTACGCTATGTTGGCTTTTTATCTGGTTATGAGTCCAATTTAGATAAGCAAGTCTGAGCAATCTGGTATCAATCTATGGTGGGTCTGGTAAGTAGAACATCTATAAGAATTGGCGCACGTGGTGTGGTGATCCCCCGGGTTATGAACACAATAGGGACCATAGGTTTGTTCGTAAGTCGCATTTGTAAGTGTAACTTCCAGTCGCAACATTCGTAAGAGTAACTGCCGCCTGTGCATGGATGTGGGATGTTCCGGGCGCTTGTTACGTTATCTGGGGTGTAGTACGGAAGTGCTCGAAAGGTATCCAGGACCGGCGTGAAGCACAAATAGCCGGCATTGGAGGCTACGGAAGTGCTCGAAAGGTATCCAGGACCGGCGTGGAGCACAAATAGCCGGCATTGGAGGCTACGGAAGTGCTCGAAAGGTATCCAGGACCGGCGTGGAGCACAAATATCCGGCATTGGAGGCTACGGAAGTGCTCGAAAGGTATCCAGGACCGGCGTGGAGCACAAATAGCCGGCATTGGAGGCCGATCATAAGTAGGAGTCGTTCGTAACTCGGGTTTTCTTAACTCAGGGACTGCCTGTATACATGTAAAACTTAGGGAGATTGGTTTCTATGTATATGTGAGGATTTACATTCACTTTAAAAAGGAAAAAAAAATATATATATATATATATATATATATTATAAAAAAAATAAAGAGAGCAAGCGCGAGAGAGCGAGAGAAAGTGCGAGAGAGAGAGATTGTTAAGTCTTCTTTTCCTGGGGAAGTATAATTAGCACCTTAAAAGTCCTACCACTCTTTTACTTTGGAGAATAAAATGGTGGCGGTTACAATTTTTTTTTATCGAGCTTGATTTTTGCCTGTTTATCAAACCAATATTTTTAAGAAACAATTACACTAAAATGAATTTTGGAGCACACAAACACAGTATACCTTTTGTTTTGTAGAATTAAAAAAAATGATAGGATTGTGTCGAGTAAATAGACAAACATGCCAAGCCTTAAAATTGCACATGCTCATGCAATGAGGAAAAACTAGAGTACCCCAAATTCTCCACAGGCGGTGCTTTAAAAGCCTTTGCAGGTTATCAGTTTTGCCCCCTGTGTGATAGCATTAGCCGATGACAGGTCATCGTTATGGAGACATCACTGCAGATAAGCACAAATTGCGATTGATTAGCTGCTTCCCAGACTACAGTAGCCAACAAATAACAGCTCTGAGGCCAGAAGTGATGGAAAGCATTAAGCTTCCAACTTCATTTGCCACAGAGACAGGAGGAACAGATGTTCCTCGGTCTCCTCCCACACTTCATCTTGAAGCATCTTACCAGAAACCCGGGCACTCCGGAAGAACAGAGGAGCCTGGGAACCTTTGCCGGCTTAAAAAACAAAAAACTACACCAAGAGTACTGCAGATCTCCGAAGATCTCACTGAGTGGCAGGAGCAGCGCTAAACCAATAGACAGGGAACAGTGTGCACATCCGTCCTAGTGAGATAAAGCTTAGAGATAATAAAGCACTCCACCCAGTACACTCACATTTGGTGCGAAATGGAAAGACCATTAAAAGGTCTTTGGCCGCTCTCTTGGGTTGCCCCCTTAAGATCCAGATGGAGATAGATTGGGTCCCGATCTAGCTGTCTGCCCGATGTCTTGTTAGCATGAGCTGCGAGTAGTCACACGTTTCGGAGGCGTGACCTACTTTATCAAGTCACCCAAAGAGGACTTTAGATAAAGGAGGTCACGCCTCCGAAACGCGTCATCATGGCAACTTGCCGACTTCCGTGTGCCCTCCCCACCTGCCTTTCTGTATTGTATCGTCCGTGCGCCGCACTGGCTGGTCTGGGAACATGCGCAGTATGACAGTCACGCTGGTCTGAGCCGTGGTGGCTTAATGTGTTTGTGTAGGTCTGTTTGGGACGGCCTTGGTTGGTTGTGTGTATTTCAACGGTACAGGACACCTGGCAGTGGCACCAGAACTTTTAGACATGTTGGGAATGGAAAAGCCCAGAAGGAAGTGGACCGACTTGAAAAGTATAGGTTGGCCGAGCAGTGTGTTATGACCATCTACCAGAAGAGGCGTATTTTGGAGCATTCCCAGTAAATGTGGTAAAGGCTGCCTGTATGGGTTAAACATTCCCAGAAAATGGACGGGATTACTGAGGTAATCCTATGGAGCAATTAAGGGGTACGAACCAAATGGTAGAGAATTTTGTATGGGATCCCTTGCTAGAGAGAGCACATGGAAGTTTTATTGGCATTACTCCAAAATTTCCTCCCATTCTTCCAGATCAGTGGTCTCCAAACTGTGGAACTTTCTTTCCTACTGATATGAAGCATTATTCCTCCCACTGACCCCCAACGACAGGGGCACCATTCCTCCCACTGACCCCCAACGACAGGGGCACCATTCCTCCCACTGACCCCCAACGACAGGGGCACCATTCCTCCCACTGACCCGACGACAGGGGCACTATTCCTCCCACTGACCGCCAACTACAGGGGCACCATTCCTCCCACTGACCCCAACGACAGGAGCACCATTCCTCCCACTGACCCCCAACGGCAGGGGAACCATTCCTCCCACTGACCCCCAATGGCAGGGGCACCATTCCTCCCACTGACCCCCAACGACAGGGGCACCATTCCTCCCACTGACCCCCAACGGCAGGGGAACCATTCCTCCCACTGACCCCCAAGGGCAGGGGCACCATTCCTCCCACTGACCCCAACGACAGGGGCACCATTCCTCCCACTGACCCCCAACGACAGGGGCACCATTCCTCCCACTGACCCCCAACGACAGGGGCACCATTCCTCCCACTGACCCCCAACGACAGGGGCACCATTCCTCCCACTGACCCCCAACGACAGGGGCACCATTCCTCCCACTGACCCCCAACGACGGGGGCACCATTCCTCCCACTGACCCCCAACGACGGGGGCACCATTCCTCCCACTGACCCCCAACGACGGGGGCACCATTCCTCCCACTGACCCCCAATGACGGGGGCACCATTCCTCCCACTGACCCCCAACGACGGGGGCACCATTCCTCCCACTGACCCCCAACGACGGGGGCACCATTCCTCCCACTGACCCCCAACGACGGGGGCACCATTCCTCCCACTGACCCCCAACGACGGGGGCACCATTCCTCCCACTGACCCCCGACGGGGGCACCATTCCTCCCACTGACAAAGACGACGGGGGCACCATTCCTCCCACTGACCCCCAACGACAGGGGCACTATTCCTCCCACTGACAAAGACGACGGGGGCACTATTCCTCCCACTGACACCAATGACGGGGCACTATTCCTCCCACTGACACCAATGACGGGGGCACTATTCCTCCCACTGACACCAATGACGGGGGCACTATTCCTCCCGCTAATACCAATGATGGGGCACTATTCCCTCTTCTACTAACCACAGCAATATGTAATTTTTCTACCCGAAATGCCCACCAAGTTATACTCCTTCCTGACTCCCAATGGCCACCACAGTCCAGCACCCTAAAGTCTTAAGTAGCAGTAAACTGGTTCTTCGTTTAGAAAATTTGGAGACCCCTGTTCTAGATCTAGTTCAGATATAATAAAGAGTGGAGAGTGCAGGGACATTATTTTGCTGTAAGCTCACTGGGATCCGTCCAGCCCTGTCTTAGCCAGTTTATTATAAAGTACAAAAATAGCCAACATCAAAGAGAAAGGGTCTCAACGCCCGTCCCTGAAAACATCTCCGTCTTTACCCAGTTCTTAGAAGGCATTTGTTGTACAAAAAGACCGACGGGAATATAGATAGAAATAGAACTGGGTATTACAGGAGGATGGCGCACACATACATGGCACCATAGTTAGGGCAAGTATGTTGCTGGGGAGGAGCTATTAAAGAGAACCTGTTTTGCCCTGCAGGGCCAACGCACAGGATGCTTGAAGTTGACATTTCATCCTTTAAGCCATTTAAACACATTGCAATCATTTGTTCAAATCCAGTTTTCTTTGATTATGAATTTTCACCTAACGTCACCCCACACAGCACTACAAACATTGTACAATCCGATACTAATCCCCAAAAATAGTAGGACTGACCTACACACACACCCCTAAAGATTGTGACTCTACAATCTCCGTGTCTACTACAGAGAGCATTACACAGAACATAGTTAGTCAGGTTGAAAAAAAGTCCATATAGTTCAACCAATAAAAAAAATTAAAAAAAAAAGTTAGTACCCAGTTATATTATTATGTACATTTAGAAAAGAATCCAGGCCCTGGAAGGATTTGCCCCCTTCCTGACCAGACCATTTTTTGTGATACGGCACTGCGTCGCTTTATCTGACAATTGCGCGGTCGTGCAACGCTGTACCCAAACAAAATTGACGTCCTTTTTTCCCCACAAATAGGGCTTTCTTTTGGTATTTGATCACCTTTGAGATTTTTATTTTTTGCAATATATAAAAAAAAAAAAAAAAAATATATATATATATTTTTTACTTTTTGCTTAAATCCCTCCCACATCACCCCCGGCAAAAAAATAAAAATAAAAAATAAAAAAAACATATTCCTTAGTTTAGGCTTAAATGTATTCTTCTACATATATTTGGTTAAAAAAAAAAAAAAAAAAAAAAAAAAAAAATCGCAATAAGCATATATTGATTGGTTTGTGCAAAAGTTAGGCCCCTTTCACACTGGGGCGTTTTTCAGGCGCTACAGCGCTAAAAATAGCGCCTGAAAAAATCCGGCCCCATTCACTCTGGAGGGCTTTCCCACTGGAGCGGTGCGCTAGCAGGACGGTCAAAAAGGTCCTGCTAGCAGCATCTTTGGAGCAGTGTATTCACCGCTCCTACCCATTGAAATTAATGGGACACCGCGGTAACACCGCCGCAAAGCGCCGCTGCGCTTTGCGGGGGGTTTTAACCCCTTTTCGACCGCTAGCGGGGGTTAAAACCACACCGCTAGCGGCCGAATACCGAGGCTAAAATGACGGTAAAGCAGCACTAAATATAGAAAGGGGGCCTTATAGCGTCGACAAAATAGGGGATAGATTTATGGCATTTTTATTATTCTTTTTTTTTTTTTTTACTAGTAATGGCAGCGATCTGTGATTTTTATTGGCTGGCCTGGCATAATAAATTAAATGAATGGGGAGAGGAAAGAAAGGATTTTGCAATGCTATATGCTACGACGCCCATCTTGGTACACCTTGCACTCAGGCCGCAGTAAGCCAGCAGCGGACATCTTGTTACACCCAGCCCGGACTATATGGGCTGGGTGTAACAAGATGTCCGCTGCTGGCTTACCGTGTCCCAGTTCAGGGTGTATACCAAGATGGGCGTCGGGATGTTCAACCTCTGATGGAGACACGGAACGTCACTTCCGTTACAGAATAGGACGGCCCCGGTCACCGATTCTGATGGAACATGCGGCTGCGCCCCTGCCCTGCTTACCTTCCGCTGCTGCAAGCCTGCGGAGGACTCGCTCACTATCCGCCCACTGAGTTCCAGTTGCAAACGCCGCCTCTCAATTCCCAAGTATCAGATTAGGCATCGGGAGCATTTGTGCAAATATAAATTATGTAACGCGAGTAATCCGCGCTACCCCCAATTTATACTAGTGAGCAAAAATATACAAAAATAATAATAATAAAAATACAACTGATATATATGCGACGGTGCTGCAATCTATACAAAAAAAACGGAAATATTCAGTTTAGAAAATGGTGTATAAAAAATGGAAATAGATGCGCAACCAAACAACAAAAATTGGAATTTGACCAAACGTGCAATGACACAGTGTGTGTAAAAATACCAGCGCTAGTGTGCAAAGAATGCAAAAAAAATACACTATAATATATGTGTAAAATACCAGTGCAAAAAAAGTACACTATATGTAAATTTGCACCAGTGCGTTCCAAAACACAAAAATGAAACACACACATGAAAATCAGCATACCGTATATACTTGAGTATAAGCCGACCCGAATATAAACCGAGGCACCTAATTTTACCACAAAAAAATGGGAAAATGTATTGACTCGAGTATAAGCCTAGGGTGAGAAATGCGCAGCTATTGTAAGTGGAAAAGAGGGTCAACGATGCCCATTTGCATGCCTCACTGTGCCCATTTGCATGCCTCACTGTGCCCATTTGCATGCCTCACTGTGCCCATTTGCATGCCTCACTGTGCCCATTTGCATGCCATAGGTCCACCGAACTTCAAACTCGGTAGTTGAGGGTTCCTAGATGCCCCCTAGCTGCACCCAAAGGGTCCCGAAATAACATTGCTGCAGATGGACACAGTTGACCGACTTTGGGGCCCCGTATCTCGGGGTCACTTGGTGCTAGGAACCCCAAATTTGGTGTGCAAACCCAGTGGAACTAGCACTACGTGGTTCCTAGCACCAAGTGGCCCCTGAGATACGGGGCCCCAAAGTCGGTTTGGAAAATGACGAGCACTTTTCTGAAGCAGTATCTCGGGGCCACTTGGTGCTAGGCTAACCATCTTTGGATATATTGTAGTGCTAGTTCCACTGGGTGTGCTCACCGAATTTGGGGTTTCTACCAAGTGGCCCTGAGATATGGGGCCCCAAAGTCTGTTCGGAAAATGTCATTCTCTGCTGCAGAAAAGTGCTCGACTCGAGTATAAGCCGAGGGGGGCATTTTCAGCACAAAAAAAAGTGCTGGAAAAACTCGGCTTATACTCGAGTATATACGGTAAATTGTGCAATGTAGGGATGGCTTGCACACAAAAAAGGCACATCCAGATTTTGCTCCCTATACAATGGAGCAGCGTGAAAGATGGGCAACATCTCACCGGGCATGTACTGAGCCAATGCAATTTTGCGCACACCGAGCATTATGGAGGGAGTGCTTAGCAGTACAGAGACGGGGAGTGGACAGATGGACATACAAGCAGATCAATAATTACAAAGCCTGGCTTTATTTATAAGTGAAACGATCGGGGCTTTAGTTTCAGAACATCTTATACAGCCTGAATGGGGGAGGGGGTTTATAGTACAAAAAGAACCAGCAGGTTTCAAACTGGTTGCAAACATTATAGCGCATACAGAAAAGCATCACCGAATCATTTATATACGCTTTAGCAATACAAAACCACCCAATAAAAATGAACCCTCACCTACCAAAAATGGGACTTGTATTCAGATGCCAATACTAAGCCTGCTGCCACAGCATACCTCTCTGTAGGGCAACATGATCCGGATCCCCTAATGCCACATACACACGACCGGACTTTTCAAAGGACTAGGTCCGACGGTCTTTCCGAATGAACGGACTTGGCCACACACAATCACACTAAAGTCCAACGGATTTGAACGTGATGACGTACGACTGGACTAGAATAAGGAAGCTCGTAGCCAGTAGCCAATAGCTGCCCTAGCGTCGTTGTTTGTCCGTTGAACTAGCATACAGACAAGCGGATTTGTCGATAGGAACTGGGTCCGGCGAAAAAAATTTCTAAAGTCCGTCAGATTTTTCAACAGCAAAAGTCCGATGGAGCCCACACACGATCGAATTGTCCGACGGATTCGTTCCATCGGACCTTTGCTGTCGAAAAGTCCTCTCGTGTGTACGCTGCATTAGGATCGAAAGACTGTGTCAGACTATCTGCTGCTTCTGCCACAGAAGTACAGCCATCCCGTCTCAGATGCATACAGAACCATTTCCAGGATCAGCACATCCTCCCAGTTCTCCTACAGCATGGAATAGATTACTGGATTGTTTGTTCTTACAGTTCTCTATGAAGACTGAGGAAGGGAGCGTCGCTGGAACATCAAGACTGAGGAGGGGAGCGTCGCTGGAACATCAAGACTGAGGAGGGGAGCGTCGCGGGGACATCAAGACTGAGGAGGGGAGCATCGCTGGGACATCAAGACTGAGGAGGGGAGCATCGCTGGGACATCAAGACTGAGGAGGGGAGCATCGCTGGGACATCAAGACTGAGGAGGGGAGCATCGCTGGGACATCAAGACTGAGGAGGGGAGCATCGCTGGGACATCAAGACTGAGGAGGGGAGCATCGCTGGGACATCAAGACTGAGGAGGGGAGCATCGCTGGGACATCAAGACTGAGGAGGGGAGCATCGCTGGGACATCAAGACTGAGGAGGGGAGCATCGCTGGGACATCAAGACTGAGGAGGGGAGCGTCGCTGGGACATCAAGACTGAGGAGGGGAGCGTCGCTGGAACATCAAGACTGAGGAGGGGAGCGTCGCTGGAACATCAAGACTGAGGAGGGGAGCGTCGCTGGAACATCAAGACTGAGGAGGGGAGCATCGCTGGGACATCAAGACTGAGGAGGGGAGCATCGCTGGGACATCAAGACTGAGGAGGGGAGCATCGCTGGGACATCAAGACTGAGGAGGGGAGCATCGCTGGGACATCAAGACTGAGGAGGGGAGCATCGCTGGAACATCAAGACTGAGGAGGGGAGCATCGCTGGAACATCAAGACTGAGGAGGGGAGCATCGCTGGAACATCAAGACTGAGGAGGGGAGCATCGCTGGGACATCAAGACTGAGGAGGGGAGCGTCGCTGGAACATCAAGACTGAGGAGGGGAGCATCGCTGGAACATCAAGACTGAGGAGGGGAGCATCGCTGGGACATCAAGACTGAGGAGGGGAGCATCGCTGGGACATCAAGACTGAGGAGGGGAGCATCGCTGGGACATCAAGACTGAGGAGGGGAGCATCGCTGGGACATCAAGACTGAGGAGGGGAGCATCGCTGGGACATCAAGACTGAGGAGGGGAGCATCGCTGGGACATCAAGACTGAGGAGGGGAGCATCGCTGGGACATCAAGACTGAGGAGGGGAGCATCGCTGGAACATCAAGACTGAGGAGGGGAGCATCGCTGGGACATCAAGACTGAGGAGGGGAGCATCGCTGGAACATCAAGACTGAGGAGGGGAGCGTCGCTGGAACATCAAGACTGAGGAGGGGAGCGTCGCTGGAACATCAAGACTGAGGAGGGGAGCGTCGCTGGGACATCAAGACTGAGGAGGGGAGCGTCGCTGGGACATCAAGACTGAGGAGGGGAGCATCGCTGGGACATCAAGACTGAGGAGGGGAGCATCGCTGGGACATCAAGACTGAGGAGGGGAGCATCGCTGGGACATCAAGACTGAGGAGGGGAGCATCGCTGGAACATCAAGACTGAGGAGGGGAGCATCGCTGGAACATCAAGACTGAGGAGGGGAGCATCGCTGGAACATTAAGACTGAGGAGGGGAGCAGTGCCGGAACATCAAGACTTAGGAGGGGAGCATCGCTGGGACATCAAGACTGAGGAGGGGAGCATCGCTGGAACATCAAGACTGAGGAGGGGAGCATCGCTGGAACATCAAGACTGAGGAGGGGAGCAGTGCCGGAACATCAAGACTTAGGAGGGGAGCATCGCTGGGACATCAAGACTGAGGAGGGGAGCAACGCTGGAACATAAAGACTGAGGAGGGGAGCATCGCTGGGACATCAAGACTGAGGAGGGGAGCATCGCTGGGACATCAAGACTGAGGAGGGGAGCATCGCTGGGACATCAAGACTGAGGAGGGGAGCATCGCTGGGACATCAAGACTGAGGAGGGGAGCATCACTGGAAGATCTCAGTTGAAGAACGTTCTGGAGAGTATTATCAGAGTTGGGACTATCCAGACGCTTATGCTTCTTGAGCGCTGGGGATAAAGGTGTATACTTGTCATAAGACAAGCCCCAGCCTGGCCAGTCTCATTGGAGGATGACCCGGTTTTGGGCCTGGAGGCACACTTTACTTTTGTCTATGCTCACTAAAGAGCAGCAGAGATCAGATTAATAAACCCCATAGAGTGCTGACCCTCACTGGGAGAGTACTAGGGACTCCATTATCAATTATTTTTTCCCCAGGTGAGAAAAGCCTACGCTTTAACCACTTGCTGACCGCTCAACTGTAAATATACGTCAGTTTGACATTCGATACCGGGGGATATGGCTGCAGCTAGATACCATAACCTCCGTCCAACACCCATCCAAAGTTGCATGAAAGTTACAATGTAAAGTCGCAATGGAAATTGCACGACTTTGGAGTCGCATAAGTGTAAATGGTGCCGGTTATAATATATAAAAAAAAAACATTCATAGTTAAATCGGTTAAAATAAAACACAAGGCAATCTAGTTCAACCAATATAAAAATGAAGATAAATTTTTTTAAAACAAAAAGAATAAGCAGAAGTCAAACCCTCGGACTTGACGTTATAAATGATGATTACACACACCCAGTGTAGTCTACCGCCATAAAGGCGTAAAAAAAAAAAAAAAAAAAAAAAAAAAAAAAAAGGCGCTCACCTGGTTGTCTCCGCTTCGATGACCGCTGGGCGGGGCTGACGGGTGCTGGAGCTGACCCGAACTCATGTCTGCCATCCTGCGCTCCATCTGCTCTAATCGCTCCAGAATCGACATCCTAAACTGATTATCTGTGGGACAAGAAAAAAAAAGCAAGATGAGTCCAGAACAATCAAAAATTCGGAATCGGAAATAGGGTCATCGACGTTAGCACCGATAAAGGCATGCTGTATCTCATTTACTTCAATGCGCAAGTGCCCCCCCCCCCACTGACTGCACAGCGCAAGCGCCCCCGCCCACTGACAACGTGCAAACGCGCCGCGAAAAATGTGTTCTGGTATGATAAAACCAAGATTGAACTTTTTGGCCATAATGCCAAAAAATATGTTTGGCACAAAAACAACACTGCACATTACCAAAATGACACCATACCCACCGTGAAGCATGGTGGCGGCAGCATCATGCTTTGGGGCTGTTATTCTTTAGCTGGAACGGGGGCCTAGTCAGGGTAGAGGGAATTATGAACAGTTCCAAATACCAGTCAATATTGGCATAAAACATTCAGGCTTCTGCTAGAAAGCTGAACATGAAGAGGAACTTCATCTTTCAGCATGACAACGACCCAAAGCATACATCCAAATCAACAAAGGAATGGCTTCACCAGAAGAAGATTAAAGTTTTGGAATGGCCCAGCCAGAGCCCAGACCTGCATCCCATTGAAAATCTGTGGGGTGATCTGAAGAGGGCTGCGCACAGGAGATGCCCTCGGAACCTGACATATTTGGAGTGTTCTTGCAAAGAAGAGCGGGCAAATATTGCCAAGTCAAGATGTGCCATGCTGATATTCATACCCAAAAAGACTGAGTGCTGTAATAAAATCAAAAGGTGCTTCAACAAAGTATTAGTTTAAGGGTGTGCACACTTATGCAACCATATTATTATTTTAGTTTTTTATTTTAAACTTCCCTCCACCTAAAAGATTTCAGTTTGCTGTTCAACTGAGTTTTACAGTTTATAGGTCACATTAACTACTTAAGGATTTGCCCCCTTAATGACCAGGCCATTTTTTGCAATTCCGCACTGCTTTGGTTTAACAAACAATTGCGCGGTCGTGCGACGCTGTACCCAAACAAAATTGAATTACCTTTTGTCCCACAAATAGAGATTTCTTTTGGTGGTATTTGATCACCTCTGGTTTTTTATTTTTTGAGTTATAAAAAAAAGACAATTTTGAAAAAAAAAAAAAAAAAGCAATAGGTTTTACTTTTTGCTATAATAAATATCCAAAAAAAAAAAAAAAATCTCTTCATTAGTTAAGGCCGATATGTATTCTTCTACATATTTTTGGTAAAAAATAAATAAAAAAAAAAAAGCGTATATTGATTGGTTTGCGCAAAAGTCATAGCGTCCACAAAATAGTTGATAGATTTATGGCTTTTTTATTTTTACTAGTAATGGCGGTGATCAGCGGACAGATCGGACACTTGACACATTTTTGGGACAATTGACATTTATACAGCGATCAGTGCTATAAAAATGCAGATTGCTGTGTAAATGTCACTGGTAAAGAAGGTGTTAACACTAGGGGGCGATCAAGGGGTTAAATGTGTTCACTGCTAGGTGATTCCAACTCTGAGGGGGATGCGATTTACTAGGAGGAGCCGGATCGCTTTTCCTACTTAGTAGGAGCAGACGATCTGTCTCTCCTGACAGAATGGGGATTTGTGTGTTTACACACACACGCGCATTCACGCACACGCTCTCGTGTCCGCGATTACAGCCGGGCCACACGCATCGTAACACCCGGCGTGCCTGCTATGGCTCTTAACCACTTGCCGCCCGCCATATAGCAAAATGACGGCAGCATAGTGGTTTCAATAACCTGACCGGACGTCATATGACGTTGCCAGGATATCAAGCTGTTGTGCGCCCCCGGGGGCACGCATCATGGCGATCGTTGTTGCGGGGTGTCAGTGTGGCACACCGCAACACCGATCTAGTTAAAGAGTCTGACGGAGACTCTTTACCACATGATCAGCCGTGTCCAATCATGGCTGATCACAGTGTAAACAGGAAAAGCAGTTGATCAGCTTTTATTCACTCGCGTCTGTCAGACACGAGTAGAGGAGAGCCGTTCAGCTGCTCCTCTGACAGGGATGCCAGTGCCCGCAATGGATGCCAATCAGTGCCCGAAATGGGCATCACTGATTGGCAGGAATTGTTTGGCACAGATTGGCATCCATCCGTACCATCAGT
The DNA here is from genome assembly GCA_028564925.1 of Lithobates sylvaticus. Taxonomy (NCBI): domain Eukaryota; kingdom Metazoa; phylum Chordata; class Amphibia; order Anura; family Ranidae; genus Lithobates; species Lithobates sylvaticus. The sequence continues at coordinate 35,849,230 of CM053029.1, read as the reverse complement.
GCCCATCTGTGCCGCCTTTCAGTGGCCATCAGTGCAACCTCATCGGTGCCCATTAGTGCCGCCTTATCAGTGCCCGTCAGTGCAGCCCAATCAGTGAAGGAGAAAATGTATTTATTTACAAAGTTTAAAAAAAAAAAAAAAAAAGACTGAACATTTTTTATTTTTTAATTTGTTTAGTAGAAAAATAAAAAGAAAGCTCCATTCTCTGCTGCAGAAAAGTGCTTGACATTTTCCGAACCGACTTTGGGGCCCCGTATCTCTGGGTCATTTAGGGCTAGGAACCCCAGCTTTGGATATGTTGTAATGCAAGTACCACTGGGTTTGCACAATTTTGGGGTTCTGGGGTTCCTAAGTGGCCCCGAGATACGGGGCCCCAAAGTCGGTTTGGAAAATTTCATTTTCTGCTGCAGAAAAATGCTTGACTCCAGTATAAGCCGAGGGGGTCATTTCAGCACAAAAAATGTGCTGAAAAACTCGGCTTATACTCGAGTATATACGGTATATAAATTACAAAGAATTTATTTTTCTTTTTTCCAATAAGTTGAGGAAAAATTTTCCAGGCAGAATCAGAAAAAATTTGGGGTTCCTAGCACTAAGTGGCCCCGACATACGTGGCCCCAAAGTCGATCAACTGTGTCCATCTTCAGCAATGTCATTTCGGGACCCTTTGGGTCCAGAAACCCCAAATTTTGGCTACAGCTAGGGGGCATCTAGGAACCCTTAACTACCAAGTTTGAAGTTCGGGGGATCTATGGCTGCAAATGGGCACAGTGAGGCTGCAAATGGGCACAGTGAGGCTGCAAATGGGCATTGTTGACCCTCTGTTCCACTTACAGTAGCTGCGTATTTCTAACCCTAGGCTTATACTTGAGTCAATAAGTTTTCTCAGTTTTTTGTGGTAAAATTAGGTGCCTCGGCTTATACTCGAGTATATACGGTATACATATTTTACAATCTCATTTTTTTTTTCTTGTCTGCGTCCCCTTGAGGAGATTTGCCTTCACTTCTCATCAAGTAAACACAGGAAGTGAGAGGAAACCTCTGCCTAATGAGGGGAATCCCCTCTTAGGTGTCCCCATTGGAAGACTTTCCCTCTATTCCTGTTCTGGTAAAAGGCATTTTCTCATCCCTTTCTGCCTTTATGACAACAGGATGAATATCTTCAGCCAGGACACAGAACCAAAAAAATAAAAAATAAAAAAACTGGGACAGGGTTGATGTGCCCTCTTTACTATATTCAAAACGTTATGGCCGAGTGATTTTCTGCTTGAAGCTCTAAAAACACTCAACAAGCCAAATCCCATTCATTTCAATGACCCATGTTCACATCCGAGTGTTCTGTCCCCTGAAGCCATCACTCAAAAAAAAAGTACGAGCTTCTTTTTGGCAGATTACAAGCGTTTTTGGCACCATAGACTTGAGTAGAAACGCCTGACTTGAGCGTTTTACAAGCGTTTTCTGCTGAAATAGCAGCGCTCCACCCCTAATTTCCTCTACCTCTCCTCCCCCTAGTGCTTTCTATTGGCTAAATAAAAAATACGTGAAGCTGTAAATTGCTTGTAATACACTTCTAAAAACGCTTGTAAAAAGCTGCAAACACACAATGCTTGTTGAGGATTTTTACAAGCAGCTTTAAAAAGAAATGCCCAAAAAACGCCTGTAAGTTGCTAGGCTCAGATGTGAATGGAGGCTAAAAAGAAAAAAAGAAGTGTTGGCTTTGATACACTTTAACCTTTAATTCTGGTGTGTGGCTCTTTTTTTTATTCTATAATTGGTAATCAATTGGGATTTTTAAAAGCACAATTTTTTTTTTTGGCCTGAGCTAGTGGAGGTGTGAAATGCACGATCTAAATTGGCTGCCAAGGCCGGCCCATTCACTGAGCAAAATGTATTTCCTGCAACCACGGGTTGCAGTGTTGATGCAGGAATCTCTTCTGCGGGGCCCATTGTTTTCTACCTGGTGGGGGGAGGCCGTCCCCACTTGGAGAAGACAGTGATTATTGCTAGCGATAAATCGCAGGTAAAACCAGGCATGCTGGTTGTACCCAAGTTGATTGATCAACTTGTTACATTCAGCCTGCCCATACACGGTTCGAAAATCTACTGCCCGAGATTTGAACAGTGTATTATGGCCTGGCCCAACAGGATTCTAAGGGTGAGGCGTTTTGGTCCTGATGAGGACATCACACATGTGAAACATTCAAACACAATGAAGTACATACAAATAAAAAAAGAAATAAAATTAAAAAAAGAAATAAAATTAAAATTGAATGAATAAATTGTGAAGAAAAAAAAAAAAAGGCGTGGGTGCTTTGCTAAAAAAAATTCTGAAATACCTAGGATTTTGTTTAATGAAAATCCACCAAAAAAAAAAAGCAAATTTTAGGTACTAAGCTTGAGAAATAATAAAACAACAATTGTGGGTAATAATATAGTTACATTTTGTGACTTTTTACATTTTCTTTTAAGTTTTTGTACAAAAATGACAAAAAAAAATAAAAATAAAAAACCCCAAGTCATAAAAATATCTGCAAGTGTAAAACCAAAAGTGAAACCGACAGTTTGGAATGAGGAGACCCAAAAAATAAATAAAAAAGAGGAGCATCACTTCCCCCAAACATACATATCCGTGGCCGTGTTTGTACACACGTATGTATAAATGAAGGTCGTCCGATGAGGAAGGTCTATACACGGTTAGATGGGCACATTGTAATGTTAGCCTTATGGAAGAACTCTACATGGTGGAAGGCCGGGTGAAGGGTGCAGCCAAGCCATACTGGAGCTCCGCTCCCTATATTACATTACGTTGTGCTATACAACGCTCACACATTTTCCAAGTGGGGAGTCTACATATTAATTTACAATAAAAGAAAGAAAAAAGGAAAGATAAAAGATGGGAGGTTAATTTGCTGCACTGTCCTACCTTCATGGCACGCACCCCAGCGGTACAGTCTTTCCCAGCATCCTCCAGTACGGGCCCCCAGGAACCCCCTTCGGCAGTGTCTTGTGAAGTTGACTGCAGGGAACTCCCTGAGCTGGTGTGATGAGCGGTGTCAGTGCTCCTGTGTCCTATAATCCTCAACCTACTAAAATAGACCTCTCCCCCCTCCCTCGGCAGCTCATTAAAGGGAAGGAAAATCCGACTCAGCCACTGGAATATTTCACATAAGCAGTGGGATTGCGTGGCTCTCCTGGGTGCTGCTTTCACCTGAACCTCCAACAATGCGGACAGGAGACGGGCAACCCAGACTGCCTACAAGGAGCAATGTGCAAGACGAGAGCGCGCCCCGAGTGCGCACTGCAACCAACAAGACGAGAGCGCGCCCCGAGTGCGCACTGCAACCAACAAGACGAGAGCGCGCCCCGAGTGCGCACTGCAACCAACCAAGACGAGAGCGTGCCCCGAGTGCGCACTGCAACCAACCAAGACGAGAGCGTGCCCCGAGTGCGCACTGCAACCAACAAGACGAGAGCGTGCCCCGAGTGCGCACTGCAACCAACAAGACGAGAGCGTGCCCCGAGTGCGCACTGCAACCAACAAGACGAGAGCGTGCCCCGAGTGCGCACTGCAACCAACAAGACGAGAGCGTGCCCCGAGTGCGCACTGCAACCAACACGAGAGTGCGCCCTGCAACCAACACGAGAGCGTGCCCGAGTGCGCCCTACAACCAACACGAGAGCGTGCCCTGCAAACACCACGAGAGCGTGCCCTGCAAACACCACGAGAGCGTGCCCTGCAAACACCACGAGAGCGTGCCCTGCAAACACCACGAGAGCGTGCCCTGCAAACACCACGAGAGCGTGCCCTGCAAACACCACGAGAGCGTGCCCTGCAAACACCACGAGAGCGTGCCCTGCAAACACCACGAGAGCGTGCCCTGCAAACAACACGAGAGCGTGCCCTGCAAACAACACGAGAGCGTGCCCTGCAAACAACACGAGAGCGTGCCCTGCAAACAACACGAGAGCGTGCCCGAGTGTGCCCTGCAACCAACACGAGAGCGTGCCCTGCAACCAACACGAGAGCGTGCCCGAGTGTGCCCTGCAAACAACACGAGAGCGTGCCCGAGTGTGCCCTGCAACCAACACGCGAGCGTGCCCGAGTGTGCCCTGCAACCAACACGCGAGCGTGCCCGAGTGTGCCCTGCAACCAACACGCGAGCGTGCCCGAGTGTGTCCTGCAACCAACACGCGAGCGTGCCCGAGTGTGCCCTGCAACCAACACGAGAGCGTGCCCGAGTGTGCCCTGCAACCAACGCGAGAGCGTGCCCTGCAACCAACACGAGAGCGTGCCCGAGTGTGCCCTGCAAGCAACAACACAAGAGCGTGCCCGAGTGTGCCCTGCAACCAACACTACAGCGTGCCCTGCAGACAACACGAGAGCGTGCCCTGCAACCAACACAAGATCGTGCCCGAGTGTGCCCTGCAACCAACAACACGAGAGTGTGCCCGAGTGTGCACTGCAACATGAGAGAGTGCATTGCAACCAGCAACACGGAGAGAGTGCCCGAGTGTGCACTGCAACCAGCAACACGAGAGTGTGCCCGAGTGTGCACTGCAACCAACAATGTATGGACAATGTTATTCACCATCTAGTACAACCAAATCTGAGGGTTATTCTGGTTCCTGCAGGATGTTCAAACTCAACATACAAGCGACCATGGTCCCTGCACAATGTACCCACAAAACGCCATGGTCCCCGCACAACGTACACCTAAACCACACAGTATGCACAATTTTGAACAAACCTTTCTGCACAAAAAGTCAAGCCAACTTTATTAACACACAATGAACATCCAAAGCCTGCCATCCCCACACAATCTACAAGAACATTTTACAGAGTTTGCACAATATTGAACCACACTATCACTGCAAATAACTCAACAAAAGCAGCATGCAACCACAATTGCACAATCTTGTCACAAACTAAGCAAACGACATGTTCCCAAACGACAATGTACACTAAACATCAGAAGCATCTGCACCAAACCCTCTCTGCCTAATGTATGGTCAAACCTCACAAATCCTCTACAGTGTTTAACCAAAACCTACCACCAAACCTCATGGTCTTTGACCAATGCATCAGCAAGCTTTAACACTGAAGCACAATTTATAACCAAACCTCTTTGATCCTCACAGTTCCTCCAGTAAACCAAACCTCACAGTTCATGCACAACGTACAAAGCTCACAGACTATGCATGTAATACAGCCAATCTCTGAACAAAACACATAGGCAAACCTCATCTCTGCACAGTGAACAATCAAGCTTCAATGTATGACCAAGCATTACACTCCCAGCACAGCAGACAATCACATCTCTAAGTTCCTGCACAATGTAGTGCCAAAGATTACTATCCTAATACGGAACCTAAAGTTCCATGTGAACAGAGTATAACCAAACAGTGTGCAACCAAATATTTATATAGGTAATATACAAACAACCCTTACTGCCCCCCTCCGGTACAGAACCAACCCTTACTGTTCTCCCATGGTACAAAACAAACTCTTAATGTTTCTCCATGGTACAGAACCAACCATTAGGGTTTCTCCGTGGTACAGAACCAACCATTAGGGTTTCTCCGTGGTACAGAACCAACCATTAGGGTTTCTCCGTGGTACAGAACCAACCATTAGGGTTTCTCCGTGGTACAGAACCAACCATTAGGGTTTCTCCGTGGTACAGAACCAACCATTAGGGTTTCTCCGTGGTACAGAACCAACCATTAGGGTTTCTCCGTGGTACAGAACCAACCATTAGGGTTTCTCCGTGGTACAGAACCAACCATTAGGGTTTCTCCATGGTACAGAACCAACCATTAGGGTTTCTCCATGGTACAGAACCAACCATTAGGGTTTCTCCATGGTACAGAACCAACCATTAGGGTTTCTCCATGGTACAGAACCAACCATTAGGGTTTCTCCATGGTACAGAACCAACCATTAGGGTTTCTCCATGGTACAGAACCAACCATTAGGGTTTCTCCATGGTACAGAACCAACCATTAGGGTTTCTCCATGGTACAGAACCAACCATTAGGGTTTCTCCATGGTACAGAACCAACCATTAGGGTTTCTCCATGGTACAGAACCAACCATTAGGGTTTCTCCATGGTACAGAACCAACCATTAGGGTTTCTCCATGGTACAGAACCAACCATTAGGGTTTCTCCGTGGTACAGAACCAACCATTAGGGTTTCTCCGTGGTACAGAACCAACCATTAGGGTTTCTCCGTGGTACAGAACCAACCATTAGGGTTTCTCCATGGTACAGAACCAACCATTAGGGTTTCTCCATGGTACAAAACCAACCATTAGGGTTTCTCCATGGTACAGAACCAACCATTAGGGTTTCTCCGTGGTACAGAACCAACCATTAGGGTTTCTCCGTGGTACAGAACCAACCATTAGGGTTTCTCCGTGGTACAGAACCAACCATTAGGGTTTCTCCGTGGTACAGAACCAACCATTAGGGTTTCTCCGTGGTACAGAACCAACCATTAGGGTTTCTCCGTGGTACAGAACCAACCATTAGGGTTTCTCCGTGGTACAGAACCAACCATTAGGGTTTCTCCGTGGTACAGAACCAACCATTAGGGTTTCTCCGTGGTACAGAACCAACCATTAGGGTTTCTCCGTGGTACAGAACCAACCATTAGGGTTTCTCCATGGTACAGAACCAACCATTAGGGTTTCTCCATGGTACAGAACCAACCATTAGGGTTTCTCCATGGTACAGAACCAACCATTAGGGTTTCTCCATGGTACAGAACCAACCATTAGGGTTTCTCCATGGTACAGAACCAACCATTAGGGTTTCTCCATGGTACAGAACCAACCATTAGGGTTTCTCCATGGTACAGAACCAACCATTAGGGTTTCTCCATGGTACAGAACCAACCATTAGGGTTTCTCCATGGTACAGAACCAACCATTAGGGTTTCTCCATGGTACAGAACCAACCATTAGGGTTTCTCCATGGTACAGAACCAACCATTAGGGTTTCTCCATGGTACAGAACCAACCATTAGGGTTTCTCCATGGTACAGAACCAACCATTAGGGTTTCTCCGTGGTACAGAACCAACCATTAGGGTTTCTCCGTGGTACAGAACCAACCATTAGGGTTTCTCCGTGGTACAGAACCAACCATTAGGGTTTCTCCATGGTACAGAACCAACCATTAGGGTTTCTCCATGGTACAAAACCAACCATTAGGGTTTCTCCATGGTACAGAACCAACCATTAGGGTTTCTCCATGGTACAGAACCAACCATTAGGGTTTCTCCATGGTACAGAACCAACCATTAGGGTTTCTCCATGGTACAGAACCAACCATTAGGGTTTCTCCATGGTACAGAACCAACCATTAGGGTTTCTCCATGGTACAGAACCAACCATTAGGGTTTCTCCATGGTACAGAACCAACCATTAGGGTTTCTCCATGGTACAGAACCAACCATTAGGGTTTCTCCATGGTACAGAACCAACCATTAGGGGTTCTCCATGGTACAGAACCAACCATTAGGGGTTCTCCATGGTACAGAACCAACCATTAGGGGTTCTCCATGGTACAGAACCAACCATTAGGGTTTCTCCATGGTACAGAACCAACCATTAGGGTTTCTCCATGGTACAGAACCAACCATTAGGGTTTCTCCATGGTACAGAACCAACCATTAGGGTTTCTCCATGGTACAGAACCAACCATTAGGGTTTCTCCATGGTACAGAACCAACCATTAGGGTTTCTCCATGGTACAGAACCAACCATTAGTGTTTCACAATGGGACAGAACTAACCCTTAGACCCCATACACACTATTAGATTTTCTGCAGATTTTTGTCTTCAGATTTACCAAAACCTTAAGAGTTTCAATTTGTACGCAATCAGACAGGCCCTTGCACTACATGGTTTTGGTAAATCTAAAGACAAAAATCTGCAGAAAATCGAATAGTGTGTATGGGGCCTAACTGTCCCTCATGTACAGAACCAACCCTTATGTTTCTCCACGGGACAGAACAAACCCTTCCTGTCCCCCTCTATGGTACAGAACCAACCCTTACTATCCCTTTATGGTGCACAAGCAACCCTTAGTGTTTCTCCATGGGACAGAACCAACCCTTAGTGTTTCTCCATGGGACAGAATCAATACTGCCTCCTACTATAGGGTACAGATCCAACCCTTAATGTTTCTCTATGGGATTGAACAAACCCCTACTGCTTCTCCATGGGACAGACCCAACTCTTATGCCGCGTACACACTGTCGGATTTTCCGGCGTAAAATGTGTAATCGGAGCTTGTTGTCGGAAATTCCGACCGTGTGTAGGCTCCATCGGACAGTTTCCATCGGAATTTCCGTCTCACAAAATTTGAGATCTGGTTCTCAAATTCTCTGACAACAAAATCTGTTTGCATAAATTCCGATCATGTGTGCACAATTCCAACGCACAAAGTGCCACGCATGCTCAGAATCAAGCAGAAGAGCCACACTGGTTATTGAACTTAATTATTCTCGGTGTTGTACGTCACCGCGGTCTTGATGTTCGGAATTTCCGACAAGATTTGTGTGACAGTGTGTGTGCAAAGCAAGTTTGAGCCAACATCCGTCGGAAAAAATCCATGGATTTTGTTGTCGGAATGTCCAATCGTGTGTACGGGGCATTACTGTCTCCGTACAGCAGAAGCAACCCCTAAGGCCTATTGACACTTAATCATTTTCATGCAGCAAAAATTCCTGCATAGTGCTGTACAAAAATGCATGTCAAGTACAAATACTATTATATCCAATATGGCTGGTTCACGCATATGCATTGTAGTCTAGCGTAAAAAACTAAAAGGTCCATTCACACCTACACATGCACATGATTATAAGTGCTATATGGGTACAGAACAGTTTAAATCATCTTCTTACATGAGACATCACCAACCCTAGGTTTTACTCCAAAGGACATAAACCCTCACTGTCTCCTCCATGGTACAGAACCAACCCTTGGTTTTACTCCAAGGGACATAAAAACCCCTACTGTCTACTCCATGGTACAGAGCCAACCCTTGGTTTTACTCCAAGGAACATAAACCCCTATTGTCTCCTCCATGGTACAGAACCAACCCTTGGTTTTACTCCAAGGGACATAAAAACCCCTACTGTCTACTCCATGGTACAGAGCCAACCCTTGGTTTTACTCCAAGGAACATAAACCCCTATTGTCTCCTCCATGGTACAGAACCAACCCTTGGTTTTACTCCAAGGAACATAAACCCTTACTGTCTCCTCCATGGTACAGGACAAACCCTTGGTTTTACTCAAAAAAGGACAAACCCTCACTGTCTCCTCCATGGTACAGAACCAACCCTTGGTTTTACTCCAAGGGACATAAACCCTTACTGTCTCCTCCATGGTACAGAACCAACCCTTGGTTTTACTCCAAGGGACATAAAAACCCCTACTGTCTCCTCCATGGTACAGAACCAACCCTTGGTTTTACTCCAAGGGACATAAAAACCCTTACTGTCTCCTCCATTGTACAGAGCCAACCCTTGGTTTTACTCCAAGGAACATAAACCCCTACTGTCTCCTCCATGGTACAGAACCAACCCTTAGGGAACTATTTATAAATGTTTACACACATAAGACTCACACAACTTTCACCCTTGATTACCAGCATTTTCTGTATGTATTTGATTGGAATAATGTGTAAATCCTGGGTAACAGTTGTCTTAAAACATGTATAAATTGGACCCCTTTTTGTACCTCCATGAGACAGAACCAAATATTACTGTCCTCCTATGGTATAGGAGCAACCCATAATGCCCTCTCTATAGTACAGATCCAACCCTTACTGTCCCTTCCATGGTATATAACCGAATCCTTAGGTCCAAACAAAACCAACTCTTTCAGTATCTCAATTGTGTATAAACAGCCATTAAAGTCTCCCAATGACAAAGAACCAGTCCTTAAGTTTCTTTATGTTACAGAAACCCCCCTTTACTGTCCCTCTAGGGTACAGAACCAACCCTTATTGTACCGACCATGGTATTAAACCAGCGTATACTGTCGCTCTATGGAACAAAAAATAAAATAAAAAAAAACAACAACCCTTACTGTCTCTCCACGAAAATGAACTAACCATTACTGTCCATTCATTCGGTCTCTCATTGGTGAAGAATCAACCCTTTATAGATCCTCCATGGTACAAAATATACCCTTACTGTTACTCCCCTTCCATGGTACAGAACAAAACCACCATTCATAGCATAGAAGCAACCGTCCATGGTATAGGGCTTAACTTAGCTGTTGCTCTATAGCAGACTCTCTCAACCTTTTCAACATAGAGGAACCCTTGAAATAACCTTTCGGTCTCAGGGAACCCGTTACAAATGTCTATATCTACAACTCATGATACATTGATGTGATGGTCCGTGGAAGGGTGCTTCTTACATCTGTGGTCTTCTGGAAGAATCCCCCTACAGATAGCTAAAAATTATTATTGGTGTCACTGGGAACTTATCTGAGAGGCTCTATAGTATTCAATGGACCTTTACCAACCCTTACTATCCCTCTATGGTGCACAACCAACCCTTAGTGTTTCTCCATGGGGCAGAACCAACCCTTAGTGTTTCTCCACAAAACAGAACCAAACCTCACTCTCCCTTCATAATACAAAACCCTCCATGATACAAACCCAAACTTTGCTGTTTTTCAGTGAAATACTATCAATCTTTAAAACCCCTCCATGATACAAACCCAACCCTTCCACATGTTTCTGTACCATGAAACAATTCTTTAAACCCTACTTTGTTCCTCTAGGATGCACAGCCAACCCTTACTGTCCGTTCATGGCAGAAAAACAAAATTTTACAGTGTATATATATATATATATATCCATGGTATAGAACCAATCTTTAATGTCTCTCTGTGGTATAGAACCAACCCTTACAGTCCCTCCACAGCTTCCAACCAAAACTGCACTGTATTTAAACCACCAAAGCCCAACCTTCTGCCATTATTCAGAACTAAACTTCACGGTCCATAAACAACCAATAGTATCTAACCCCACTTCAGAGTCTGTGACCAGTGTAAAGAAGCAGAGAAAACAATGTAGCTTTTGGATTACCATGTGCCAATTTCTAGGTTAAAAAAAAGGGATCCATCCTAAACACCGATTCTTCACCAGAGAATAATGAGAATGTGTATAAAAAGCTACTCACAGTATGGTGTGGTAAAGATTTCCACTCTTCTATGTTAATCCATAGGGCAGCTGAGAGGACAGGGCTCTAGTATACTCTCCAAGCACATCTTGTAGAAGTGTCTGTTCACACAACTTTCTGTGGGAGTTTCATTCCCAGCACTGGCGTTCATGGTTTAAAGTGTGTGCTAAGTTGGCCACTTCACCTCTTAAAGGGTAAGTACACTCAGAAGTCCTGTTTCAGTTAGAAGGGGGGAATCTAGCATGCCGAGTCACCTACTGGCTCCTCCCATCTCTTGGGGACTCCAATGCAAAGACTTTACCACCTAGCATGCTCCACATCTAATTCTGAGTGTCCCCATTCCTCCCACTGCAATTTCAAGAATATAAACAAAAATGTAAAAAAAAAAAAAAAAAAAGGAAGCAGAGGAGATCCCTTATGATAGCCAAGACAGATGTGCGCAAGGAAGAAGGAAGGGAAGAGAAGGAAAAAAAAGGGGAGAGGAGGGGGGAGGGGGAGAGGAGAAGGAAAAAAGGGGAGAGGAGGGGGGAGAGGGAAAAAAGGGGAGAGGAGGGGGGAGAGGGAAGAGGAGAAGGAGACAAAAAAAAAAGGGAGGAGGGGGGGAGGAGAAGGAAGGAAAAAAGTGGAGAGGAGGGGGTGGGGAGAGGAGAAGGAAAAAAAAAGGGGAGAGGAGACGGAAAAAAAGGGGGGGGGGGGGAGAGGAGAAGGAAAAAAGGGGAGAGGGGGGGGGGAAGAGAGGAGAAGGAAAAAAGGGGAGAGGGGGGGGGGGGGAAGAGGAGAAGGAAAAAAGGGGAGAGGGGGGGGGGAGAGGAGAAGGAAAAAAGGGGAGAGGGCGAGGAAGAGGAGGAGAAGGAAAAAAAAAAGGGAGGAGGAGGAGGAGGAGAAAAAAAAAAAGGAGGAGGAGGAGGAGGAGGAGGAGGAGGAGGAGGAGGAGGAGGAGGAGGAGGAGGAGGAGGGAAAAAAAAAGGAGGTGGGAGGAGAAGGAAAAGAGGATGGGGGGAGGAGAAGGAAAAAGTGGAGAGAGGGGGGGGGGGGGAGGAAAGCGAGGAGGAGAAGGAAAAAGTGGAGAGGGGGGGGGGGGGCAAAAAAAAAGGAGGGGGGAGGAGAAGGAAAAAGAGGAGATGGGGGGGAGTAGAAGGAAAAAAGAAAAAGGGGGGAGGAGAAGGAAAAAGAGGAGGGAGGAAGAAGGGGGGGAGGAAGAGGAAGAAGGGAGGAAGAGGAAGAAGGGGGGAAGAGCCAACTCCCCCATAACCATTTTTCTCTAGGCGTCGGGGAAAACTTGTCAGAAGCGACTCATGAAGACAGCAGAGGAATCAGGCAGCAAACATGAATGACATGATTGATTTACTAAAACTGGAGAGCAAAATCTGGTGCAGCTCTGCATAGAAGCCAATCAGCTTCCAGTTTTTTTGTTTTTTTTACAAAGCTTAATTGAACAAGCGGAAGTTAGAAGCCGATTGGCTACCATACACAGCTGCACCAGATTTTGCACTTTCCAGGTTATGTGAATCAACCCCTCAGTGCTCTGGACTGGAAATATCCTCATGGTGGAGACCGCAAAAAAAAGTGACAAGAAGGGGCGTGGCCTGGACATGGCCGTGTGAAGACGTGTTACTGAAGAGCTCCTGACCCCGACTCTTAAACCCTGGACATTTGATGAAAAAGTTTGGTATGCACCCGATGAAAAAAAACACAGGACAAGAGCCTCGACGAGAAAGACCCGTTCTAGCCTTCCTCCCGGTGATTTACACCGTTATTTTCAGCCCAACCTGAGGCATTCAACCGGAGCAAGGGCCATAGCTACACGAGGCAACGCACGTGGAGCTTCCCCTGAGGCACCAGATCAAGCTGAGTGGTTACCAACCCAGGACCCTCCGGACCCATTAAACACCTCCACAGACACCCTGGAGTCACACCACTCGATGATGGCATCCCCCAGGCACTCACCAGAAACACCCCGATCGGAACGGGACCCGATGGCCATGATTAAGGCCCTGCCAACAAGAACAGACAGAGTCCCTTATACTCCGTCTGGAAGAATCGCACAGGCGCGATATACAGGAGGTAAGGGAGGACTTGCATACCCTCACAGAAAGGGTAACCTCGGGGCGAAGCCTCCTTCTCCACCCTAGAGAGCCGGGTATCAGAATTAGAGAGGGACCGGGACCGACAGCGTGACACCGCCATCTCCCTCCAACTACACCTGGAAGATGTTGAAGACCGCAGCTGCAGGAACAACCTGCGGCTGCGGGGGATACCAGAACCGGTGGGCGCAGAAGACCTGGGAGACATATTCCAGAACATCTTCCGCATGGTACTGGAAGACCCAACAGCCCAGATAGATGTAGACAGGGCACACAGAACACTAGGCCCCAGGTCGGCTGATCCGGAGCGCCCGAGAGATGTGGTCTGCAGACTCCTGAGATACCCACAGAAGGAAAGTATCCTCCGCAGAGCCTGGGACCAGGGAGACCTAGAGATGGAAGGTGCCCACATTACCATTCTGCCAGACCTTTCTAGGGCGACCCTAAGACGCAGGGCCATGCTCAGACCGATCCTGGAACTGGCTAAGCAAAAAGGTCACACATACCGCTGGGGATACCCCCTAGCGGTCACTTTCAGGAGAGAAGGAGCGGCTTACTCACTCCTAACACCGAGAGACTTACCGGGATTGTTCCAGTACCTAGACTGACCGCCCCACACCTACCACCCTGCCTACAGAAGGGAATGACATTTAGTTCCAACGCCTGACATTGCAATCAGTGGGGGAATGCCGCCGTGAAGCCCCCCCCTGTCGCCCCCCCCTCCTTCTCCCCCGGACTGTTCACTCTGGCTGATTTGCCTGATGCCTGTGAGATCTGACAGCGGGTGATCCCATGGGTGAATAAGGACGTCCACTTTGTATACAATATCGTCTCCCAGGGGATGCCCGCCTGGACCATGCTGCAGAACCCGAAGGCCCCCAGGGGGGCCTACATAGAGGAGTCCCAGAGATCCCAAATTGTACTCGGAACAGTTTGTACTGCCAGAGAGACAGACCTGTAAAATCACAGCAGTAGGTTGTCATATGCAGGGTGACACAGATCATCCTCGCATTATGTGACTAAGTGCCCCTTCTGGAGAAGCCCCTAGATCTGTTGCTCCTGTAAAGCCCAGACGACGAGAAGTCTAACTCCCCCCCCCACAAACCCCCAGACACCCCCCCCTACCGTCTCAACATGGAAGAACTAACTATAATCTCGCTAAACACAAAAGGCCTAAACACTCCTGTAAAGAGACGCATGCTCCTACATGACATGCGTAGAATGCGAGCAGACATGGTCATGTTACAAGAGACCCACTTTAGAGACGACACAATCCCGGTGCTCAAAAACAGGTTCTTCCCTGTAGTACATCATTCCACATACACAGAAGCCAGATCCAGAGGAGTTTCCATTCTAATCTCAGCTAGAATACCATGGACAAACATTGACCTAATGTCAGATAGAGAAGGAAGATTCCTGTTTATTAAGGGATGTATGTGGGGTGTGAAGGTGACCTTTGCCAACCTGTATGCTCCCAACACACACCAAGAAAAGTTTATAAAGAAAACTTTAGAAAAGCCTGCCCAATTTGCTGAAGGACAACTTATTATAGGTGGTGACCTTAATGTCCCCCTTGTGCCAACAGAAGACACATCTACCGGAACGTCCTCTATATCACGAGACTCGCGCAAAAAGATTAACTCCGCCCTGCACACCCTACAACTGATTGACGTGCGGCGTCTTTCACCCTGGAGAACGCGACTACTCCTTTTACTCCAAATCGCATCAGACATATTCACGTATCGATTACTTCCTAATCCCCCACAGACATCTACAAGCTATTCGTGACACCAACATAGGCTCAATTACATGGTCGGACCATGCCCCCATAACCCTTAGGTACTCCATAACAGACATCCACAAAACACAGAGCCAGCCTTGGAGATTAAATGAGAACCTACTTAGCCACCCAGAAATACTGACAGACGTAGTACGAGAAGTCGAGCAATACTTCACCTTAAACTCCACACCTGACTGTGACACGGACCTGGTATGGGAGGCCCACAAGGCAGTGATACGTGGCGTACTAATCAAACATGGGTCCAGGCTCAAGAAACAAAAGACGGCTCAACTGAACACACTACTACACAAACTACAGACCCTAGAGACGAAACACAAACAAACCCCCACGATCCAACCCCACGCTGACCTAGACATCGTTCGCAAGCAGATAACTGACCTGCTACACTATAAAGCCAAAGCGGGCATTTGAGATTTGCCAGAGGAAAGTGTATGAATCTGGAAATAAATGCGGACGATTGCTAGCTCAGACGTTGCGATCGCAAAAATCAGCCTCCTACATTCCCCACATAACACAACCCAATGGCCAAAAGACTTCCCTCCCCCAACAAATTTCGCAAGAGTTCAGAGCCTTTTACAACACCCTATATACAATCTTGATACACAGCCATCCACCCCAGAAGCTAACAGACTATATCACCTCATCCCTAATGCCAACTCTAACACCCGACATCATAGAGTCCCTGGAAGAACCGATCACACTTCTATTACTGCAGGGGCCACTGAGTTCGGCCAAACCAAGGAATGCCCCCGGCCCAGATGGGCTTACTAACACTTACTATAAAACACTGTTCCCATCGCTAGGTGGCCACATGACAAAACTATTCAACGCCCTCGGTACAGGAGCCCAACTACATGAAGCCACACTGCAAGCCCAGATTGCAGTGATACCTAAGGAAGGGAAAGACCCTTCGCAATGCGGAAGTTACTGCACCATTTCCCTATTAAACACAGACCTTAAACTTTTTACCAAAGTCATAGCCACTAGACTACAACGACACCTCCCCTACCTTATACATCTAGATCAGGTCGGCTTTGTCCCCACCAGAGAAGCAAGGGACATCACTACAAAGGTCCTCAACCTCCTACACAACGCAAATCATAACAAAACACCATGCATCCTCCTCAGCACAGATGCCGAGAAAGCTTTCGACCGCGTTAACTGGCACTTCATGTTTACTACATTAAGACACATAGGACTCAAGGGGAAAATGTTAAACTGGATAGCAGCTGCCTACTTGAAACCGTCGGCCAGAGTTAGAGCGAACTGCATAATTTCAGATCCATTCCCGATTACCAATGGAACGAGACAGGGATGCCCACTCTCCCCCCTCCTCTTTGCACTTTCACTTGAACCCTTCCTCTGCCACATAAGACTGAACTCCGACATCACAGGTATAGAGATTGCAAACAATCAGTATAAAAGTATCCGCATACGCGGATGACCTAATGTTCTCCATAACGAACCCCATCACGTCCCTTCCCAACCTCATGCGTGAATTTCGACCAATACGGAAAACTATCCAACCTGAGGATCAATTTTAATAAATCTGAGGCAATGGGCATAGGCATACCTCCCACACAACTGACTCACCTTCGAGACAGCTTCAACCTGAAATGGACAGACACATCCCTGAAATATCTTGGCACGCACATACCCACGAAACTGTCAAACCTGTTTAAACTTAACTTCCCACCCCTTTTGAAGAAAATCCAAAACACTCCTACGTCAATGGGATAGCGGCCTCCATTCCTGGTTTGGACGTTGCAACATCATTAAAATGGCAGTCCTACCCAAATTCTTATATATGCTGCAGGCCCTCCCCATCCACATACCAGCGACCTACCTTAAACAAGTCCACTCGGCATTCTCCACCTTTCTGTGGGCAGGGAAAAAACCCAGACTGCATAAAAAAAAAATACTGACCCTACCAAAACAGTACGGGGGCCTGGCAATGCCGGATATCAAATCCTACTATAAAGCAATACATTTAAGCAGATTAATAGACTGGTGCAGACACAAAGAGACCAAAATCTGGACGCAGATAGAGCAAAAACAGAGTGAGATACCATTATCTAGAGCCCCATGGTGCCACACAGAAATGCCAGCACCCATTATTAGACACCCACTGATTGGCAACACAAGAACTGTGCGCAATTGTTTTCCAGTACCTCCCAGAACACACCAATATACCCACCCGTTCTTGGGTAACCCTAGATTCACACCGGGAATACATGACGTGAAGTTCCGCTCCCTGAGGGAAACAGGCTTATACCAAGCCTCCCATTTTAGTTCCGGAGGGCGCTGGAAAACAATACCAGACCTTATGATCCCAGCAGGACAATACTGTTTTTACCCTAGAGGACATTTGTTCGGACTCAGGTCCAATCTTACACAAACAAAATGATAACAACCCCCCCCCCCCCCCCCGATAGACTACCACATTCCCAGCTTTGATTACGCACAAATCGTCCATATGCACAAAAATTCAAGAAACAAGCTACGAAATACTCACACGCTGGTACAGGACCCCGACCATCCTACACAAAATCTTCCTGACAACGTCAGAAGTCTGCTGGCGCTGCCAAAGAGAAAAGGGCACACTCCTACATATCTTCTGGGACTGCCCTTGGCTCCAGAACTTCTGGGGAGAGGTTTGCAGAATAACCCAACAATTCACAGATAGGATCATCCCAAACGACCCGGCTTTCTTCCTCCTTCACCAAAATGACATCCCTATCCGCTCATACAAAAAGTCCATAATACGCCATTTAGTAGACGCAGCCAAATCTTGCATTTCCCCTGTACTGGAAATCAACGACCCCGCCGACGATAGGACTCTGGCTTAAAGCTGAAGTAAACCCATCGATTTAACAGTTTAGAAAAAAAAGGCATGCCGGGAATGCTAACTGCACATTGGCTGTGCTCTCAACCAAACAGTCAAACCATCCAATGGCTGGTGTCATAAAGGATCACATGTGCAGCACCGTGGCAGTTGAAGATTAAACAGAGGCAAAGATGGCGGCTTCCTTGGCTGAAAACGATAGGGGGGTTTACTTCCACTTTAAGAAAATAGACGACATTAATAAAATGGAAGACTTAATCCTCACGAGCCAAAACAGAGAAGAGGCATATACCAAAACATGGCAATTATGGAACATGTTCCAATATTCAGACGAGGGCCAAGCCCTCAGGGAATCTTAACAGAACGAAAATACTTGAGTCACCTTTAGATTAACGTAGTCCATCCTACATCACTTGCTAGACTGGATTTATCCCATAACATAGACCAAACAATGGAATATGTTTAGACCACCCCCCTATCTCCCATGTCCCTACAAACCCCCTCTATCCTTTCTGAGGCCTCAGATAGGCTCCCCCATCTCTCATCAAAAAATTGTTGCAGCTGGTTCCACAGGGGTACGACAACCTAACGTACCAGAAACAACCACGAAACATACCCACACATGTAAACAATTGTACCATTTTCCACATGTGTTATTGTTCTTGTTACATTAATATTATGTAGTGATGTTGTTGTGGTCCATGTGGGCCCGTGTTCTGTTATAAATAAAAAAAAAAAAAAAAAAAAAGGTAACAAAATGCATCAACACTTAGCTACTGTATACTTAAAATAAATAAATCTGGTTAGATCTGGATCTCGGCTCTCATGCACCTAGTGAAGTGTCCGTTTTCGGTGGACTGGTTCTTTAAACAAGGACACATCTCCCACTTTTCATCAAGCAAGTTGACCACAAATCCCCTCTTACAGCCGATAACCACACCGCAGCTGACACACAGATACTCTGTCAATGGGCCTCTCAACAAATAACATCACAATATCATCACTATTCAACCCCCCCGTGCCATCTGAACTCAAGAGCCTCAATTTAGAAGTGCGTCATCCAAATGCTTCCCATACTCGGGGTAATTATCGGGCCATTTCAACCATATTGAATGCACAAAAAGGACAAAGCGTCAAGGAAACACGACAACACCGGCTTTTCTGAAACTGGCCAATGCCTCAAACATTTGCTGTTGGGAATCTCCCATCCTTATAGTGGCTGCAATCAGAATAGTTGTAATTGTCAGAAGAACTGCCAATTATATGGCCGGCTTATTGCCACCAATGTAACTGCCGTTAAACTGGAATCTTACTCTGTGTTTCAGACCTCGATTCCACTTGACCCCAAACCATGTCTTTTAGTTATATTGGAGAATTTTCAATTACCGGTCCCCACAAGAGATGGCTGTGGCCAGAGCTTTCTATCCGGCTAGAAGGGTAATCCTTCGACACTGGAAGTCCCGCCGATTCTCCTTCACATAGGGAATGGGTACAATCTATGGAGGAAACCCTTAGATTAGAGAAATATATCAGCACAGGGGGACGGCCTCATAAATTGAATAACTTAGGGGGTCCGTCCCTGGCTGGATAAACCCAGGAATGAGCTTGAGCTGGTGATGAAAAGACTACTCATTGGATAGGTTCTTTGGTTGTATATGCGCTATGAATGTAACTGTGCTGTCTAATGAAAGATACCAAAAGGAAGGGTGGATACCTTTCAAACCTTTAGTGAGGGGTTGATGTATTAACTCAAGTATAGCGAAGTCGGATTGTCTTTACCTACTCGAAAAAAAAAAAAGAACAGCCCTTTTATCTGTACATGCTGTGTCCTCAAATGCTTATTTTATACGTGTGCGTATGTCTTGTAATAGACTTGTCTGTATTAATTTTATTAAGGATATAATACTCATAACAAAAAGTATTCCCTTAAAAAAAAAAAAAACACAAAAACAAAAACAAATAACAAAAACAAATAACAAATAACAAAAACAAATGGGAATCTTATCGGTCGTCTTTTTTTAAGAAGGACCTTACCTATAACAGTTTGATAACAACTAAAGTTCTTTAACAAAAAAAACATACATTTCACATAAATAATTATGCTGCCAAAGAGTGCGTGCTTTAACCACTTCCGGACCGCCCACCGTGGATTTTCCTCCCTAATTTGACGTTAAATACCGTTGTTTGGGCAGCAGATAGCTGCCATGACCCCAGTATTTTCTTAAACGGCGGGCAGTCCGCTTTATGATAAGTGATCTCCGTGGTGAATTCGCCACGAGATCACTTTTAATCGGCACGGCGGGAGGGGTTCCCACGGCTCCCTCCCGCTCGTCTCCCCAGCTTACCGGATTAGTCGGTATTGGCGGAGACAATGCGATTCTTTCCCCCCCGATGGACAGGAAGTCGAGTGGGGGAAATGATGGCCTCCCACTCGACTCTATGCCATTGGATGACAGGTCTTTTTGACCCCCAGATCTCACATTAAAGAGGTCCTGTCAAGCTTTTTTTCTATTACAAGGGATGTTTACATTCCCTGTAATAGGAAAAAATTTTTTTTTAAAAAGGTACAGTGTAAAATAAAATTTATAAAATGCATTAAAATAAAAAAATAAGAATAAATTAAAAAAAAAAAACCCTTCTGCCTTTACAACTTCTTTAAGTGGTTAAACTGCCTCCAGCATTGCTTCCGTTTCGGATTGCTGGAGGGCGCCATTTTTTGTTGAAGCCCAGAGCAGTCACTTCCTTATTTGAAACTCTCCCCCTCTCTTTGGTATCAAAAACTATATGTCACTTTCTTTAATTTTAATATATACATTTCCAGCCTTGATTATAAGTCTTGGTTCAGCAAGAGAGGAAGGCTGGCAGAAGCTTTAAAGAGCAGCTCAAGTTCACAAACTGAGGATGAGGGAGAAAGGAGAGAGAATCAGAGAGATAAGATAAGCCAAAACACTATCCTTGCAAGTTTAACTCTTTTGCGTCTCCCCGGCAGCAGAGTTTGTCCTGTTACCTCTCCTGCTTTTCGTTTCTCCCTCCCTAAACTGTGATCCTTCCGCACAGTCTGTGCCATTCCTGTTGTTTTTTTTCCCCCCTTCAGCAACAGTAAATCTTTAGGCTGTCAGCTGATCGGCCTCTAGTAGAAGATCTTGGGCACAGTGTCGAGAATGGAGAGCAACTGAGCATGTGCAGAGCAGGGTAAGATTGTGCATTACTGGATATTAAACAGTATAGGTACTTATTTTTAATGTTTCATATAGCTATATTCAAGGGCTTAACTGGCTGGATGTTTCAGCTGGGTGGGTTCTTATGCCGGACAGCACAGGTCACCATTGGTTGGAAGTTTCAGCTGGGCGGGCTCTTATGCCGGAGCACACGGACTGCCATTGGCTTGAAGCTTTAGCTGGGCGGGTTCTTATGCCCGGAGCACACGGCCTGCCATTGGCTGGAAGCTTTAGCTGGGCGGGTTCTTATGCCGGAGCGCACGGCCTGCCATTGGCTGGAAGCTTTAGCTGGGCGGGTTCTTATGCCGGAGCGCACAGCCTGCCATTGGCTGGAAGCTTTAGCTGGGCGGGTTCTTATGCCGGAGCGCACGGCCTGCCATTGGCTGGAAGCTTTAGCTGGGCGGGTTCTTATGCCGGAGCGCACGGCCTGCCATTGGCTGGATGCTTTAGCTGGGCGGGTTCTTATGCCGGAGCGCACGGCCTGCCATTGGCTGGAAGCTTTAGCTGGGCGGGTTCTTATGCAGAGCGCACGGCCTGCCATAGGTAGGAAGCTTTAGCTGGGCGGGTTCTTATGCCGGAGCGCACGGCCTGCCATTGGCTGGAAGCTTTAGCTGGGCGGGTTCTTATGCGGAAGCGGAAGGCCTGCCATTGGCTGGAAGCTTTAGCTGGGCGGGTTCTTATACCAGAGAGCATGCGGTGCACGAAGGCTACAGAATTTCATGGATTGGGAGGCGAACAGCTGTGGAGAATTATTACAGACACTTCGTGGTGATTTCTACTGGAGGTGATTGCAGCCCCATCTCTGCTTATTTCTGCTATTGGGGGGGAGGATCAAGGGGCAGGGCTGTCTTACACACGAGAGATGCCCAGGTGCATGGGGGGGTGCCCATGATCAGGTCTGCGTTGGGGGTTTACTGGTGATTTGGCCGCTGGTGAGTGACCTCTGTTGATACCTCTAACCCCTTCCTTTATCTCACCCCATCTCTCTTATACCCCCTCCTCACCCATCTACAGCCAGGCTTCTGGGGAGGATAACTGGCCTACAGGTATGCAGTTACATCAAACAATATTTTACAATAATGCACAATGTATTTTAATGTACTCGCGATACTGTGTAGAAGCTATTTTCTCAAGAAGACGGGCTTAGACTTCAAGGCAAACCTGTGCTTGCTTTATTCCTACTGCCCACCAACCATCAACTTACTATAAACTCATCCTCACTGCCCATCACCCATCCTTGCTTCTCACCAATCCCCTTCACCTGTCTCTGCTACCCCTCTCCTATTCTCAACACCCATCAAGAAACACTACCACCTATACCCATTATTGCAAGCTCACTACCAATCACTCCGTCACAGAGTAGATCTCTCATTACCAATGATCTAAAAATAATAAAAAATTTGCCATTAGGTTAGAAAATTAGCTATAAAGACTGGAGAACGTTTATGAGCGTCTTGAAGTTGAGTGCATTACAGACAACCTGAGATACAGATGAGAAAAATATTGAACTTAATAGAAGACCTAGACCCACCGAGGGCACCCGAGACCCACCCCCTCACGTGCAACACCAAGGGCCTGTACTCTCTAGCTTTAGTAAATCAGTCCCTATATGTACTACGGAGGTTACGAGACCCTACATGCACTACAGAGGTTACGAGACCCTACATGCACTACAGAGGTTACGAGACCCTACATGCACTACAGAGGTTACGAGACCCTACATGCACTACAGAGGTTACGAGACCCTACATGTACTACAGAGGTTACGAGACCCTACATGCACTACAGGAGGTTACGAGACCCTACATGCACTACAGGAGGTTACGAGACCCTACATGCACTACAGGAGGTTACGAGACCCTACATGCACTACAGGAGGTTACGAGACCCTACATGCACTACAGAGGTTACGAGACCCTACATGCACTACAGAGGTTACGAGACCCTACATGCACTACAGAGGTTACGAGACCCTACATGCACTACAGGAGGTTACGAGACCCTACATGCACTACAGGAGGTTACGAGACCCTACATGCACTACAGAGGTTACGAGACCCTACATGCACTACAGAGGTTACGAGACCCTACATGCACTACAGGAGGTTACGAGACCCTACATGCACTACAGAGGTTACGAGACCCTACATGCACTACAGAGGTTACGAGACCCTACATGCACTACAGGAGGTTACAAGACCCTACATGCACTACAGAGGTTACAAGACCCTACAAGCACTACAGAGGTTACAAGACCCTACATGCACTACAGGAGGTTACAAGACCCTACATCAGGGGTCTCAAACTGGCGGCCCTCCAGCTGTTGTGAAACTACAAGTCCCATCATGCCTTTGCCTGTGGGAGTCATGCTTGTTACTGTCAGCCTTGCAATGCCTCATGGGACTTGTAGTTTCGCAACAGCTGGAGGGCCGCCAGTTTGAGACCCCTGCCCTACATGCACTACAGAGGTTACGAGACCCTACATGCACTACAGAGGTTACGAGACCCTGCATGCTCTACAGAGGTTACGAGACCCTGCATGCTCTACAGAGGTTACGAGACCCTGCATGCTCTACAGAGGTTACGAGACCCTGCATGCTCTACAGAGGTTACGAGACCCTACATGCACTACAGGAGGTTACGAGACCCTACTTGTACTACAGGAGGTTACGAGACCCTACATGTACTACAGGAGGTTACGAGACCCTACATGTACTACAGAGGTTACGAGACCCTACATGCACTACAGAGGTTACGAGACCCTACATGCACTACAGAGGTTACGAGACCCTACATGCACTACAGAGGTTACGAGACACTATATGTGATACAGAAGCAGGAAGCACTGTATGTAGAAGGAAAGAGGCATTACGTATTCTAGAAAGAGAAGAAGAAGGAACTGCAAATAACAGAAGATGAGCTACTGAGAGAGCTATGAATGATACAATGATGCAAGAACTTGGGACGCTCTAGATGAGACGAGGCATTTCTCATATAGATCTACAAATAAATATGACACTCAGCTTCTCAAGCACTCCCATTAAACCCTAGGAATAAAAGGTCACGGCATCTTCTAAACATAAAACACCCACTGTCACCTGGAAACAATACTTAACACAAACTGCGACCAAAAACTTCTCTAATACTGTACAACAAACCATCTCCCAGCCATACCATTCCCCTAATAACCCTCTTCCCTGCTCCTGTCAGAGCACCAGGAGTATAGCGATAGTTGCAGTCCCAGTGCTCATTAACTATAGAGAGAGACTGCGTGCACACAGGAAGTGAACTAGAGAGAGCGACTGCGCGCACACAGGAAGCAAACTAGAGAGAGCGACTGCGCGCACACAGGAAGCGAACTAGAGAGAGCGACTGCGCGCACACAGGAAGCGAACTAGAGAGAGAGACTGCGCGCACACAGGAAGCGAACTAGAGAGCGACTGCGCGCACACAGGAAGCGAACTAGAGAGAGAGACTGCGCGCACACAGGAAGCGAACTAGAGAGAGCGACTGCGCGCACACAGGAAGCGAACTAGAGAGAGCGACTGCGCGCACACAGGAAGCGAACTAGAGAGCGCGACTGCGCGCACACAGGAAGCGAACTAGAGAGCGCGACTGCGCGCACACAGGAAGCGAACTAGAGAGCGCGACTGCGCGCACACAGGAAGCGAACTAGAGAGAGAGACTGCGCGCACACAGGAAGCGAACTAGAGAGAGAGACTGCGCGCACACAGGAAGCGAACTAGAGAGACTGCGCACACAGGAAGCGAACTAGAGAGAGAGACTGCGCACACAGGAAGCGAACTAGAGAGCACGACTGCGCGCACACAGGAAGCGAACTAGAGAGCGCGACTGCGCGCACACAGGAAGCGAACTAGAGAGAGAGACTGCGCGCACACAGGAAGCGAACTAGAGAGACTGCGCACACAGGAAGCGAACTAGAGAGAGAGACTGCGCACACAGGAAGCGAACTAGAGAGAGACTGCGCGCACACAGGAAGCGAACTAGAGAGAGAGACTGCGCGCACACAGGAAGCGAACTAGAGAGAGAGAGCGAACTAGAGAGAGAGACTGCGCACACAGGAAGCGAACTAGAGAGCACGACTGCGCGCACACAGGAAGCGAACTAGAGAGCGCGACTGCGCGCACACAGGAAGCGAACTAGAGAGAGACTGCGCGCACACAGGAAGCGAACTAGAGAGAGACTGCGCACACAGGAAGCGAACTAGAGAGAGACTGCCCACACAGGAAGCAAACGAGAGAGAGAGAGAGAGAGAGAGAGAGAGAGAGAGAGAGAGAGAGAGAGAGAGAGAGAGAGAGAGAGAGAGAGAGAGAGAGAGAGAGAGAGAGAGAGAGAGAGAGAGAGAGAGAGAGAGAGAGAGAAGCAAAGAGAGAGAGAGACTGCGCACACAGGAAGCAAACTAGAGAGAGACTGCCCACACAGGAAGCAAACTAGAGAGAGACTGCCCACACAGGAAGCAAACTAGAGAGAGAGAGACTGCCCACACAGGAAGCAAACTAGAGAGAGAGAGACTGCCCACACAGGAAGCAAACTAGAGAGAGAGAGAGACTGCCCACACAGGAAGCAAACTAGAGAGAGAGAGACTGCCCACACAGGAAGCAAACTAGAGAGAGAGAGACTGCCCACACAGGAAGCAAACTAGAGAGAGAGAGACTGCCCACACAGGAAGCAAACTAGAGAGAGAGAGACTGCCCACACAGGAAGCAAACTAGAGAGAGAGAGACTGCCCACACAGGAAGCAAACTAGAGAGAGAGACTGCCCACACAGGAAGCAAACTAGAGAGAGACACTGCGCACACAGGAAGCAAACTAGAGAGAGACACTGCGCACACAGGAAGCGAACTAGAGAGAGACACTGCGCACACAGGAAGCGAACTACAGAAAAAGACTGTGCACATTGAGGAATGTTAGATGAACTAGCAGATTTAAATACACTAAAAAACTGAAACCAAGCTCCAGCTCACACAGTTTTTATCTTTGGGATAAAGGTCTTACATAAATAAAAGCCGATCATTGTATGCAACCTTCTAAGTGGTAAATGTTTTTTTTCTCATCTCTGTAACCGATACATTTTCTGGAGCGCTTGTTCTTTTGAACACAAAAAAAAAAAAAAAGAAGACTTACTGGCTGGATCACCAGATCAAAACAGAAGAAAGCAGGCCTAAAAAAAGGAGGATACTAATGCAGCCGTCACATAGTATGCCGAGATATATTAAACGTTTGCTTTTGGGTTGAATACCAATTTAAAAGGTGGTAACATTTGCATGGGCACCAAAAATGATGCAGCCATAATGGTGGCAGTTTATTAAGCGACACCCATATATATCATTCAGTGCGCGTCTAGCGATCCTCTGGTAGAAGATCAGAAGAGATATTCCAGCTTCACTGACTGATTGATCCAACACTGCGGTGTCACTATGTTTTCAACAAATATATAAAGCATATGCAAGTCTAATATAATAATCCTATTCCGGGGAACGTTCAGATGCTGCATGCCGGCCATTCTCCAACAGTGAGGCACGCTGACCAGCAAAAGGGACAAAGGCTTTTTACCGAAAGCGCTTTTCTTTCTTTTTTTTATCATTTGTTTTAGCTAAACCTCCACAGCAGTCCGATTTTGGCTTTTATTAAAAAGGCTTATTGGGATTTTAAAACACAAACAGCACTGGTTGTAAGCCCTTCAATATACCCAAGTGAGATGACACAAATACTCCTACGTAAGTTGTACCTGTTTATCTGCAGTCTTCTCTACATCTATTCAAAGGGCAGAATTTATAAAGCTTGTCTGAGCTGTCAGAAAAAAAGGGGGGGGTGGTGTCAGGGAGCTAAAGTTACACTCCGCAGAGCTCAGTGAGGATAGCTCTGAGCCCTTCACACAGCACATGGGAACCACAGCTGAGGCCATCAATCACAAGCTGTGTGCTTGAGGTCTCTCCTGTCACCTTTTATCTCTTGGTGTCAGGAAAACTGATCAGAAGTGACTGATGTGGATTGAGGAATGAAGGAGCAGACAAAAAAAAAATTACACTTTGTGCTCTGGATTGAGACAAGTACACTATAGAGATACACTTTGTTCATATTTCATGTCTGAGGTTTACAGCCACTTTAAAATTATAGCAAACTAATGTTATGATCGTGTACCTACAGGAAGGCTTTCTAATAAGGATTACCTGTAGGTACAGTGAATATCTCCTAAACTTGTGGTGTTCAGGAGATATTCACACTGGATGCGCTCTGAAGGTTCAGCATACCGTGTCGGACTTTCAAAGCCTGTGCCGCAATCGAGTGATGTCACAGTGCCGCAGTCGAGTGATGTCACAGTGCCGCAGTCGAGTGATGTCACGTGGGAGGGACGTCATTCTTGGCTGTCTCTTGGCAACTTAAAAGTTTCAGCTCCCTCCATAAATTTTCTATAGGATTAAGGTCTGGGGACTGACTAGGCCACTCCGTGGCCTTAACGTGCTTCTTCTTGAGACACTCCTTTGGTGTCTTGGTGGAACATTTTGGGTCATTGTCATGCTGGAAGACCCATACACGACCCATTTTCAGTGTTCTGGCTGGAGGGAAGAAGGTTCTCATCCAAGAACATACAATACATGGCCCCCGTCCATTGGCCCCTCAATGCGGCAAAGTCGGCCTGTACCTTTAGCAGCGAAACACCCCCAAAGCATCGTGTTTCCACCTCCGTTTTTGGCTGTAGGGATGGTGTTCTTGGGTTCATAGTCAACGTTTTTCTTCCTCCAAACACGGCGAGTCAAGTTAATGCCAAAGAGCTGAATTTTGGTCTCATCTGACCACATCGCTTTCTCCCAATCCTTCTCTGAAGGATTTACCGTATATACTCGAGTATAAGCCGACCAGAATATAAGCCGAGGCACCCAATTTTACCACAAAATAAATGGGAAAACGTATTGACTCGAGTATAAGCCTAGGGTGAGAAATGCGCAGCTACTGTAAGTGGAAAAGGAGGGTCAACAATGCCCATTTGCAGCCTCACTGTGCCCATTTGCAGCCATAGGTCCCCCGAACTTCTAACTTGGTAGTTAAGGGTTCCTAGATGCCCCCTAGCTGCAGCCAAATTTTGGGGTCTCTGGACACAAAGGGTCCCGAAATGACATTGCTGCAGATGGACACAGTTGACCGACTTCGGGGCCCTGTATCTCGGGGGCCACTTGGTGCTAGGAACCCCAAATTGGGATATGTTGTAGTGTTGGTTCCACTGGGGTTGCACACCAATTTGGGGTTCCTAGCACCAAGTGGCCCCGAAATACGGGGCCCCAAAGTCGGGTCAGAAAATGCCAAGCACTTTTCTGCAGCAGAGAATGACATTTTCCGAACCGAATTTGGGGCCCCGTATCTCGGGGCCACATGGTACTAGGAACCCCAAATTTGTATATGTTGTAGTGTTGGTTCCACTGGGTTTGCACAACAAAATTTGGGGTTCCACCAAGTGACCCCAAGATACGGGGCCCCAAAGTCGGGTCGAAAAATGTAATTCTCTGCTGCAGAAAAGTACTCGACTCGAGTATAAGCAAAAGGGGGGCATTTTAAGCACAAAAAAATGTGCTGAAAAACTCGGCTTATACTCGAGTATATATGGTAGATGGTCATTGGTATGACAGTACATGTGCCTTCTTGAGAAGGGGGACTCGTCGCGTTTGGAGGAAGAATAATACAGATTCTAAATGATTCAGAGGAGGATTGGGAGAAAGTGCTGTGGTCAGATGAGACCAAAAGATGGGCTTCTTTGGCATTAACTCGACTCGCTGTGTTTGGAGGAATAAAATGCTGACTATGACCCCCAGAACACCATCCCTACAGTCAAGTACGGAGGTGGGAACATGAGGCTTTGGGGCGGTTTCTCTGCTAAAGGTACAGGCCGAGTTTTCTGCATTAAGGGGCCAATGGATGGGGCCATGTATTGTAAGATCTTGGATTAGAACCTTCATCCCTCAGCCAGAACACTGAAGATGGATCATGGATGGGTCTTCCAGCATGACAAAGACCCAAAACATACCAAGGCAAAAAAAAAGGAGTGGCTCAAGAAGAAGCACGTTAAGGTCATGGAGCGGCCTAGCCAGTCTCCAGACCTTAATCCTATAGAAAATTTATGGAAGGAGCTGAAACTAAGTTGTAAAGGGACAACCAAGAAACCTGAAGGATTTAGAGAAGATCTGTAAAGAAGAGTGGACCAAAATCCCTCCTGAGATGTGTGCAAACCTGATCACCAACTACAAGAAACGTCTGACCTCTGTGCTTGCCAACAAGGGTTTGCCCACCAAGTAGTCATGTTTTGCTTGGGGGGATCAAATACTTATTTTACTCTCTGAACTGTAACTCAATTGATAACATTTGTATCGTGCGTTTTTTGGCTTATATTTTGTCTCGCTCATTTAACCACTTCAATACCGGGGGGCACTTAGACACCTTCCTGCCCAGGACAATTTTGAGCTTTTAGCGCTGTCGCACTTTGAATGACAATTGCGCGGTCATGCTACACTGTACCCAAACTAAAATGTTATCATTTTGTTCCCACAAATAGAGATTTCTTTTGGTGGTATTTGATCACCTCTTTTTTTTATTTAGCAAAAAATAAAAACCGCAGAAAAAAAAGTTTTGATTTTGTTTCCGTTATAAAATTTTGTAAATAAGTACGTTTTCTCTTTCACTGACAAGCACTGATAAGGCGGCACCGATGAGGTGGCAGCAATGAGCGGGCACTGATATGCACTGACAGGCAGCACTGATGGGCACAGAAAGTAGGAAACGATGGGTACTTATGGGTGGCACTGATAGGCGGCACTGCTGGGCATTGATGGTCACTGACACGAGGCACTGATGGGCATCCCTGGTGGCGCTGGTAGGTATTGTCAGTGGGTACTGATTGGCAGCTGCCTGGGCACAGATGTGCATTTCCTTGGGGGTCTGGGGGGGGGCATATCTGGTGGTCCAGTGTGGTGGTGTCCCTGGTGGTCCTGGGCAGCATTATGGTGGTCCTGGGCAGCATTATGGTGGTCCTGGGCGGGATCCAAGAGGGGGCTGCGCTGATAATCAGCACAGACCCCCCCCCCCCCCCCTGTCAGAGCCGATCGGCTCTCCTCTACTGACCTCTGTCAGACGCGAGTGAGGAAAAGCCGATCACCGGCTCTTCCTATTTACATCGTGATCAGCCGTGATTGGACATGGCTGATCACGTGGTAAAGAGTCTCCGTCAGAGACGCTTTACTGAGAGTCGCCACAATGTGATCCCCGGGGGCGCGCAGCGTCTTAATATTTTAAGGACGTCATGACGCCAGGTCAGGATAATTAATCCACTTTGCCGCCATCATTCTGCTATATGGCGGGTGGCAAGTGGTTAAAATACACCTATGATAAAAATAGACTCTTCATTTCTTTGTAAGTGGGAAAACTTAGAAAATCAGCAGGGGATCAAATCATTTTTTTCCCCCCCACGGTACTTCCTGGAATCCATCTGCCTCTAGTTCAAGCAAGCATGCAAGAGGGTGTGCTCGGCTGAGAAAACCCTTCCCCCACTCCTGAAGACGCCTGGGTTGTAGGACATCATTTGCTTAGGCAAGAAACCAGAAAGTAATCCATGTTAAAAAAAAATAAAAATAAAAAAATAAAAACAAAAGCAAGTACATAAGATATATTTTCCCATCTATTTAAGAATGCTAGCAGCATGAGGATTACAAATAATCAATGTTGATTGGGTGAGTGAAGTTCCACTTTAAATCCAAGGATACTAGGCTGGGTTTCCTGCCCTCTCTCTGGGACGAGAAAGCTGTGGTCATAGGACAGGATCAGTGTAAACATTGCACCGTTTACATTCAACTTATCCACCTTCTGCACCGTATCTGCAGACAAGGACTGACTGCAAGGATTGCATCTGATCTACACATGGCTGCCTGGAATCATACGACATTGCGCAGGACCTAATTCGGCCATACATCGATTCCTGAACAGGCCACTATTCAATCCATCTATGGGGCTGGCTGATTGTATCCAAGACGATCCCATCAATCGACTTGGGTACAACCAGCCTGTTGGATTTCTTAAAAGCGATTACTGCCGGAATGAACTGTGTTGCTGTCCAGGAAGGCTCCCCACCCCCCAGCCGGCAGAACACAATAGCGCTTCAGGAGGCATTCCTCCCATCAACACTGACTGACAACAGTTCCTTTCACTGGGACATTGTATTCCGACACTGGGGCTCTTCGCTGTCAGAATACACTGATCAGCAGCTGCAGCCGATTAACAAAGTTTTCCAACATTCCCGTTCATCGGAACCTGGATCAAAATTTGACCATTTCATTCTGAACAGATCTCATTTAGATCCATCGATGGCCAGCTTAGGAAAGGATTTCAATGACTTTAGAGAAGTTTGTTCACTTCTCTAGAATGCGAAATGAAGGGTAAAACTCCCCAATAGACCAGCACAAAAAAAAAAAAAAACGGCACTACTGAGTGGGGTATCAGCGGAGCTGGGGGATCTGCTGTACCGCGGGGGCCAAGGAGCTGGGGGGGGATCTGCTGTACCGCGGGGGCCAAGGAGCTGGGGGGGGATCTGCTGTACCGCGGGAACCAAGGAGCTGGGGGGGGGGATCTGCTGTACCGCGGGAACCAAGGAGCTGGGGGGGGGGGGGGGGGGGGGGATCTGCTGTACCGCGGGAGCCAAGGAGCTGGGGGGGGGGATCTGCTGTACCGCGGGAGCCAAGGAGCTGGGGGGGATCTGCTGTACCGCGGGAGCCAAGGAGCTGGGGGGGATCTGCTGTACCGCGGGAGCCAAGGAGCTGGGGGGGGGGGATCTGCTGTACCGCGGGAGCCAAGGAGCTGGGGGGGGGGATCTGCTGTACCGCGGGAACCAAGGAGCTGGGGGGGGGGGATCTGCTGTACCGCGGGAACCAAGGAGCTGGGGGGGGGGGGGGGATCTGCTGTACCGCGGGAACCAAGGAGCTGGGGGGGGGGGGGATCTGCTGTACCGCGGGAACCAAGGAGCTGGGGGGGGGGGATCTGCTGTACCGCGGGAACCAAGGAGCTGGGGGGGGGGGGGGGGGGGGGGGATCTGCTGTACCGCGGGAACTAAGGAGCTGGGGGGGGGGGGATCTGCTGTACCGCGGGAACCAAGGAGCTGGGGGGGGGGGATCTGCTGTACCGCGGGAACCAAGGAGCTGGGGGGGGATCCGCTGTACCGCGGGAACCAAGGAGCTGGCGGGGGGGATCTGCTGTACCGCGGGAACCAAGGAGCTGGGGGGGGGGATCTGCTGTACCGCGGGAACCAAGGAGCTGGGGGGGATCTGCTGTACCGCGGGAACCAAGGAGCTGGGGGGGATCTGCTGTACCGCGGGAACCAAGAAGCTGGGGGGATCTGCTGTACCGCAGGAACCAAGGAGCTGGGGAGATTTGCTGTACCGTGGGAACCAAGGAGCTGGGGGATCCTGCTGTACCGCAGGAACCAAGGAGCTGGGGGATCTGCTGTACCGCGGGAACCAAAGAGCTGGGGGACCTGCTGTACCGCGGGAACCAAGGAGCTGGGGGACCTGCTGTACCGCGGGAACCAAGGAGCTGGGGATCTGCTAAACAGCGGGAACCAAGGAGCTGGGGATCTGCTAAACAGGGGAACCAAGGAGCTGGGGATCTGCTAAACAGGGGAACCAAGGAGCTGGGGATCTGCTAAACAGGGGAACCAAGGAGCTGGAGATCTGCTGAGAAACCAAAGCATTTTTTGTCCAGGAGAGGAACCTGTACAAATTTGCAAGCCTGAAGAGAAGGCCTGGGGTCCTACTCTATTCAAACCAATGTTTGTATCTTGAGTGATACTTTAAGCAAGTCACCTAATGAGAATCCACCTTAAAAATCGGAGTCTAGAGCAGTACAAGTTGTTGGGATCATACACAAGCTTGTAGCAAATGGACAATCAGGCACTGTCAAATTGTTTGCACCGTGCCCCCTCGCCAACCGTCGCTGCCAGCCTTGGCCTCCCGTATGGCATTTCTAAGACAAGTGACATCTAAGCCACCTCTTGAATTGGTTTTAGTTTTCTCTGATGATGAGTACAGTAGGGTAAGGCCTGACAAGACGGGAGAACTCTGAGCGCACGGTCTGAGAAACGCTCCTCTACGCAACTCCGATGCAGCTGGAGGAAGACTGTAGATGATCAGCAGACGGTGTAACAGGATTTACCACTAATAAGAGGCTAAGATCATTTCATGTCTGTCCGTCTAGCTATAAATTACCACGTAACGAGCCCGCCGGCCCCCCTCCCCCTTCCAATTCTCCATCACTGACAGGAGGTCCAACACAATCACTTAAGAAGATCGGATTAATATGAGAGGGGGGGGGACGATGAGACGCAAGAGGAGAAGAAGGGGGGGGACTTGCTTTACAGCCTCCGATCATTTAATTCTGCGTACAGATGTCATATATATATATATATATATATATATATATATATATATATATATATATATATATATATATATATATATATATATATATATAATATATATATATATCTCAAATCATCCAAATGTAACTCTACACTGGAAAAACACTCAACGATCCACTGACCTCCCACTCCCTACGCTGGCAGGGGGACACAGAGTGAGAAGTGATATGAGTCTGTTCTCCTCCTGCAGGGTGACACATATAGAAGGGGATAGGAGTCTGTTCTCCTCCTGCAGGGTGACACATATAGAAGGGATAGGAGTCTGTTCTCCTCCTGCAGGGTGACACATAAAGAAGGGGATAGGAGTCTGTTCTCCTCCTGCAGGGTGACACGTATAGAAGGGGATAGGAGTCTGTTCTCCTCTTGCAGGGTGACACGTATAGAAGGGGATAGGAGTCTGTTCTCCTCCTGCAGGGTGACACATATAGAAGGGAATACAAGTCTGTCGTCCTCCTGCAGGGTGACTTCTATAGAAGGGGATACGAGTCTGTTCTCCTCCTGCAGGGTGATACATATAGAAGGGGATAGGAGTCTGTTCTCCTCCTGCAGGGTGACACATATAGAAGGGGATAGGAGTCTGGCCTCCTCCTGCAGTGTGACACATATAGAAGGGGATAGGAGTCTGGCCTCCTCCTGCAGTGTGACACATATAGAAGGGGATAGGAGTCTGGCCTCCTCCTGCAGGGTGACACATATAGAAGGGGATAGGAGTCTGGCCTCCTCCTGCAGGGTGACACATATAGAAGGGGATAGGAGTCTGGCCTCCTCCTGCAGGGTGACACATATAGAAGGGGATAGGAGTCTGTTCTCCTCCTGCAGGGTGCCACATATAGAAGGGGATAGGAGTCTGGCCTCCTCCTGCAGTTTGACACATATAGAAGGGGATAGGAGTCTGACCTCCTCCTGCAGGGTGACACATAAAGAAGGGGATATGAATCTGTTCTCCTCCTGCAGGGTGACACAAAGAAGGGGATAAGAGTTTGTCCCTCCCCTTGAAGGGCGATTCCAGCACCTCAATAGTTAACATCCCTTGGTCTGTGTCTGTGACAGAGGACACTGAGGACTTTCTATAAACAGTCTCGGAGTTGTCACCCCCCCCTGGGACGTCCCCCCCCCCCCTCTTTTCACGTCACCGTAAGTCAAAGCCAGCTGCTTTCTAGCGAGCGGGCTGTTCTGTGCCCATGTCACGCTGCGCTGGGAATGGTAAGCATGCCACCAGCGTCACCGTGTCCTTCCACAGCTAGGAAAATAGTCCTGGGTGGGATTCAGGTTGCTGCCGGGCGCTGAAAGACGAAGGACGAAAATAGAAATGGAGGATCCTGCCACCCCTCGCAGCCTGGCGCCTCTAGACCTGGCATGGGAGGGTGGCCTGGCATTCAGAGGGGGGGGGGGGGATCTCACTATACCCCCCTTCCTAGGTCTCCTCTTCAGGAGAGGGCAGACGGAGCGATGCTGTAATGGGGGTATGTGTCTACCGGGCGTCTTAGATCTCCTATCTGCTTCTAACCCTTTCCATCCTGAAAGCCAGTAGGAGACGGCAGCTCTATGCAGCTCTGTATTAACACCCGTCCTGAGCTTTTCACTCCTTTCCTGTCTTAAAGTGAGACTCCGAGCCAACAACAAAAGGAAATGATGTTCACGACATTATACTAAACAGTCCAATCACGTGTGTAACTTTTTACATACATTTTTAAATACTGTATCTTCAAAGAGGAAGTCCATTCAAGTAGTATCTAAGCTTAAACCTGCAACCACCCCCATTCCAAGCCCTATACCAACTACCCTGTATAAAAGGAAGATGCCTATACCTACCTATTCTGAAGTCGCTCCGGTGCGATCTCATGATGTTCCCAGCGGTTGGCTTCATGGCGGAGAGGAGAGATCGCCGACCAACGGTTGCAGAGCCTTAAACTATGACGACATCACCCACAGGCTTACTATTGTCAGCTGTCTCTCCTCTATACTGAAGCCACCGCTGGGAGCCGATCACGTGACCAGACCGGAGCGCCCTCATAATAGGTAAATCTACACATCCTTCCTTTACAGCAGGGATATGCAATTAGCGGACCTCCAGCTGTTGCAAAACTACAAGTCCCATCATGCCTCTGCCTTTCTGGGTGTCATGCTTGTGGCTGTCAGAGTCTTGCTATGCCTCATGGGACTTGTAGTTCTGCAACAGCTGGAGGTCTGCTAATTGCATATCCCTGCTTTACAGGGTAGTTAGTATGGGCAGAGGCGGCTCTAGGCTTTGCGAGGCCTTAGGCAATCCTTAGACATGAGGCCCCACTCTCTCCCATTATGGAAAAAATTATTCAAGCGATCGAAATTACTGCAGAAAAGAATGCACACATGATACAGGGGATGGTCAGAGACAGCAGACATGATACAAGAGATTGGCTAGCTGAATTTTATTTACAGCAGCCTGAGCCAATGGCGTCACTGCTGTGTCTCAGCCAATAAGGAAGCAGAATCAGGACAACTAAGACACTCGTGGACATCGCTGGACAGAGAGGGACCTCAGATAAATATTAGGGAGGCTGAGGGGGGCTGCTGCACAAAGAAGGCTTTTTATCTTAATGCATGAAATGCATTAAGATAAAAAAAACCTTCTGCCTTTACAACCCCTTTAAAGGCCCTGAGGGCACCGACCAGGGGACATTCACTCCAACACACGGTAGGCAAATTAGGTGGCCGCGAGGCCCGTAGGAGTGCGAGGCCTTAAGCGACTGCCTAATATGCATAATTAGAGAGCCGCCTCTGAGTATGGGATTTAGAATGGGGGTGGGAGCGGGTTTAATCTTCTGTTAGTATTAGACTGGACTTCTCTATCATTAACCCTTTCACTGCTGCAGCCATTTGATCCTTCGTGCACATACACTATATTGTCAAAAGTATTGGGCCGCCTGCCTTTACATGCCCATAAACTTTAAAGTTATTGTAAAGTCTTGGGTTTTTTTTTTCCTATAAAAATAACAAACGTGTTATACTTACCTGCTCTGTTGCAGTTGATTTGTACAGAGCAGCCCGGATCCTCCTCTTCTTGGGTCCCTCTTCAGTGCTCCTGGCCCCTCCCTCCTGTTTACTGCCCCTACAGCAAGCTATGGGGGCACCCGAGGCGAGTCACAGCTCCCCTTGTCCATTCAGACATGAAGGCCCCCCCACAACCCAGCCCCCTCTTTGCCAATTGGCTAGCTGTCGTTGAATGACAATGGCGCCACTGCTGTGTCAGCCAATCAGGAAGGAGAGTCTAAGATGGCTGAGACATTTGTGGACATGGCTGGACAGAGAGGAACCTCAGGTAAGTATTAGGGGGGCTGCTGCAAACCGAAGGCTTTTCATCTTGATGCATGTAAAAACCGTCTGCCTTTACAAACCCATTAATGGCATCCCAGTATTAGTCCGTAGGGTCCAATATTGAGTTGGCCCACCCTTTGCAGCTATAACAGCTTCAACTCTTCTGGGAAGGCTGTCCACAAGGTTTAGGAGTGTGTCTATGGGAATGTTGGACCATTCTTCCAGAAGAGCATTTCTGAGGTCAGGCACTGATGTTGGACCAGAAGGCCTGGCTCGCAGTCTCCGCTCTAATTCATCCCAAAGGTGTTCTATCAGGTTGAGGTCAGGACTCCACCCCAAACTCGCTCATCCATGTCTTTACGGACCTTGCTTTGTGCACTGGTGTGCAGACATGTTGGAACAGGAAGGGGCCGTCCCCAAACTGTTCCCACAAAGTTGGGAGCATGAAATATATCTTGGTATGTTGACGCCTTAAAGTGGATGTAAACCCCAAATTTTTTTTTTTTTATGTCATAATGTAGAGAATAAGATTTCCTTTCATTTGAGCCCAGTCTTGCCACACAGATTTACCCCAGCCCTGAGAAATCCTCTTTTATTGTTCAGTTAGAAAGATCTTGACAAAGTGCTGAAAACTTTGTCAAACCGACCCCTCCCCCACATAACAAATCCTGTGATCAATGTATCCTCAGACACACACACTGCACTATAACAATCATCCGCTCACTGGATGTTCTACTCTGCCCAACTCTGACTACATACATGTCCCCTATATTCTTCTTGCTGTTCACTCGAGAATACATTTATTTTCACTCTGGTCTGTGGATCTGTGGTCTGTGCCTGTCTCAGGCTAGTGCATGAGATATGTAAATCACCTGTCACTCACAGCAAGGGGGGCGTTTTTGACAAAGTTTTCAGCACTTTGTCAAGATCTTTCTAACTGAACAGTAAAAGAGGATTTCTCAGGCCTTGAGTAAATCTGTGTGGCAAGACTGGGCTCAAATGAAAGTAAATCTTATTCTCTACATTATGACATCAAAAAAAAAAAGTGCTGAAAACTTTGTCAAAAACGCCCCCTTGCTGTGAGTGACAGGTGATTTACATATCTCATGCACTATAGTGCCTAAGACAGGCACAGACCACAGATCCACAGACCAGAGTGAAAATAAATTTATTCTCGAGTGAACAGCAAGAAGAATATTGGGGACATGTATGTAGTCAGAGTTGGGCAGAGTAGAACATCCAGTGAGCTGATGATTGTTATAGTGCAGTGTGTGTGTCTGAGGATACGTTGATCACAGAATTTGTTATGTGGGGGAGGGGGTCGGTTTGACAAAGTTTTCAGCACTTTGTCAAGATTTTTCTAACTGAACAATAAAAGAGGATTGCTCAGGACTGGGGTAAATCTGTGTGGCAAGACTGGGCTCAAATGAAAGGAAATCTTATTCTCTACATTATGACACCACTTTAAGAATTCCCTTCACTGGAAATATGGGGCCAAGCCCAACCCCTGAAAAACATCCCCATAAACCATAATCCCCCCTCCACCAAATCATTTGGACCAGTGAACAAAGCAACGGATGATCAAACCTATATTTTCATTAAAAAAAAAAAAAAAAAAAATTGCACACAAATAAACATTAAGTCCCCAACAAACGACTACCGTTCCGGGAGCACGCTCATAATAGCCTAGGAACCCAACCCACACAATCGGCCCAAAATAGATTTATAAAACACTTCACACAAAATACATTAAAAAAATAAAAAAGGTGAAATATAGATACAGTACTGTATACAATCAAGTACACAGAACCACAACCAGCAGAAACGTGAACGCACGCACGTTCGCATCTTTGAAAGTTTGCAACTTGAAGGCTCGTATGTAGGGGACTAAATGTAATCCAAGTTTTTGGTAAAACATAAAAAATACAATT
Organism: Lithobates sylvaticus; assembly: GCA_028564925.1. Lineage (NCBI taxonomy): Eukaryota > Metazoa > Chordata > Amphibia > Anura > Ranidae > Lithobates > Lithobates sylvaticus. Next base: position 35,810,379 of record CM053029.1, on the reverse strand, counting down.
AAAAAAGACTTAAAACTGCACGTTTTTATATACTGTATTTTCTGGCGTAAAAGACTACCTTTTACACCGAAATTACGCAGCCAAAAAGCGGGGGTCGTCTTATACGCCGAGTGAAGAAGCCGCCAGATGGATATCAGTTGGCCAGGGCGCTCTGTAAAATTGTAATATGTATACAGTATGCGCCGCTCATCCAGTCCCGGCGGGCGATATACTCTGATGAATACAGAGCCTGCTAAGCCTGCTTGGTTTGGGTAACAACCTCTGCCAATCCGAGCAGGCTACATGAGTCAGAGCGGCGCGGGCTGATGTCACAGCCTCTGCCAATCCGAGCAGGCTTTGTATCCATCAACAGATTAGTAAAATACAATGCCTGCCGTGATTGGCTCAGTGGTCTGCACACTGTATTCTGAAGTGTACCTGGCGCTACTGTACTAACACAGCATCATATACTGTTTACTTGGTGCTCTACATATTAACAAAGCATCCTGTACTGCACATCCAGCTCCAGATCTCCCCTAAAATACAGGTATGATTTATGGTGCTTTGGAGGAGAGGATTCATTGTTGCTGCCTAGCAATTGTGGGATCTCTGGGACTTGTAGTTCACCTGTTTCCTTTTTCTGATGTCAAGTCTGATGTTGTTGTTGTTTTTTTTTTTCTGATGTTTTTTTGTAAATGGTGTTGCCTCTGAAGGGGGGTAGCCTTATATGGCCAGTATAGCCCCAAACCTAAGTTTTCACTGGGAAAAATAGGGGGTCGTCTTATACACCCAGTCGTCTTATACGCCGGCAAATACGGTACATGTGTACTCAACTCATGTATTTACATCTACATGGGTGCTTTTAAAAAATTATATATTTTATTTTTATTACCTTTCGTTGAACATTATTGCTATTACAAAAGGGGCTTAGAAGCCCCCTAGGTGATGGCATAGTTCTGGTGACCAGTTCTCTTTAAAAAGGAGAATAATGTTACCTCTGCTGAAGCGGATCAGGCCCAGGTTATGGTTGAACAGCTTCTTCCCTGGTTGCAGAGGCTTGTAAAGTCCATCCTGATATTTGAAGTGCTCAAAGCGGAGCATCTCCAGCTTTATACTGCACAGGGGAGATCGGTGGAGGTTTGCTGGTCTCCTACCGCCCTCCGAGATAGTCTCGGGTCAACGCTGGACTCATGGGGGGGGGGGGATTTACTAAAAGTAGAGAGTGCAAAATCTGGAGCAGCTCTGCATGGTAGCCAATCAGCTTCTAATCTGCTTCAGCTTGTTTAATTACTGGACTACAGAACTCAGCCTATCCCCTGCCCCCCGCCCCCTCCGTATGGTTACATTGATTACTTTCCAGTGAAACAATGCGGCTACCTTGACCCAAGTACCTGTCCATATACTTTGTGTATTGGAAGGGCTCTTGGGAGATATAGTTCTGTGGGCATGCTTTTAGCAATAGGAACTGCCCTCCCAGTGGCCACCCTAGCAATCATTTTACAAGCCTAGTAGCAAGGACATTATTAACAGGCTTAGGCATGCACAGGGGGTGTGCCGGGTGTGCCTGGGCACACCCTAATTTTCCCCCGTGCAGCACAGATTCCCCCTGCTGATATTTCACCAAAGCCCCCCAACGAGGCTTTTAAGAAAATTGTAAAGAATAATAAAAAAAAAAAAAAAAAAAAAAAAAAAAGACTGGCTCCGTCCACTGACATGCTGACACCAACCTCTGCCCTACTGACAAGTCCATTGCTCTACGGACACCATCCACTGCCCTACTAACACTGTGCATGTTTTAATAAATTTGCGGTGCACACTCTAATGCAATCGGCTGTGCACACCTATGAATGAATGAATAATTTGTATAGCGCTACAATGCGAACTGAATCGCCTCAAGGCGCTGTATTCGTGCTTTGTACCTATGTCAACAGGGAGTGATAAAAACTCTCTTACTCCAGGAAACACAGGTGGTGCTAACAGAATACATTCAATTATTATTACACCTTTTTCTGTTATTTTTTTATTCATTTTGGATTAAAGAAAAAAATAAATAAAAAAGAAAAATCAGCCATGGCACAGACGCTCTGTGCTATGGCATCACATGCACACTTCACAGTGACAGTCCTTGGTTTGTGTGCAGAGCAGTCCCGGGATCACTGGGAAGTAGGGTGGTACTGCCTGGTAAGGATGGGCTCAGTACAAGTACTCATGCAAATGCTTATATATATATATATATATATATATATATATAAATATATATATATATATATATATATATATATATATATATATATATATATATTTATATATATATATATATATATATATATATATACATATATATATATACATACATACATATACACACATTATACATATACACACACACACATACACATATATACACACACATTTTATTTTTTTTGCAGAGACCCTAGAGGATAAAATGACGGTTGTTGTAATATTTTATGTCACACTGTATATGCGCAGCAGTCTTTCAAAATGCAATTTTTGGGGGGAAAAATACACTTCAAAGAATAAAAAAAAAATAAAAAAAACGAAACTGTAAAAGTTAGACTAATTTTTTGAAGATGAAGAAGTTACGCTGCAAAAATTGTGATGTTTATTCTAAGAAAAAAAAAAAAATATTGTGATTCTCGTTTTAGCCAGAATCGTACAGCTCTACTATATGGCCAAATGTATGTGAACACCTGACCAATCACACTTGTCTTACGATCTTGTAAGGTGTAACCAGAAAAGTTTAAAGGCCACTTCATTAGTTACACAAATAACCAAACAGCAAATCATAAGGTTCATATATAATCATGCATATACATAAAGCATGGTCAAATGGCTTTGTTACTCAACTAAACATTATAAAAAAATAAATGAAAAAAAAAAAAAATAGAAATAAAAATCACACACAGGCAGGATTTTTACTGCAAGAAAAAACATGTAAGCACGCAATGTCTCTTCTGCAATAAAAAAAAACACTTACCTGCCTGTTGGCAATGCCCTGTAGAATGCACACCAAGCTGGACATGTTCAGCTCAGTTTACATTCCAGCACACCGCCTGTGCGTGGGGATGACTGGACTCCTGAACACGTGCAAAACTGATATTATCCCAAGATGGCCGATGACTGGCACCCAGAAGAAGGTTCCGGTGTTCTATCGATATGTACCCTCTGTCGAAAAGTGCCAGCGTATGCGCAGGACAGAGCCGAACTCCAGCTGATTTGGCGATCAGCTGGAGTGACGCAACCATGGTGCATGCGCACATCAGAGGAGGCATTTTTTGACAGCAGAGAGAATATCACGGAGACTATTAAAAGCTATTCACAGAGTGTAGGGACAGCGTAGTTCTCATATTGTGGCTCACTGTTGCGGGGCGCGGTTTCAGTCTGCCCAAGGTCGCCTTTTGTCAGCGTTGCACGGCGGCTTTAGCGTCTTGATCAGCACCTGTTGCCTGTGTCTAAGGGCGGGTTGAAACACAGACAGAACCCGCCCTTCAACACAGCCACAAGCTGCCCTGCAACAGCGAGGCAGAACGTAACAACTACGGTGTCCCTTAACAAGCATTTAACCCTTCCTGCGCCAGGGGGGCGCCGGGCTGTTAATAATGCCACAATCAAAATGGGGGCATTGGCCCGAGAGGACAGAGTACAAGACGATCTCAGCGAGACAATGCTGGATCCTCTGGGTGGGTATCAGAAATGTACCACCCAGACCCCCCAGGAAGGGGGGAGGGGAAGAGAAAAAAAAAAAAGTGGGGTGGAGGGCAAAAAATTAATGGAGGGGAAATCTTCCAATGGGGACACTAGTTCCTGTGGGCTGGGGGTCCCCAAGAATTCCCTTAATTTGCAGGGATTTCCTCTCACTTCCTGTTTGGCTATTGAACAGGAAGGGCAGGGAATCGCCACAATGGGACACAGATGGTGGATACAAATCTTAGATGGGTTATGTGACAGACCTAGCCGGGACACAGGCTAGAGGAGTGTAGGGACGTTCCGTCACAGGTTATAACCCACCCTTACCATATCCAAAATGAAAAAAAAAAAAAAATTAAGTTTTGCCATTTAATTTATTACAGGTGATTGTATAGCGCCGTCATTTTACACAGCGCTTTAGACATAGATTTTACACATCAATCCCTGTGCTCAAGGAGCTTACAATCTAAAGCAGGGGTAGGCAACATGGGGCCCTCCAGCTGTTGTAGAACTACCATGCCTCTGGGAGTAATTGTAACTGCAGCCTTGCAATGCCTCATGGGAAATGTAGTTCCACGACAACTGGAGGGCTCCAGATTGCCTACCTCTGATCTAAGGTTCCTAATTCACATTCACACATACTAGGGCCAATTTAGACAATTAACCCCCCAGCATGTCTTTGGAGTGTTGGCGGAAACCCACGTAGGCAACAGAGAGAATATGCAAACTCAAGGCAGGTAGTGCCATGGGTGGGATTTAAAACAGATGACCCCATTAGAAATTTGGCTATTTGCCGATAGAGGAAAAAAAAAGGCGCAGAGAATGATGTCGAAAACGTGACATATTTTACTATGGTGCTTTTTCATTGATCATGAGACTCAAAAACAGCATCAAAAACATAACACTGGTGCGTTATTGATGCATTTTCAATTCATTTCAACGGAGAGGAGCATTTTTGGAGCGTTTTTTTTAACTGACCAAAAATGAAGCAAGGTTTTTTAACCACTTCAGCCCCGGACCATTTGGCAGCCAAAGGACCAGAGGTCTTTTTTCAATTTCGCACTGCACTACTTTAACTGGTAAATGTGCGGTCATGCAATTTTGTAACGAAACGAAATTTGCGTCCTTTTCTTCCCACAAATAGAGCTTTCTTTGGATGGTATTTGATTGCGTCTGTGATTTTTATTTTTTGCGATATAAACGGAAAAAGAGCTAAAATTTTGAATTTTTTTTTTATTTTCTACTTTTTGTTATAAGAAAATCTAATAAACTCAATTTTAGTCAAACATTTGGGCAAAAATGTATTCAGCCACATGTCTTTAGTAAAAAAAATGCCATAAGCGTATATTGATTGGTTTGCGCAAAAGTTATAGCGTCTACAAACTAGAGTACATTTTCTGGAATTAACACCGCTTTTAATTTATGACTGCCTATTTCTTTTCTTTTAAAATAAAGTACAAAACCCCCCCAAATACCCCATTTTGGAAAGTAGACACCCAAGCTATTTGCTGAGAGGCATGTTGAGCCCATTGAATATTTTTTTTTTTTAGTCCCAAGTGATTGAATAAAGACAAAAATAAAAAATAATCAAAAAGTTGTCACTAAATGATATATTGCTCACACATGCCATAGTTATATGTGGAATTGCACCCCAAAATACATTTTTGCTGCTTCTCCTGAGTATGGGGATACCACATGTGTGGGACTTTTTGGGAGCCTAGCCGCGTACGGGGCCCCGAAACCCAAGCACCGCCTTCAGGATTTCTAAGGGTGCAAATTTTTGATTTCACTCCTCACTACCTATCACAGTTTCGAAGGCCATAAAATGCCAAAATAGCACAAAACACCCCCCAAATGACCCCCATTTTGGAAAGTAGACACCCCAAGCTATTTGTTGAGAGGCATGGTGAGTATTTTACAGCTCACATTTGTTTTTGAAAATGAAGAAAGTAAAGAAAAAACATTTTTTTTTTTTCTTTTTTCAATTTTCAAAACTTTGTGACAAAACGCGACATCTGCAAAATACTCACAATACCTCTCAGCAAATAGCTTGGGGTGTCTACTTTCCAAAATGGGGTCATTTTGGGGGGTTTTATGCCATCTGGGCATTCCATGGCCTCCGAAAACTGTGATTGGCAGTGAGAAGTGAAATAAAAAAATTACACCCTTAGAAAGCCTGAAGGCAGTGCTTGGTTTTTGGGGTGACGTACGCGGCTAGGCTCCCAAAAAGTCCAAACCATGTGGTATCCCCGTACTCAGGAGAAGCAACAGAATGTATTTTTGGGGTGTATTTCCACATATGCCCATGACATGTTTGAGCAATATATCATTTAGTGACAACTTTTTGTAAAAAAAATATATATATTTTTTTTTTTTCATTATTCAATCTCTTGGGACAAAAAAAAAAAATATTTAATGGGCTCAACATTGCTCTCAGCAAATAGCTTGGGGTGTCTACTTTCCAAAATGGGGTCAATTTGGGGGGGGGTTTGAACTGTCCTGGCATTTTTATGCACAACATTTAGAAGCCTATGTCACACGTCACCCACTCTTCTAAACCACTTGTAGACAAAGCCCTTTCTGACACTTTTTTGTTTACATGAAAACATATTTTTTTTTTTGCAAGAAAATTACGTTGAACCCCCAAACACTATATATATGTTAAAGCAAAGGCCCTACAGATTAAAATGGTGGGTGTAGAATTTTTTTTTTCCACACAGTATTTGCGCAGCGATTTTTCAAACGCATTTTTTGTGGAAAAAATAATGATACCAATTTTATACCTAAAAACCTGCAGATGCATATCATTCTGAGTACATGGATACCAACACGACATGCTTTAAAACTGGACATATATTGTAATCATTTTTTTTTTTACATTAAAATAAAAATTTTTTAGGAGCCCCTCGCTCCTCCGCCCCCCCTGCTGCCCCCAGGAAAATGAAGCCAGACCAACGCTTGTGTACGCCCTTGCGCAAGAGAAGGGGGGGCAGGGGTGCTTTTTTTTTTTTTTTTTCATGTTTTTTTTTTATTTAAATTCTATTTTTAAACTGTTCATGCCATTTTTTTTCTTTTTTGTTTTTTTTATTTTTTTGAGATTCCTTTTTTTTTTTTTAATCTGTGCTATGGCATCACATGCACACTTCATGCTGGGAAACTGCTTGTATTGTGAGCCATCCTTGGTTTGTGTTCAACCTGCAGTCTGGAGGGGGGGAAAATTGCTTTTTTTTTTTTCATTTTTTAGGAGCCAATCGCTCCTCCGCCCCCCCTGCTGCCCCCAGGTGAGTAAAACAAATTACATACCTGAAAAGCAAGTATGATAAAACATAAAAAACAAGCTAACTAACCAGCGTCACCCGTAACAGTAATACAAAAAAAAAACTTGGGTGGTACTGCCTGGTAAGGATGGGCTCAGTACAAGTACTCATGCAAATGCATAGTATCGGCACCGGTGCAACCCTACATAGAACCTCCAAACACACAATATATATTTTATATATATATATATAATATATGGCAAATGGGTGTACCTGTACATCTTTTAAGAGCCGGGGATAGCAGGCGCATGCCCACCGCGTACAGTGGGACCGGCGGACTCCATGTCAACAAGGCATTTCCCCATTCTGGCTTGTGTCATGACAGAGATCACTGCTCCCTGTCATCTGGAGCAGTGATCGTTGTCATGTGACTAGTAGCCTATCCCCCCCCACCCACAGTTAGAATCACTCCCAAGGACACACTTAACCCCTTCATCGCCCCCTAGTGGTTAACCCCTTCACTGCCATTTACACAGTAATCAATGCATTTTTATAGCACCGATCGCTGTATAAATGACAATGGCCCAATATAGTGTCAAAAATGTCCAATGTGTCCGCCATAATGTTGCAATCCAGATAAAAAAATTAATTAAAAAATCGCAGATCGCCGCCATTACTAAAAAAAAAAAAAAATTTCATAATAAAAATGCCATAAAACTATCCCTATTTTGTAGACGCTATAACTTTTGCGCAAACCAATCAATATACGCTTATTGCGATTTTTTTTTTACCAAAAAGATGAAGAATACGTATCGGCCTAAACTGAGGAAAAAAATTAGTTTTTTATATATTTTTGGGATATATTTATTATAGCAAAAATTTAAAAATATTGCGTTTTTTTCAAAATTTTCTTTTTGTTTATAGCGCAAAAAAAAAAAAAAAAAACACAGGAGGTGATCAAATACCACCAAAAGATCTCCATTTGTGCGAACAAAAGGACGTCATTTTTGTTTGGGTGCGACGTCGCACGACTGCGCAATTGTCGGTTAAAGCGATGCAGCGCCATATCGCAAAAAAGTGCTCTGGCCAGGAAGGGGGTAAAATCTTCCAGGGCTGAAGCGGTTAAACGGTCATTATCGTTTTCAGTTAAGTGCATCCTGAATTTTTTGTTTCGGCACCAAAATTTCCATCCAGTGCACCTGTAGACCCTACTGCTACCTGGTGGAAGTGCTAACCACTTAGCCACTGTTAACACCAACAAAGCATCTAACTGAATACACAACACAAAGCATTCAGCTTTAGGCTACTAATTGAGTAGGCACATAGTGTATATATCAGTGCAGTGTATATGGTTACTCACCGTCCAGGGACAGCCAGTCCAGCTGGGTGCTGGGCAGGGACAGGAAGTTACGAGCGCGATACTCAAAGATGACAGAGTGCGAGATGACCTGCTGGTGCTGGATGACCTGCAGGGTGACCAGGCCGGCTTCATGAGCTGCAATCAGAAATGGCAAAACATGGGAATAGCATTAGTATCCTTAGATCAATAGAACGTATTTATAATGTACAGGACTGTACGGTAATGAAGTGTTAAACAGAACTAGAGAAATTGATTAGACTGTAACCTAAACAGGGTACATGCTAGTTCAAACACGGTTTAAAAAAATTGCTAGGAAAAAACGTCACTTCTGTTACATATTCTGACGGGTCGCCTAATCTGACAAAACACCGGCACCCTCTATGTGTACAACCTCTGACACTGAGACAGAGTCCTAGCTCTGAATGATATATTACCATCTTCTAGATTGTAAGCTCCAACGAGCAGGGCCCTCTGATCCCTCCTGTATTGATTTGTATTGTAAGTGTACTGTTTGCCCTCATGTTGTTAAGCGCTGGGAAAACTGTTGGCGCTATATAAATACTGTATGATAATTATAAATGAACAGGCAGTGCTGATTGTTCAATCATAATACTGACAGATCACTCAGCACTGCAGCTCTGTGTGTCTATCTGTGGCTGCTTTTTACACATACGCAGCCCTGGCAGATGGATCATTATAAATGAATGCTCAGCTATCTCAGGCCAGTGCCACATATGACACAGCCCGGAGCACTAATCTGTCATCTACACAACACTGCGGCGCTGTGTGATCCATCATCTGGGGCTGCACATTTACCAGTAGCTGCAGATGAACACACAGACCCGCAGGCGGTGTGGTCCTAATAGCAACGCTGGTCTCGAGCCAGGAACTAGATATCTCAATCACAAATTGAACTCCTTTTAACAGCGTGGTCAGATAGCAGGGGACTAACTGTCCAACCATGCTGCTTTGGAACTTGAGAGATGGAACCGAGCAAGTGCTATGAATGGGACCAAGTGCCATTATGAACTTGGTCTCCTTGGGAAACAAGATTTAAATATTTTTTTAAACGACTTCTTTATTGCATACAATTATTACACAGAGCAGATTCTCACCTGGACAGTAGCAGCGCAGGACTCCTGACTGGATAAGAGATGCAGGGACAGTCACATGATCAAACACACAGGAATAGGAGTCGGAGTCCTCCACCCATGGTCCTGTTATGAGAATCTTGACACCACCCTGTTTGGGAACAAAGAGGAGTGAGAGCATAGTGGATGCAAGAGGCAGAAAGATTGAGGGAGGAGAGTGGAAACTACAAGCACCTTTATTATAGGATGTACCTATGTTGTGAAGCAGAAGCTCTGGATGGACAGTTGGATAAATGGCTCTATATTTAGGATGTATCTGGTCTATAAATCAGAGGCTCTGGATGGACAGTTGGATAAATGGCTCTATATTTAGGATGTTTGTGGGCTATAAACCAGAGGCTCTGGAAGGACAGTTGGAATCAATGGTTCTATATTTAGGATGTATCTGGTCTATAAACCAGAGGCTCTGGAAGGACAGTTGGATAAATGGTTCTATATTTAGGATGTATCTGGTCTATAAACCAGAGGCTCTGGAAGGACAGTTGGATAAATGGCTCTATATTTAGGATATATTTGGTCTATAAACCAGAGGCTCTGGAAGGACAGTTGGATAAATGGTTCTATATTTAAGATGTATCTGGTCTATAAACCAGAGGCTCTGGATGGACAGTTGGATAAATGGTTCTATATTTAGGATATATTTGGTCTATAAACCAGAGGCTCTGGAAGGACAGTTGGATAAATGGTTCTATATTTAGGATGTATCTGGTCTATAAACCAGAGGCTCTGGAAGGACAGTTGGATAAATGGTTCTATATTTAGGATGTATCTGGTCTATAAACCAGAGGCTCTGGATGGACAGTTGGATAAATGGCTCTATATTTTATGCTGTTGCGGTAGGCATTTGAATAAATGCCTTTACGATTAGGCTGTATTTGTGCTATAAACCAGTTCCAGATGTACAGGTGCAAAGAATGATTTGCATGGCTTTGCCCACCATACCTAATGAACAGGTCCCCTCATGGTCCTTGGTAACAAAAAAAGAAGCCAGTGAGCGATCCAATCAAACACAGACCCAAAATGGAAATATCAGCCATGGGTAGACCGGGGCCCCTAAAGCAAGCAGCCCTCATCTTTACACAATAAAAACGGGACAGTGGACAGAGATGGATTACCTCTGGGTAGGACCACTCTGGTGAAAAGTCAGTGATTCCCACTAGTCCTATGGCTCCATCAACCGCCTCCGGAAATGAATCGGACACTGCTGTGGTTCCCGTGTTCATGGGCTGCATTGGCTGAGGTGGAGTTTGTTGCTGCACTTGCTGCCCGTAGACGGCCACGACTGGAGAAGAACTGGCCTGAGGGTCACCAAACTGCTCATACCCGCCTGGGGCAGATTCCTCAGTCATCAGGTCAGATATGAGGTCAGGAAATTGACTGTCAAAAGAGATATTGAAGTTTTCGGCAGAGAGCTCCATGTGGACACTGGAAGCGCCAGAGGAAGAGCTCAAGTCATTCTGGATGATGGAGTAAAGGTCATTCATGTGGCTTCCTGGAGCTTCACTATCTTCCTGAGTTTCAACAGAGGACACGACTTCTGCCTGGACATCATCGCTGGAACTGACCTGCCCTTCCCTTGAATCTTCCATCTCCACCTCTGAACTATGGCTGACGCTTCCCTCTGACTTGTTACTCTGTTCTTCCATCCTGGTCTTCTCCACAGCAGAATTCTCCTCCTCTACCTTCGCAACCAGGTCTGACTGCGTCAGCTCGCTAGATTCCATAAGACTACTGACTTGGGACCCTGTGACCCTTCTATCGTGTATCTCGGTCTTGAACCCCTCTGTTTTAGCTGCTCCTCCATAGGTCTGTCCCTCCTTTGGGCTATTAAGGAAGGAGTCGGGGTCGAAAGTTCCAGCGCTGCCCCCAGAAGCTGCCTCCATTGCTACCTCCAGACTATGAGATGAGGAAAGCAGAAGGCCCTCCACAGGTGAGGGCAGAAGGGAAATACCGACTGGTACAGTGGCAGGCTGGGTTCCATTATCAGCTGGCATCAAATGCTGGCTTGGTGTCAACGCCAGAGGCTTTTCTGGGATTCCGGTCATCACTAGCAGTGCGCTGATGCCGGGAACACCAGGGGTGGTGGTTATGGTGACCCCAGCTAGTTCTCGGTCAGTGTAGAAGCCATTGGAGAGTGCCAGTGGTGGTGAGGCCTGGGTGGTGTCGGGGAGATCAGGGAAGGAATGTGAGGAGCTGGGGTCATTCCCCAAAGGTGTCTTGCTACCCTTATTTCCTGGCCTCCGCTCTTTGCCTTGGTCGGGTTCTGCTGAGGTTGATGAAATGTTCTGGACCTCTGTGAGAGCAGGAAAGGGACACAGTCGAGGCTCCACCTTCGGAGAGATGATGCGGTGCTTCGTACTGGTGCATTTGTGAGGGACGCCGCCCGCTGACCCTAAGGAAGAACACAAGTGAGAGTTTACTACGTTTTCCACAACTTTCTCTACAAGCTTGTGGAAAGCCTCTTTAAGGGACACTCAACAGTGGGCAGCACAGAGGCTTTGTAGTTAGCACTTCTTGAATTCCAGCACTGGAGGTATTAGTTTGAAGCCAGTACACTATCTACACGGAGCTTGCATGCTCTCTTTCTTTGCTTGCATGGGTTTCCTCCCATACCATAAGGTCATGGCATTTGGCCCCAATATGTGTGCGTGGGTGTTTGTATGCATGTAAGATAGAAAGCTTAGATTGTAAGCTTCTTGAGTGCAGGCACTAATGTGAATATACTGTATGTAAATTGCTGCGTTAAAAGTGAAATTCCAGTCAAAAATGCTATGCCTACTCTCTGCCACATTCTAAGCCTAATATATCTAACCCTGTAAAAGCAAAAATCACTATACTTACCTATTCGGCAGCCGTTCAGCTCCGGTCTTCAGCGGCAGATGCGGTGTGCAGGAGAGAACCTACAATGGCTGGGAAATGCCTGGGAAGTGACGTCACCCATAGAGTTACTATAGGGGTTCAGTTTTCGGCGGTCTCTCCTGGACACTCCCACCGTCATCTCAACGTGGAACCGGAGTGGCTACAGAACAGCCAAGTACAGCGATTTCTGCTTTAGAGGGCTAGATAGATTAGGCTTAGCGTTAGTAAGGTTCTGATTGGAATTGCACTTTAATTATTGGCGCTTTATAAATGCCGGGAATATGTAAATAATGAAAAGCACAAACCCCAAACCCTCAATCTGCGTTTGCCTAAGCCTCTTCAGGCTGTGGTTTAGCCACTGTGCTGTTCCAACCGGCCACAAAGCTAACCAGAAATATAAGCAATGAAACCAGACATCTCATCGCGATGTTATCCCTTTCATGGCTAAGCCTATTTCTGACTTTTGTTGTTGAAGTTAAAATCCATATTTTTTTGCTAAAAAATTACTTGGAACCTCCAAACACACATACAAATGTATGTATGCATGTGTGAAAGGGGTCTTATTGCTGTCACAAGGAATGTAAACATCCCTTGTGACAATAGGTGGTGACAGGTACTCTTTATGGAGGGATCAGGGGTCTAAAACAGTGGTTCTCAACCTCAGTCCTCAAGTACCCACAAGAGGCCATGTTTTGGGAATTTCTCTTAGATAAAAAATAGCTGTCCAAAATACCAAGCCTTTAAAGCGGCGCTCCACTGCCTCCGACTTTTTTTTTTTTGTGACATTTATAAACAAATTAGGCTTTAAATTTGTTACTTACATATCCAGGTTTTTTTTTAGTTTTCCCATTGCTCTCTCTCAATCAAATAACGCTTTATAAAAATGATCTCCATAGTTGACATCTTGCTTGTGGGCATGTGAAGCCCACAGGCATTCTCTTCCTGGATTCTGTGACGTGATTCTCCCAGAATGCAAAGCCCGTTCTACCTTGGATCTTGCGCATGCGCAGTTTATATAGGAGCGCCGTCAACCGCTTCAGGGTACTAAATTGCGTGATAACTCACGCCAGGCCGCCGCAAAGACTCCTGGGAACAAGCAAAAAGTACCCCAGGAGACAGTGCGGCACAAAAGGAAGTATCGACATAGCAGCAGCAACCCCGCCCATATCCACAATGCCCAGAACCCGGAAATGGTAGATATAAAAAAAAAAAAAAAAAAAAAAAAAAAAGGTCCGATTGATATTTAAAAACAGAAAAATAATATTCGGGGGCTATTGTTCAGAAATCGGGTGGAGCTCCGCTTTAACTCATAGTTATAGCACCTGTGCAAGATAAAAGGAAAACCTGCAAACATGGCCTGTTGGGGGTACTTGAGTACAGGGTTGAGAACCATTGGTCCAAAAGACCCAAATCCCTCCTTTGCACTTTGCCAAAAACGGCGATTCTGAATACTGTAACTTTTTTAAATACGCCGCCATTGGCAGCCGAGTAGTTTTTACATGGCTTCGTTCCAGTCCCCCATTTCCGTGCATACGATCGGTGCTAAGGGGGTTAAACTAAAGGCCACTGTTGACCCTTATACAATTTTAATTTTTCTGTTTCAATAGATTTCTATTAAAGTTTTACAAGTCAAAGTGAAATGGCTGGTTACAGCCACAGGCCAGAGGCGCTGACGCCACAAATCACACAATAGTATCAATAGAGTACATACAGGCTAGCTACAGGAAGACATGATGGCCTGATAAAAGTATATCTAGAAAGAACCATATGGTATTAAAAAGTATGAGACAAGAACATGAGAAAAGACAGACCAGCATCAGGAAAAAGAGTGGGAATGAATGGTGTATAGGGGGTAGATAGGACCTCACGGCCGGGAAAGTTCTCCCAATTTTTTGAGGTATATGTGTATATATATATATATATATATATATATATATATATATATATATATATATATATATATATATACACACACACACACACACACACACACACACACACACACACACACACACACACACACACATAATATATATATATATATATATATATATATATATATATATATACACACACACACACATATATACATATACATATATACATATACATACACACACACACACACACACACACACATTAAAGTCATTTGAAAGGTCATCAAGGAATCCCAAACTTTCTACAATTTGCCCATAGAGTCACCCAATAAGTCGGCCATTTTTTTTTTTTTCACGCGTCAGATACCGGGTTACTTGATTCCTAACCTGGAAAATAAGTGTGGCCTCTGTAGTGAATTTCTAAAAGGTAAAGATAATTAGAAACTCGTACCATCATCCAGGAAATGGATAGCTAGTCCAATTTCCCCCCATGTCCTTGGCAGCCTGGTTGGGGAGCAGGCTCCCAATCTCTTTATTTCTTGGATTCCTAACCGGTTATCGTCCACATAACACAAACGTGCAGCAGCAAAAGGGTGGGCATTAATGCCCAAACACTGCCACTGCCCATATGCAGTTTTCATTTAGCTCTGATCGCCCTATGATGCTGCATGACCCCTGACTTTGTCTGGACAGTGCTGATTGGCCCTGTGATGATCACATGCATCCTCCCAAAAAATAAAATATAAACTCTAGCAATGCACACCAAACTGAGCATGCACAGAGTGCCTCCTAGGGTGCAGCTCTATCAGGAAATGGATTGGGGACAGTAAAAAAAGGGTAGGATCAGAGAAGACAGGATAAAACAGCCTTTACACACACAATGCGGAGGATTAACCCCTTAGGTTCCACAGCGAGTATAACAAAGCATGCTTTCCTGCATATACAGACGGATTGTACTGTTGTCGGTTTAGAAACACTTCAAAAGCGGTCATCTGCAGGCATGCAAACAACTTGTTTTTGCCCCAACTTCTGAGGCTGGATGAGACGTCACACACTCACCCAGATTGGTGTTACACAGACAAGTGTGAGTGCGAGGAGGCGGCTTGGCCTGGTGCGTCTCCAGCGTCTGTTGCACAAGCTGTTCTATGGAGAATTCGCTGGTTCCGTTTCCGTTGCTGCAGGACCATTTAATGCCGTGAACTGTGGAAGAGACAGAAAGGTGAACTGGTGACCTCATATCAGTGCCATGTGACTCTCCATTGTCAGCACACCCCCCCCCCCACCCCCCGCCATTCCCCATGACAGAGTCTTAAAGCGGGAGTAAACCCATCCATAAAATGGTTACCTTTCCAGCACGTGCTGGAAATGTAACACTTCCATTAGTTGTGCTCTCAACCAAACAGTCAAACCATCCAATGGCTGGTGTCATAACTGATAACATGTGCAGCATCATGGCAGTTGTAGATTAAACAGAGGCCAAGATACTCAATAAAAAGATTTAAAAAAAAAAAAAAACAGAGGCCAAGATAGCAGCTTCCTTGGCTGAAAACGATGGGAGGGTTTACTTTAAAGCGGAGTCCCACACAATTTCCAAAGTGTGTGTGTGTGTGTGTGTGTGTGTGTAAATAGAAATATATATATTTTTCCAAAGGGTTACCTTTTAGTCTTGATTTATGTGGCGTTTTCGGTCTCAGGCACCCGCGGGTTTGGCCATTATATCCGGCGGCGCATTGTCTCCTGGGGTTGCGCACTGTCTCCTGGGAGCTAGGAATCCATATTCCCAGGAGTCAGTGCGGCTAGCCACTGCTAATTATCGAGCTCTTCCGAGACCGGAAGTGACGCGATGACGCCAGCACGTCTTGGAGGCCTTGTTGTTTATCTTCGTTGCCATCACAACGGGGCAGGCACTTAGACGACGCCTGTTGTGATGGTAACGTCGGAAGCTTACGGCGCTGCACGCAGTACATAATGCGCATGCGCGGGAACGGGCGGTGCATGCTGGTAGCTCAGCATGCACCATACCCGGAACAGTCTTGCCTTTGGGCATGTGAAGCCCACAAGAAGATGAAAACTGCCATCAGTAAAGCCC
This sequence comes from Lithobates sylvaticus, assembly GCA_028564925.1. NCBI lineage: Eukaryota > Metazoa > Chordata > Amphibia > Anura > Ranidae > Lithobates > Lithobates sylvaticus. Next base: position 35,794,099 of record CM053029.1, on the reverse strand, counting down.
CTTTCACACTGGGGCGGGAGCCGATGCTCAGTATATTTAGCGCTGCTTTACTGTCGTTTTAGCCGAGGTATTCTGCCGCTCGCGGGGCGGTTTTACCCCCCACGAGCGTCCGAAAAAGGGTTAAAATCCCCCGCAAAGCACCGCCGTATCGGCGCTTTGTGGAGGTATTACCGCGGTGTCCCATTGAAATCAATGGGTAGGAGCGGTATAGGAGGGGTGAATACACCGCTCCAAAGATGCTGCTAGCAGGACTTTTTTTACCGTCCTGCTAGCGCACCGCTCCAGTGTGAAAGCCCGCCGGCCTTCACACTGGAGTGAATGGGGCCGTTTTTTTTCAGGCGCTATTTTTAGCGATGTACCGCCTGAAAACTGCCCCAGTGTGAAAGGGGCCTAAATGATTTTTATTTGAAAGCGGACATTGGGGAACATACAAGATAAAAGTAATAAGTGTTACATTTTCATTATATAAATGTACGAATTGTAAAAAAAAAAATAAAAAAAAAAATTTGAATCGCGGTTGAACTCCGCTTTAAGTAGACAAAGTGGAAAACTGGTTGCTTTACAACAGGAGTGCCATTTAACCTATTATTCCCAAATGACCAGGGCTGGAAGGAAAAGAAAAAAAGGGCAAACCTGTCACCTAAATATCTTCACCCTAAAGAGAATATGAAGCTGGGCTCAAAAAACAGACAGGCAGAGGGTAAAGAACTAGTTACCTGCATTGCCTGCAGACTCACAGCTGATCTCTCCCTGCTGTTTTCAAAAAGTAACAGTGGGTGCAGGGAGAAGATCCCCAGCCCGCTGTCCAGGGATGGGGGGGAAATCCAGGGAAGGGGTAGGAGCTGGAACATGTTACATGTAGCACACTAAATACGTGTGGAACATGCAAAATGTTCCAAAAGCAGAACTTTACATTAACATCTGATTATTATGATCAGCAGAATGGCCCTCTGAACCCCCCCCCTCCCCCCACCCAGGGGGGCTCTTAATGCTTACACATGGGTTTGAGCTGACTGATCAATTCTTCTTTACTCCATTTCATCCATTCCTTGCGGTCACTGCTGGTGGAGCAGAGAATCGGCCCGCAGATCTTCCCGCAGTCCTCGATGGCTGGGACATTGAGATAGTGGACCAGGACAATGTCGGGGTTCTGAAAAAGAGGGACAAGCATTGTGTGTTACAGCAGCGGAATGACAATAATTTGGCAAAAGGAAGGAAGAAGAAAAATTACAGATCTATACAATCCGACTGCCAAAACAATACCTTCTAATTCTTGCAGCAACAGAAAACCCACCTGCGATTTCTCTACCCACCAATCATAGACATAGCGATTTGAGACCGATGGAGGTTCATGTCATTGCAAACAAGTGATTAAAGGTGATCTCTGGGCTATTACTATTCCCCCATCCTACACACGACCAATCCCTTTACCCCCCTTACATTGAATACCTTTTTACTCACCTAAAGTACAGTGAGGGAAAAAAGTATTTGCTCCCCTGCTGATTTTGTATATTTGCCCACTGACAAAGAAATGATCAGTCTATAATTTTAAATAGTCAATTTTAACAGTGAGAGAAAGAACAAAAATATCCAGAAAACCGCATTTAAAAAAAGTTAAATTGATTTACATTTTATTGAGTGAAATAAGTATTTGATCTCCTATCAAATCAGCAAGATTTCTGGCTCCCAGGTGTAGTCTATACAGGTAACAAGCTATACAGGTAACAAGCTAAGATTAGGAGCACTCTCAAAGGGAGTGCTCCTAATCTCCGCTTGTTACTTGTATAAAAAAAGGACACCTGTCCACAGAAGCAATCCGATTCCAAACTCTCCACCATGGCCAAGACCAAAGAGCTGTCCAAGTATGTCGGGGACACGATTGTAGACCTACACAAGTCTGGAATGGGCTACAAGACCATCGCCAAGCAGCTTGGCGAGAGGGTGACAGTTGGTGCGATTATTCGGAAAAGGAAGAAACACAAAATAACTGTCAAACTTCCCTCGGTCTGGGGCTCCGTGCAAGATCTCACCTCTTGGAGATTTAAAGATCATGAGAGCGGTGAGGAGCCCAGAACTACACAGGAGAATCTTGTCAATGATTTCAAGGCAGTTGGGACCATCGTCACCAAGAAAGCAATTGGTAACACACTACGCCGTGAAGGACTGAAATCCTGCAGCGCCCGCAAGGTCCCCCTGCTCAAGAAAGATGTACAGGCCCATCTGAAGTTTGCTAATGAACATCTGAATGATTCAGAGGAGAACTGGGTGAAAGTGTTGTGGTCAGATGAGACCAAAATCAAGCTCTTTGGCATCAACTCAAATCATCGTGTTTGGAGGAGGAGGAGGAGGAGGAGGAGGAGGAGGAGGAGGAGGAATGCTGCCTGTGACAGACCTAGCCGGCACAGAGGCTGTTGGAGGGGACTGAATGCGAGCCTATTACCTTGTGATTATGGGCCCTGGCATTTGGGGGAACGGTGCTCTTTGAGCTGCAAGCCTGGGGACCCCTGAGCTGGTGTTACTTGGATTCAGGTCCATGCTGGCCCTCCAATACACATAGAATCTGTATATGTATTTGGCATATTAGCAATACACTGAATGACACTGTTGGGACACAAGCTGTCAGATGCTAATGTCATGAACTCCAGCCAGCCTGTCTGTTGTGTAAATGAGTATAGTCTGGCTTGTAGGAGTGTTTCACCTATTGTTGTGTGTGCTAATTAACCCTGCAATTGAATGAAGGAGTCCAGTGTTGATTAAGATAATTAGCTCATGCTAATTAAGTTAGGTCTTAGTCATCTGGCTGTATATATGTGTGTGACATTTCAAATAAAAGTTAATTCCTGTTTGAACTTACATACAGCCTGCCTGGTGTTTGTTCAGAGCCATCACAACTGGATTCGAACAGCACATAGCTGTAGTTCGAATCCCGGAGCATCGCATGACCGAACCATCAGATGTTGCGATCTGCAATCCGATTTCATAGCCGCAGAGGAGTGTCGGGAGAGTGGAACCGAGCGAGCAGGGGCTCGTTACACTGCCTATGACCCCAAGAAAACCATCCCCACCGTCGAACATGGAGGTGGAAACATTATGCTTGGGGGGGTGTTTTTCTGCTAAGGGGACAGGACAACTTTACCGCATCAAAGGGACGATATACGGGGCCATGTATGGTAAAATCTTGGGAGAGAAGCTCCTTCCCTCAGCCAGGGCATTGAAGATGGTTATTCCAGCATGACAATGACCCAAAACACATGGCCAAGGCAACAAAGGAGTGACTCAAGAAGAAGCACATTAAGGTCCTGGAGTGGCCTAGCCAGTCTCCAGACCTTATTTTCTTAGAAAACGCGTGGAGGGAGCTGAAGGTTCGAGTTACCAAACGTCGGCCTCAAAACCTTAATGACTTGGAGAGGATCAGCAAAGAGGAGTGGGACAAAATCCCTCCTGAGATGTGGGCAAACCTGGTGGCCAACTACAAGAAACCTCCGACCTCCAATTGTCAACAAGAGTTTTGCCACCAAGTACCAAGTCATGTTTTGCGAAGGGGTCAAATACTTATTTCAATCATTAAAATGCAAATCAATTTATTAAACTTTTTTGAAATGCGTTTTTCTGGATATTTTTGTTGTTCCGTCTCTCACTGTTAAAATAAATGGACCATTAAAATTATAGACGAATCATTTGTCAGTGGGCAAACAAAATCAGCAGGGGATCAAATACTTTTCCCCCTCACTGTATTAGTCATATAAAACCACCAGGCCTCAGCCTTCTCTATTTTTCTGCTTACAGGAGGTGAGGTACTTCTTCAGGTATCCAGGTCACTGCAAAGGTACATATTGGCTGCCCAGTGGTGGGGGTCCTCTTTTTGACTCCAGAAGAGGCTATTGCCGGTCCCCTGTTGTAGGTTGCAGAAGAGACTATTGCCAGTCCAGCTGAGTCATCTCCCAGGTTCCAAAAGAGGCTATTGCTTGTCCAGAGGTGTGGGTCTTCTTTCAGGTTCAAGAACAAACTATCGCCGATCCAGCGTAGCCCTCTCTAGGGATCCAGATGAGGCTATTGCTGATCCAAAAGGAGCCCTCTCTAGGGATCCAGACGAGGCTATTGCTGATCCAAAAGGAGCCCTCTCTAGGGATCCAGATGAGGCTATTGCTGATCCAGCAGAGCCCTCTCTAGGGATCCAGATGAGGCTATTGCCGATCCAGCGTAGCCCTCTCTAGGGATCCAGATGAGGCTATTGCTGATCCAAAAGGAGCCCTCTCTAGGGATCCAGACGAGGCTATTGCTGATCCAAAAGGAGCCCTCTCTAGGGATCCAGATGAGGCTATTGCTGATCCAGCAGAGCCCTCTCTAGGGATCCAGATGAGGCTATTGCTGATCCAGCAGAGCCCCTTCTAGGGATCCAGATGAGGCTATTGCTGATCCAGCAGAGCCCTCTCTAGGGATCCAGATGAGGCTATTGCTGATCCAGCGGAGCCCTCTCTAGGGATCCAGATGAGGCTATTGCTGATCCAGCGGAGCCCTCTCTAGGGATCCAGATGAGGCTATTGCTGATCCAGCGGAGCCCTCTCTAGGGATCCAGATGAGGCTATTGCTGATCCAGCGGAGCCCTCTCCCAGGATCCAGATGAGGCTATTGCTGATCCAGTGGAGCCCTCTCCCAGGATCCAGATGAGGCTATTGCTGATCCAGCGGAGCCCTCTCTAGGGATCCAGATGAGGCTATTGCTGATCCAGCGGAGCCCTCTCTAGGGATCCAGATGAGGCTATTGCTGATCCAGCGGAGCCCTCTCTAGGGATCCAGATGAGGCTATTGCTGATCCAGTGAAGCCCTCTCTAGGGATCCAGATGAGGCTATTGCTGATCCAGTGGAGCCCTCTCCCAGGATACAGAAGAGGCTATTGCTAGTCCAACGGAGCCCTCTCCCAGGAATCAGAAGAAGCTATTGCCCATCCAGCAGGTCATCTCTCTGGATCCACAAAAGGCTATTGCCCATCCAGCAGAATCCTCTCCCGGGATCCATTAGAGACTATTTCCAGTACAGCAGAGTCTTATTCCAAGTATAAAGAGGCGGCAATTGCCTGTCCAGTGGTGAGGTCCTCTTTCTGGACCAAGAAGAGGCCATTGTCGGTCCAGCGTTGGACTTAGGCAAGTTGAGGATGCTATCATTTTCATGTTAAATCGCATGTATGGATAAGTCAGCAAGCACTGTGAGGGTCATGTTTTTTGACTTGTCCAGTGCTCTTGATAATATCAGGCTGGATCTTTTGGTCGAGAAACTAGCAGCAATACAAGTGGATGTTTTCCTTGTGTCATGGCTTGATGACTACCTGACAGGAAGACCGCAGTATGTGGGTTTGCAAGACTGTCTCAGAAAGGGTGATCAGCAATATTGGGGTTCCCACAGGGGGACAGTTTTCTCTCCCCCTTTCTTTTTACTATCTTCAGAAGTTTTTTCTAATGACTCTGCAGTAGTGGTATGCATCGGGGATGGGGGAAGAGACTGGAGTATAGGACTGTGGTGAAGAACTTTGTCACAAGGTGTGAGGTTAATCATCTGAATCTTTAGGCTCTGTTCACATCTAGGCGTTTTTTGGGCGTTTTTCTGCTCTAAGCCTCAGCTTTAAAAAAACACCCAACAAGGCAAATCCCATTCATTTCAACGGTCCCTGTTGACATCTGAGCGTTCTGTCATCTAAAGCAAACTGCCATCGCTCCAAAATGTACAGGAGCTTCTTTTTTTTGGCAGATTAGGCGTTTTTCATTTTATTACATTGGAGATCTGTACAAAATCGCGGAAAAAAATCTCATGATTTTCTGCCTGAAAACATTATGCTCAGGTGTGAACGAAGTCTAAATGTGAGAAAGACAAAAAAAGGAGCTGGTTGTGGATTTCAGAAAAGGAGGAAGCAACCAGTGATCCCAATCTCCATCCGAGGAGTAGATATGGAGGTAGTAGAGAGTGCCAAGTATCTGGGGGGACATATAGATAATAAGCTGGACTGGAGCAAGAACACTGAGGTGCTCTATAGGAAGGGCCAGAGCCACCTCTACTTTTTGAGGAGACTGAGGGCCTTTAACATCTGCAGGATGATGCTGGAGATGTTTTACAAGTCTGCGGCGCCCCCCCCTGTATGCAGTGGCCAGCGCCCCCACCCCGGTATGCAGTGGCCAGCGCCCCCCCCCCCCGGTATGCAGTGGCCAGCGCCCCCCCCCCGGTATGCAGTGGCCAGCGGCACCCCCCCGGTATGCAGTGGCCAGCGGCACCCCCCTGTATGCAGTGGCCAGCGGCACCCCCCTGTATGCAGTGGCATGCTGGGGAAGCAGGCTTAGGGTGTCCAACACCAACAGACAAACTGATTCGCAAGAACAGTGATGTTGTTAGATTGAAATTAGTGTCCTTTACAACAGTGTTGGGAAAGGAGAATGTTGTTGAAGTTACGTTCAATCTTGGACAACTCCTCCCACCCAGTCCACAATACGCTGGTCAGTCTGCGGAGTACCATCAGTGACAGATTGTTATACCCACGATGCACCACAAAGCAAAAAAAGGAAATAATTTTTGCCTGTGGCCATCAAGATATACAATTCTTTTCTGGGAGGGCTGGAGATGAAGATCCAATTCTGGTTGTTTATGATCAGGATTTTGTGTTTTTTTTATCGTTTGTTGACATTGTGTTGGTTATTATTTGGGGTGGTGTAATATTTGTATTTTGTAGTTTAATTGTCTGTTATTTATCCTATGTTGCATTTTAAAAATTGTATGGATGTTTTATTGGTAGTGTGGTTTTAATTTAGTTCATTTGGTGCTAATGGCTGTCATTGGTAATTTTGTTGCGTTTTTGTATCTTGTTCTGTCTATTGTTGCGATGTTGTGTTGCGTTTGTTAAAGCGGAGTTCCACACAAAAATGGAACCTCCGATTTTCGGAACCCTCCCCCCCCCTCCGGGCTCACATTTGGCACCTTTCAGAGGGGGGGGGGGGTGCAGATACCTGTATAATACAGGCATTTGCACCCACTTCCGGGCAGGAGACTACGCCTCTTCCCGCCCCCCCCCCCCCCCCCCCCGCGCGCTGTCTGCTGGGAAACACACAGAACACTAGAGACAGCAGGAGACCATCTGGATTGCACAGAGCGACTCGCACATGCGCAGTAGGGAACCGGAAAGTGAAGCCGCAAGGCTTCACTTCCTGATTCCCTTACCGAAGATGGCGGTGGCTGCACCCGTGAGCTGAGTGGCAAATCGGCTTTGGGTGAGGACATTGCGGGTGCCCTGGACAGGTAAGTGTCCTTATTTTAAAAGTCAGCAGCTGCAGTATTTGTAGCTGCTGACTTTTAAAAAACATTTTTTTTTTTTTTCGAGGGAACTCCTCTTTAACCGCTTCCCGACCGCCCATTGCATATATACGTCAGCAGAATGGCACGGGCAGGCAAAAATCACACACCTGTATGTGGCCCTTTAAATGCCTGCCCGGGGTCGCGTGCGCGCCGCCAGCGGCGCGCTCGCGACCCGGTCGGGAGCTCCGTGACCCCGGCCGCGGGACCAGCAGACCCGATCGCCGCTGGTGTCCCGCGATCGGGTCACGGAGCTGAAGAACGAGGAGAGGTTTGTGTAAACAAACCTCTCCCCGCGCTTCCTACTCTGCCTGTCATTGATCGGCTGTTCCCGGTCATCGGGAAAGCCGATCAATGACGTCAGCCCCGCCCCCTAATGTAAAAAAACACACACATACACACACACACACGTCAGAGCCCATAACCCCTCCCCTCCCCCTAGTGGTTAACTCTTTCACTACAACTGTCATTTACACAGGAATCAGTGCATTTAAATAGCATTGATTTCTGTATAAATGACAATGGTCCCAAAAATGTGTCAAAAATGTCCGATGTGTCCGCCATAATGTCGCAGTCACAATAAAAATCGCTGATCGCCGCCATTACTAGTAAAAAAAAAAAAAATATATTAATAAAAATGCTATAAAACTATCTCCTATTTTGTAAACGCTATAACTTTTACGCAAACTAATCAATCGCGAATTGCGATTTTTTTTACCAAAAATATGTAGAAGAATACGTATCGGCCTAAACTGAGGAAAAAAAAAAATGTTTTTTTATACATTTTTTGGGGATATTTATTATAGCAAAAAATATTGCATTTTTTTCAAAATTGTCGCTCTATTTTTGTTTATAGCGCAAAAAAATAAAAACCGCAGGGGCGATCAAATACCACCAAAAGAAAGCTCTATTTGTGGGAAAAAAAGGACGCCAATTTTGTTTGGGAGCCACGTCGCACGACCGCGCAATTGTCAGTTAAAGCGACGCAGTGCCAAATCGCAAAAAGGGGCCTGGTCCTTTGGCTGCAAATTGGTCCGGGGCTGAAAGTGGTTAAGTGTGTGTCTTTTCCTAATAATTTCCCTCGGGATTAAAGAACTACTGCAGTCTGCTCACATAATTTGTAATAAAAACATCTTTGCCATTCTGAAGCTTCCCCTCCAACCCCTGTACATATTATTTTATATATACTTTGATTCAGTACTTGCCAAATATGCTGCATAAATCTCCCTCCACTGACTCTAGCTGCATCCATTTTAACTGTGGGCAGCTGAAGCTGCTGCCTGTTCACTTCCTGGATTTACACAGACACACAATGCCAGCTCTGATTGGCCCTCTTATGACTTCTCCCCCCTCCCTTCCTGGCAAACGCTCACAAGTGTGATAGAGAGCTGTGCATAATGTCATAATCCTAGGCTAATGACCAGACAAGAAACATCAAGTGGGCTGTATAAGGTATTTACTGGGAAAAAAAAAAAAAAAATATTATATATATATATTATATATATATATATATATATATATATATATATATATATATATATATATATATATATATATATATATATATATATATATATGTTTTACTATGCAAAGTTAAACAACAAGGGCAGAAGATTTAATAGATGGAAAGTTCTTCTTTTTCAAAGTATTCTGTATAACTTTCAAACTAAATGGGCAAAATGTGCAGCATAGATTAGAGGGGGAGCTTATATTTGCCCAGACATGAGCTCTACAATATCAACTGATGCAACGCACACAGCATTCTTCTAAACTTCGTTATTTTTTTTTATAATTTTTTATTTTAGATTTATTGAAAATTTAAAAAAACGATCAAACAAATTTGAAATAACAGTTTTAAAAATCGATCACAGATATTTGTTTGACTGATCAGAAATGATCTTTAGCACAGCAATATTTTAAACCAGCTGCCCTTGGTGGGGGGGGGGGGGGGGGGTCAGGAAGGAAGAATTATGTTTTTTTATGTGGCGGTGGGGGGGGGGGATAATTTGGAATTGTTTTGCTTTGTTCTGGAAGATCTTAGTGATTTAAGTGAGTGGACATCATCTCTCTTCTTTCAGCCTCATTAAAACGTATGTCACATTGGTTATAAATTCTGTAGTCGGCTTACACTGCAACGTCCGCTACACACAACATAGAAAGGAAAGCGGACAGGTGACCCGCTGAGGACACCTAGTGGCTGCACACAAAAGCAACAAGGTATGAACCAGCCCTCACCAGTTCACCTCTATAGTGCTTTCTATAGGAGATATTTACTATACAGGTTTTTCCATTTCCCATGTAAAATTAAAAAGTAAAGCGAATGCGTTTTAACAATTCAAACCACAAAAGAGGTGCAGTTACACCATGCAGGTGACAAAGCCTCTGCATCCATGTGATGCCCATATACTCCCATTAGCTGTGCTCCTTAGCCAGCACTGAAATCATCTGTAGTGGTGATTCGGGGGAGTAGTGAGATCACCCCACAGCCATCAGATAAGGGCCGAAGCCTAGCGACTCTGTTGGCCCAAGCCCCATCAAAGTGGTGCAGGTCACAGGCTCTCAAAGCCGACGTCTTTCAGAATACAATTAGGTGGAACAGCAAATATGTCCATCCGTTTCCCTTTTCTTGTCCCGAATTACTTTTTTTCACTGCACCCTGTGAGCTTCTCACAACGTACACTAGAAGCTGCAGCAATACGTAAAGATTAAAAAATAAAAAGATCTATGTCAGGTAGTGTGACATCTATCACTCAGCCATACAGATATTTTGAATGGCAGATTAACAAATTAAGGCTGGCTTTATGGTAGAAGACGAACGCGAGACCGGAAGTGATGTCCGGCGGAGTGCTTCCGTTGTGTCTCACAACTTGGGGTCATTATTTCCTTTTAAGCGATACTGTTTGGGGGGGGGGGGGGTCCACACCCCAGATGACGACTGTGTAGTTGAAACGCGTTGGGTGGACCCTCCTTACAGACAGACATCGCTGTTCATTGTTTCATGCCCTAAATCACAGGTCTTCAAACTACGGCCCTCCAGTTGTTCAGGAACTACAATTCCCATCATGCCTAGTCATGTCTGTGAATGTCAGAGTTTTGCAATGCCTCATGGGATGTGTAGTTCTGCAACAGCTGGAGGGCCGTAGTTTGAGGATCCCTGCCCTAAATGATCGATTGAAAATGTGAGTGTTAGTGTTTATATTTTCGGTATCGCGCTATGCTGGCTTTTCATTTGCATGGTTTATGATACCTGAGCTCCTTATTCCCGTCTGATGGTTGGATACCTTACGGCTACTACTGATGAATAGATGGTTTGAGGCCCCCTTGGAGACGAAATATAGGACCCGCTATCCTCATTGGGTTTATTGCAGCCAACAGGCCTTTCTGACTTGGGAGGTGTAAGCCCCGCCAAGTCATTATTGTCCGGTAAGCCTCCTCCCTTTACTACGGTGGTGCAGTCATTTTTCTATCCCTCTAAGTGTCATACCAGAGGCTGGATCTTCACTGTTTAACCACTTTCCGACCAGCGCGCGACGATGTACGTCCCTTTTTTGAAGAGGGATATCACGGTAACGGGAGCAGCTGCTGCCACAACCGAGATATCCATCTCTTCAGGCGCCGGTCGGCATTCCGATAATGGTGGTTATCGCGGCAGATTTGCCGCAAGATCACCGTTATCGGCGGCGGGAGAGGTGCCCCCCCCGCTCCCGCGCCTTCCGCCACCTACCGGAGCCGTCGGCAGCGGCGGAAGCGATCGGGTCCTCCTCCGTGCTGGGTATAGAGACGAGTGAGGCTAAAAAGGTGGCCGCCACCCGTCTCTATACCATAGCCGGGCAGAAGCGACGTCAAAACGTCACTTCCGCCCATACCTCTTAAAGGAACATTTTCCAAATGTCATTTTTAAATGACTTTTTTTTTTTGCATTTAAGTCCAAATATGAGATCTGAGGACTTTTTGACCCCCCAGATCTCATATTTAAGAGGTCCTGTCATGCTTTTTTTCTATCACAAGGGATGTTTACATTCCTTGTAATAGGAATAAAAGTGATCCATTTTTTTTTTTATTTTTTTTTAAAACAGAGTAAAAATAAATAAAATCCAGAAAAATAAATAAGAATAAAAAAAAACTTTTTTTAAGCGCCCCGTCCCGACGAGCTCGCGCGCAGAAGCGAACACATACTTGAGTACACCCCTCACATTTTTCAAAATATTCTATTATTCTATGTTTTCATGTGACAACACTGAAGAAATGACACTTGTCTACAATCTAAAGTAGTGAATGTACAGCTTGTATAACATGGTAAATTTTCTGTCCCCTCAAAATAACGCAAACACACAGCCATTAATGTCTAAACCGCTGGCAACAAAAGTCAGTACACCCCTAAGTGAAAATGTCCAAATTGGGCCCAAAGTGTCAATATTTTGTGTGGCCACCATTATTTTCCAGCACTGCCTTAACCCTCTTGGGCATGGAGTTCACCAGAGCTTCACAGGTTGCCACTGGAGTCCTCTTCCACTTAGAGTTGCCACCTCATCCCTTTAAACCCGAACACATACTAATTACACAGGTTCTGTGGCTGATTAAGGTGGTAATTAAACTCACTTGGTGCCTTATCTGCATTTAATTAGCCTCTGAACCTGTGTAATTCAAAGGTGTTCGGGTTTAAAGGGATGAGGTGGCAACTCTACGTTCCACTCCTCCATGATGACATCACGGAGCTGGTGGATATTAGAGACCTTGCGCTCCTCCATCTTCTATACGAGGATGCCCCACAGATGCTCAATAGGGTTTAGGTCTGGAGACATGCTTGGCCAGTCCATCACCTTTACCCTCAGCTTCTTTAGCAAGGCAGTGGTCATCTTGGAGGTGTGTTTGGGGTCATTATGTTGGAATACTGCCCTGCGGCCCAGTCTCCGAAGGGAGGAGATCATGCTCTGCTTCAGTATGTCACAGTACATGTTGGCATTCATGGTTCCCTCAATGATCTGTAGCTCCCCAGTGCCGGCAGCACTTATGCAGCCCCAGACCATGACACTCCCACCACCATGCTTGACTGTAGGGAAGACACACTTGTCTTTGTCCTCCTCACCTGGTTGCCCCCACACACGCCTGACACCATCTGACACCAAATACGTTTATCTTGGTCTCATCAGACCACAGGATATGGTTCCAGTAATCCATGTTCTTAGTCTGCTTGTCTTCAGCAAACTGTTTGTGGACTTTCTTGTGCATCATCTTTAGAAGATTCATCCTTCTGGGATGACAGCCATGCAGACCAATTTGATGCAGTGTGCGGCGTATGGTCTGAGCACTGACAGGCTGACCCCCCCACCCCTACAACCTCTGCAGCAATGCTGGCAGCACTCATACGTCTATTTCCCAAAGACAACCTCTGGATATGACGCTGAGCATGTGCACTCAACTTCTTTGGTCGACCATGGCGAGGCCTGTTTTGAGTGGAACCTGTCCTGTTAAAGAGGAAGTAAACAGGAATAGGTTTACTTCCTCTTTGTTTCCCTGCAAAGGTAAAGCATAATGAGCTACTATGCATCGCATAGTAATCCATTATGTGTCACTTACCTGACACAGGAGCCAGCGAAGTCACCCATGTCCCCCTCTTCTACGGAGCCTCCATCTTCCTTTCTGTGCATCGCAGCTCCAACGCTGTTACTGGCCGAAGCCGCAATGACGTCACTCCCGTGCATGTGCATGGGAGCCGACACTAGCGGCATATCGCCATTAGCAGCGGCATGCTTAGTGCGCCTGCGCGCTGCTGTCTACGGCGCATGCGCCGTAGATAGTGGTGCCTGTCTTTTTGCAAATATCTCCCAAACCGTGTAGGTTTAGGAGATATTTCTTGGACCTACAGGTAAGCCTTTATCTAGGCCTACCTGTAGGTCAAAGTGGTCTGTAAGGGTTTACAACCACTTTAAACCGCTGTATGGTCTTGGCCACTGTGCTGCAGCTCAGTTTCAGGGTCTTGACAATCTTCTTATAGCCTAGGCCATCTTTATGTAGAGCATCAATTCTTTTTTTTCAGATCCTCAGAGTTCTTTGCCATGAGGTGTCATGTTGAACTTGCAGTGACCAGTATGAGAGTGGAGAGCAAAAACACCAAAATTTAACACACCTGCTCCCCATTCACACCTGAGAACTTGTAACACTAACGAGTCACTTGACACCAGGGGGCCCAATTTGGACATTTTCACTTAGGGGTGCACTCACTTTTGTTGCCAGCGGTTTAGACATTAATGGATGTGTGTTGAGTTATTTTGAGGGGACAGAAAATTTTACATTGTTATACAAGCTGTACACTCACTACTTTACATTGTAGCAAGGGCCCCCCCCCCCCCTCCCTCCCGATGCGCTCGGGTGGTCTCTGCCGCTTACCGGATCCGCCGGTAGCGGCGGAGACAAATTGAGTCCTGACAGACATGGAGCAGAGTGAGGGAAAGCTGGTCACCGCTCGGCTCCACACCATTGGATGGCGGAATTGACATCAAACATCACTTCCGCCCAATGGTCATTAACTACTTCCCACCCGGACACTGTACATATACGGCCGGGTGGGAGCCGTCTACTTCTGATGGGACGTTCCTGAACGTCCTTCAGAAATAGGGGGATCACGCGCGCGTGCCCGCGCAGCGGCGCGATCCCGATGTGCTCGTGTCACCCGGACACGGCACATCTCGGATCGGCAGGAGGGCTCTGTGATTGGCCCTCCTGATCACATGACGGCCGTGTCCAATCACAGCCGCCATGTGATGTAAACAAACAGCCGCATGCTAGGCAATCAGCTCTCCTATCCTTACACGGAAGTCATCGCTGAGGAGAGGAGAGCGGATCGCTGCAGCCGGCTGGTGATCAGTGAGTATTAACTGTTTTTTTACAGCTTTTTACTCACTGATCACCAGTCTAGTAAAAACACACATGTCCCCAAAACACACATGTCCCCAAAACACACATGTCCCCAAAACACACATGTCCCCAAAACACACATGTCCCCAAAACACACATGTCCCCAAAACACACATGTCCCCAAAACACACATGTCCCCAAAACACACATGTCCCCAAAACACACATGTCCCCAAAACACACATGTCCCCAAAACACACATGTCCCCAAAACACACATGTCCCCAAAACACACATGTCCCCAAAACACACATGTCCCCAAATAATAAAAACACATGTCCCAGTAAAATAACATGTGCCAATGATCATTTGCATACATATGTCCGTGATCACGCAAACCAATTAACAGATTTTTTTTTTTACTAAAAACATGTAGCAGAATACATTTTGGCTTAAATTTATGACAAAATTAGATTTTATTGGATTTCTTTTAAAAAAGAAAAAGGAGAAAATATAGTTTTTTTTCAAAATTTCTACTATTTTTTCGCTTATATCGCAAAAAATAAAAAAACGGAGTTGTGAATAAATACCACCAAACTAAAGCTCTATTTGTGCGAACAAAATGATAAAAATTTCATTTGGGTACAGCATTGCATGACCGCGCAATTGTCACTGAAAGAGTGAGAGCGCGGAAAGCTGAAAATTGGGCTGGGAAGGAAGGGTGGCGAAAGTGCCCAGTATTGTAGTGGTTAAAAAGGGAATTTTTTTTCTTTTGTAGAAAAAACTTAAATGGTTTTAAATAAAAATATGTTATTGCATTTTTGTGTAAATGAGATCTGGGGTCTTTTTGACCCCCAGATCTCATATCTCAAAGTTTGTCGCCAATTTTGAAGCGTGACATGTTGGGTATGAATTTTTTCGGCGTAACATTATCTTTCACAATATAAAAAAAGAAAAAATTGGGCTAACTTTACTGTTGTCTTTTTTAATTCAATTGTATTTTTTCCCCAAAAAAATTGCGCTTGTGAGACCGCTGCGCAAATACGGTGTGACAGAAAGTATTGTAACGACCGCCATTTTATTCTCTAGGGTGTCAGAAAAAATATGTTTGGGGGTTACAAGTTTTTTTTTTTTGCTAGAAAATTAAATGAGTTTAACTTCTCAAAATGCCGATCGGTCCTTAAAGGGGTTGCAAAGGGTAATTTTTTATTTTCTAAATAGGTTCCTTTGAGCATTGTTGGTTCACTTTCCTTTTCCTTCGATTTCCCTTCTAATTGTTTTTTTTCTTTATCCGAATTTCTCACTTCCTGTTTCTCCTCAGTAAACTTCACACCATCATCCGAGCGGTGTTTAGTCAGCCAGAACAGCTTACTGAGGAGGAACAGGAAGCGAGAAATTCAGACAAAGAAAACACAGAAAAAAAAAAAATCAAAGGAAAAAAAGGTAAGTGAAGCAACAATGCACTAGCTTAAAGGAACCCATTTAGAAAATAAAAAACAAACCTTTACAACCCCTTTAAGTAGTTCAAAATGGTTCATACTGTATATTACCATTTCTCCAAGGGGATGATATACACACACGCACACACTAAAAAGGAACGTGCTGCTTCTCCCTCCTCCGGTCTGAGCTCTGTTGTACCGCAAGGGGCTAAAGACCAGGTCAAATTCGGGTAATTACAATTGCTTGCGTTTTAAAAAAATAAAGTTTAAAAGAAGAATAGTTAGAGTTAATTTGTGTCTTTTATATGTGCCTACTTGTTCAGCTTTAAAGGTTTGGCATGCCAATACATAGGAACAACATAAGGCAAGCCAGGAAACTGAGTAGAGGATGCGATTGGATGGGTGATGAGGCACTCACCTGTAAGAGCCAATAGCAGCGGCGGTGGAAGGTGGGGACGATGGAAGAGTGGACGTAGCACCCGTACAGACACTGCAGAGACACGAGAGTCATAAAATGTGTGATGGAGACCAGAGTTATACACCCCGCCACCCCCCCCCCCCCCTTAAATTGTGATGGAGACCAGCTATTTATATACCACCCCCAACCCCCCTAGATAATGTGTGATGGAGACCAGATATTTATATACCCCCCCCCCCCCCAGATGTGTGATAAGACAAGATATTTATATATCCCCCAACCACCCCACCAGATAATGTCTGATGGAGACCAGAGATTGATATAACCCACAAACCTCCCCTAGATAACGTGCAATGGAGACCAGAGATTCATATACCCAAACCCTCCCCAAGTCCCCTCTGCCATACTATGAAGACCGTGGTCAGCCTCACCTCCATGCCTTGCACTTTCAGCTTCATGTGGTCTTCCCGTGTGGTCTTGCCGTCTTTCCTCTTCTTCCAGCAGTAGCCATCTTTGCGGTATTTCACCTTCTTGCGGTTGTAAAGGATGATGGATCCATTCTGTGGTCTGAAGAGCGAAGGGGGGAAAAGTCTGAGGTCATTATAAGTTTTGCATTTATGGAGGGGGTGGAGTGTAAAATCCCAGCCGACCACCCAAAAGAAAAAATGAAATGCAGCACTTTCTTCATTAGAAAACTAAAAGCAAAAACGACTACACGTCCCAAAATGGAATAGCCGCAAGTCAACTAGACGTACCTTTGTTGTGAATAAACCCGCCCAGGAGCCCCCTGTACTCAGGCACTTGCTGAAACCCACCTTAGGGCTAAATAATAATTTAAACAAGTTTTGGTGAAAAAAAAAAAAAAAGAAATGCGCCCCTTTTCCTTCTCACACCACCACAGCGCCCAAAACAATATTAGAAAACTTTGTGTGTAATGAAAATGTGCAAATCATGCAATGTAAATGTGAAATGTTGAAGCCTGGTTATGTTTGTTTATGTTGAAGTTAATAAACTTTTCTTTGGATAAAAAAAAAAAAAAAAAGAAAACTTTGTGTAAAATATACACCACTAGCTGCTACTTAAAGAAAAAAATATATGCAAGTGATTTCAAGTGAATAAAATGGTAGCGCTGTATTCACAATTATACGAATGAACCCAATTATACAAAGCAATCACCCAGTGAATAAAGTGATCAGTGTAATGTATAAACAATATAAATAATATCAAAAGTGTCCATAATATTCAGAAAAAAAATTCAATAAGAATTCAAACTCAAGTCTGTGAATAATTATGTTAAAGTGATTCCACAAAAAAAAAAAAATTTTTTTAAAAGTCAGCAGCTAAAAAAAAAAAAAAAAAAAAAAAAAAAAGTAGCTGCTGACTTTTAATAAGTACACTTACCCTCCCAGGGCTCCCGCGATGTCGGCCGCCGAGCTCCCACAACACAGCTCCCTCAGAGCTCCAGTCCCAGCGCCGCCATCCTCAGTAAGGGAAACAGGCAGTGGAGACTACGGCTTTACTGCCCGTTTCCTACTGCACACGCGCGAGTCGCGCGGCGCTTTGTGAATGGGTCGCACTGTTCCCACAACACAGCGCGCCCCATTACCCAGAAGACATCGTTGAGGAAGACAGAAGATCACCGAAGATCACCACGGAGTAGGCAGGAGGCAGATTAGGAAGACTGCCTAGCAACAGGGAATATTAATGCTCTTTTTTTTTTAGGGTGGCCCTCCACTTTAACGTGACTTGAACCAATCTTCCGTGGCTACGCGGCAACTATAAAGGAGTGTTTGACGTTCAGATTTACCGGCCACCGAGTGTGCAGTTACTGTGGAGAGGAGAGGAGGGGAGGGGAGCAGGTTGGAGGGTGAGATGCACAGGTTTACTCTGCGTCCGCCGAGACCGCATTACATCGCGTTACCACTGCAAGTTGGAAAGTTTTAAGTTGAAGTGCCTTTGTTTGATTTGAAGGATGTAAGTGCAATGATTGAAGATTACGTGTGCTGTTTTAATAAATATCCGCTTCCCGACCGCCTCATGTAGATATACGTCAACAGAATGGCACGGGCAGGCAAAAGCACGTACCTGTACGTCCCCTTTAATTTGCCTGCCCGGGGGGCGCGCGCCCGGTCGGGAGCTCCGTGACCACGGCCGCGGGACCAGCGGACCCGATCGCCGCTGGTATCCCGCGATCGGGTCACAGAGCTGAAGAACGGGGAGAGGTTTGTGTAAACAAACCTCTCCCCGCGCTTCCTACACTGACTGTCAGTGATCGGCGGTTCCCTGTCATCGGGAACGCCGATCAATGACGTCAGACGTACAGCCACGCCCCCCTACTGTAAAAAAAAAAAAACACAACACGTCACACTGACTCCTCCCCACCCCCTAGTGGTTAACCCCCTAACTACAACTGTCATTTACATAGGAATCAGTGCTATTTAAATAGCAGCGATTGCTGTATAAATGACAAATGTCCCAAAAATGTGTCAAAAATGTCCGATGTGTCCGCCAAAATGTCGCAGTCACAATAAAAAAATCGCTGATCGCCGCCATTACTAATAAAAAAAAAAAATATTAATAAAAATGCTATAAAACTATCCCCTATTTTGTAAACGCTATAACTTTTGCGCAAACTAATCAATAATCACTAATTGCGATTTTTTTTTACCAAAAATATGTAGAAGAATACGTATCGGCCTAAACTGAGGAAAAAAAATGTTTTTTTTATATATTTTTTGGGGATATTTATTATAGCAAAAAGTAAAAAATATTGCATTTTTTTCAAAATTGGCGCTCTATTTTTGTTTATAGCGCAAAAAATAAAAACCGCAGGGGCGATCAAATACCACCAAAAGAAAGCTCTATTTGTGGGAAAAAAAGGACGCCAATTTTGTTTTGGAGCCACGTCGCATGACCGCGCAATTGTTAGTTAAAGCGACGCAGTGCCGAATTGCAAAAAGGGCCTGGTCCTTTGGCTGCCAATTGGTCCGGGGCTGAAGTGGATATAGTTTTACTATACTTCACTATTGGAAGAACTTTTTATCCTTACATGTGGAGCGTCATTGTTTGTTGAGCATTGTTGGATTCGTCCGATACCCCTGGGGGGGGGGGGGGGGGGGGGGGGGGGGGGGGGGGGGGGGGGGTTATTAAGTGAGATTGCCGAGCATGAGAGTGCAAGACATGTCCCATTGGTGAGTGCATTTCTTAAAGCGGTTGTATACCCGTTTAAACTTTTTTTTTTTTTTTTTTCAAACTACCTGCAAGAGAAAGTCATAATGAGCTAGTATGACTAACATACTAGCTCATTATGCATCACTTACCTTAGATCGGGGCCCCGACGCCGTCCTCTTCTCCCCCTCCAGCCATCGCTCTTCCTTGTATTGCCGCTCCGGCCAATCATAGCACCGCTGTGATTGGCCAGAGCAGTGAAGACGTCGCTCCGCGCATGTGCGCGGGGCACTTCAACTGCGGTGAGCCGCAGTTGGGAATGGGGATTAACCCGTTAAATGCACCGTTGTCTACGGCGTGCATGCGCCGTAGACAACGTTGTAAATCGTTCTTTGCAGATATCTCCTAAACCGTGCAGGTTTAGGAGATATTTCTTGTACCTACAGGTAAGCCTTAATCTAGGCTTACCTGTAGGTGCAAGTTCAAATTAAGGGTATTTAACCACTTTAAGGGAGCGGAGGCACTGAACACACATGGTGTGGTGGAAGATTGCTTCAAGTCACGTTAAAAAGATTTTTTTTTTGTGGAATCACTTTAATTAACATAATTATTCACGGACTTGAGTTTGAATACTTATTGGATTTTTTCTGAATATTATGGATACTTTTGATATTATTTATACATTACACTGATAACTTTATTCACTGGGTGATTGCTTTGTGTAATTAGGTTTATTCATAGAATTGTGAATACAGCACTACTATTTTATTCACTTGAAATCACTTACAAATAATCATTGTCAAGGATAAGTGATAAAACTTCTGATGTGTGTGTATGCATGTATTGATAATTAGACAATATTGAAGAAAGTAGTTAGCTTTGTGTAAGTATATATACCGTATATACTCGAGTATAAGCCGAGTTTTTCAGCACATTTTTTTGTGCTGAAAGTGCCCCCCTCGGCTTATACTTGAGTCAAGCACTTTTCTACAGCAGAAAATTACATTTTCTGACCCGACTTTGGGGCCCCGTATCTGGGGACCACTTAGTGCTAGGAACCCCAAATTTGGTATGCTAGCACTACAACATAGTGGGTTTCTAGCACCAAGTGGCTCGGAGATACGGGGCCCCAAAGTCGGTCAACTGTGTCCATCTGCAGCAATGTCATTTTGGGACCCTTTGCAGCTAGGGGGCATCTAGGAACCCTTAACTACCAAGTTTGAAGTTTGGGGGACCTATGGCTGCAAATGGGCACAGTGAGGCTGCAAATGGGCATTGTTGACCCTCTTTTCCACTTACAGTAGCTGTGCATTTCTCACCCTAGGCTTATACTTAAGTCAAAAAGTTTTCCCATTTTTTGGTGGTAAAATTAGGTGCCTCGGCGTGTGTGTGTGATATAATAATAATAATAATAATAATAATAATAATAATAATAATAATAATAATGTACTTTTTTTGTGAAACCAATATATGAAAACATACACATAGGATTGTATAGTGAAATACAATATGACATGTAAGGTGGGATTATTGCAAGTTCATTTTCCCAAAGTCATAAATCTGTTATCCTTGAGTTGGTAAAGTCTTATCAGGACAAGGAGAGTTTGATTTAACATGACTGGGTGCCATAATGTCTCTAAACAAGTATTGTAATGGATAAAACCATAGACAAAACCAGTTATAAATCATTTTATAATAAACATGTATGAATTCTGGGAATGAATAAGTCAGATTTATGGTTAGTTACATTGACGTAGATCTTAGCAACCAATTATATGCTTGCATTGTAAAAAAAAAAAAAACTATATGAATTAGACCTGCATCTTGTAATACTTTGAACATAAACCTGTATGTTCCCAGCTGTTAATAAACCTGCATCACTGAGGTCCTGTCTGGTTTGAAACGTTATTCTACTTCACTCTGTTCACCTCATTTGTGTGGGTCAAATGAACCTGGCTCATACGGCCAGCCTAATACTGTCATGGACCGGCCAGCCCAATACTGTCATGGACCGGCCAGCCCAATACTGTCATGGACCGACCAGCCCAATACTGTCATGGACCGACCAGCCCAATACTGTCATGGACCGACCAGCCCAATACTGTCATGGACCGGCCAGCCTAATACGGTCATGGACCGGCCAGCCTAATACTGTCATGGACCGGCCAGCCTAATACTGTCATGGACCGGCCAGCCTAATACTGTCATGGACAGGCCAGCCTAATACTGTCATGGACCGGCCAGCCTAATACTGTCATGGACCGACCCCCCCCCCCCCCCCCCCCCCCCGGTAAACATCCTCACACAGCCTGGGCTAAGAGTTCTACTGCACTGAATAGTGCTCAAACTGAGAAAAGCATGTTCAATGGATCAGTAAGGACTGGAGAAAAGGAAGGACCCCTGATGTCATTGAACAGGTCGGAAGACCCTTGGATATATATAAGGGCCAGCAAGTGGAGGGGGTAATAAAATAGTCCTGCTACTGCAATGTCCCTCAAGTACTGGGGAAGAGGAGAAATTGGGGGGGGGGGGGGATACCATACCTGGTTTTGGGGGCACAAGAAAGCCATTCGTCATGTTTCTCAAAGGTAATAAGGTAAGAGGCGATTTCCTGCAAAAAAAAAAAAACAGATATAGCTGAGAGTGAGCGATATGATGGATAAGACATGGTCACCATAATACTGAAGGGACAAAAAGGTGCAGCACTACAGCTAGACATAAAACTGCATGAAAAGGTGAACTATCATGAGAGAAATATATAGACGATTATATTAAGACCTCTGAAGAATGCCAACTACATTTCTGTTTCAGGTTACTACTTTCTGGTTTACCATCTTTCGGCCAATACAGTGAATCCGGAAAGTATTCACAGCGCTTCACTTTTTCCACATTGTTATGTTACAGCCCTTATTCCAAAATGGATTAAATTAAATTATTTTCCTCTAAATTCCACACACACACACACAACACCCCACAATGACAACGTGAAACAAGTTTGTTTGAAATCTTTGCAAATTTATGAAAAAACGAATAAAAACATTCCCATATACATAAGTATTCACAGCCTTTGCCTTGACACTCAGAATGGAGCTCAGGTGCCTCCTGTCTCCACTGATCATCCTTGAGATGTTTCTACAACTTGATTGGAGTCCACCTGTGGTAAATTCAGTTGATTGGCCATGATTTGGAAAGGCCACACACCTGTCTATAGAAGGTCCCACAGGTAACAGTGCGTGTTAGAGCACAAATCAAGCCATGAAGTCCAAGGAATTGTCTGTAGACCCCCAAGACAGGATTGTATGGAGGCAGAGATCACGGGAAGGGTACAGAAGAATTTCTGCAGCATTGAAGGTCCCAATGAGCACAGTGGCCTCCATCATCCGTAAATGGAAGAAGTTTGGAACCACCAGGACTCTTCCTAGAGTGGGCCACCCAGCCAAACAGAGCGATCGGGGGAGAAGGGCCTTAGTCAGGGAGGTGACCAAGAACCCCGATGGTCACTCTGACAGAGAGCCATCGTTTCTCTGTGGAGAGAGGAGAACCTGGGAAAGGGGCCAGTCCACACCACAGAAACGCAGTCCGGATGCGTTCCAGATGTTTTTCTGCCTGCGTGTTTTTGACACAATTTTGGTTCAGTCCAGTGCATTTTTTCCCCCCATATTTTTAACTTTTCATCATCCAGCAGTAAAGAGTACATTCATTGCAATTTGGAATATCTTTTGAAAAAAAAAAAAAAAATTGACTTCTGTATTTCTTCACAGTGTTCCTACTTCCTCCTCCTCGGCCGCGCGTGTCATGTCTGGCTTTGCAATGTCTCCTGGGGATATGTGTGTCATCAATCCCAGGAGACAACAGGCATCGCCAGTGTTAAGCTGCTACCCATCAGAATATGCAACCAAAGTGACGTTTGGTACACCCGCACTCGTCCGCAGTAAGCCTAGAGTTAGAAGTCAGCAAGCGGACATCTTTATACACCCACCGCAGTCTTGCTTTTCACAGATATTTTTAACGGGGAGAGAGAGAGAGAGAGAGAGAGAGAGAGAGAGAGAGAGAGAGAGAGAGAGAGAGAGAGAGAGAGAGAGAGAGAGAGAGAGAGAGAGAGAGAGAGAGAGAGAGAGAGAGAGAGAGAGAGAGAGAGAGAGAGAGAGATTCACTATATAAGCAGAGTTTACTGTTGTTAAAAATAACTGTGAAAAGCAAGACGCTGGTGGGTGTATAAAGATGTCCGTTTGCCGACTTCTAACTCTAGGCTTACTGCGGACGAGTGCGGATGTACCAAGATGGCCGCAATGCAACGTCACTTCGGTTGCATAGTCTGATGGGTAGTGGCTTTCTGACAGGACACTGCCGCAAAGAGATCAAGAGGTGCATGCTGGGCATACAGCATCACCATATCCCAGAAGAGACTGCTAGTGGGCTGCACATGTGCCCACAGTAGAGATGGAAGCGATCTGCAGAGCTGAAGTCCGCTCTCTGCTGACGTCACAGACGTCGGTCCAGGCACCGAGTCAACATGACAATGGAAGACGCGAGCCGCTGAGAGCCTGAGCCGGCTGCTTCACCCCCCTCCACAGCCCAGCACTCCAGTGAGCAGAGCAGAGAGCCGGTGGCTGACAGTCTACAGCTCTCTGCTCACAGAGCTGTCAGAACCGAGCGATCTGCGATGTTCGTTCGCTCGGTTCGCAGTCTTAGAGGCGCCGGGGGACCAATGCTGCATCCACCTAGGCAAGTATAAAACTGCAAAAAAGCCCAAACCCATACTTCTCTTTTAAAAACGGACATTTGTGCTCCAGTGCATTTTTTTTTGGTAAGTTTAGGCGCTTTCCGGTGCGTTTTACAGCGCTCCAGTACTGTCCAGTGCAGGAAAAATTAAGCATTTTCTCATTTTTCTCCTGCAAGCACTGGTGTGAACTATGCCATTGGAAATAATATAACCTACTTTCCATGCGTTTTTGATGCAGGAAAACGCACTGCCTGTGGTGTGAACCGCCCCTTAGTCTAGGACCCCGTTAGACAGATTTCCTTGCAGGGAGCGGTCGCAGCGAAATTCGCTCACCTCATTAGTGTTCCAGCGCAGCCTCTCCTTCGGTAAAGTAGTACACTTGGGTAAACACTCCAGCAGCTTCTTGGGTAGAAAAACCTTGATGTGGTGACCGTTTTCTGCTGGGAAGAAATAAAGATTATCGGTCAGTATGTTGTACCTGCAGCTCCCCCTTGTGGTGGCCGGGAGAGAAACTTCCTGAATTAATCCCTGGCGATTGGAGTTTTTATTCAGCAAAGGGGGGATTTTTTGGAGGAAAAAGGATGGAATTGGGCTTTAAAGGGGATGTTATTAATATAACCTTCTTTACTGCAGCAGCGCCCCCGAGCCCCCTCTTATACTTACCTGAGCCGCGTAATTCCCACGACGGGAACGAGCACACCAGCTCCGGCCGGTGTCTCGGGTCCTGATTGGGTAGATTGATAGCAGCGCAGCCATTGGCTCCCACTGCTGTCAATCAAATCCAATGATGCGGGGGCGGGGCCGAGTCCTGCTGTCTGTGTCAACAGACGCAGCAGCAGGACACAGGAGCGTGTCCGCACGGGTGTCCATGAAATTGAGCGCTTCTCCGACGGGGCACTCAAGAAAAGGAGGAGCCACCAGCGCCACCAGAAGAGGAGGATCGGGGCCACTCTGTGCATAACCAACTGCACAGCAGAGGTAAGTATGACATATTTGTTTGTTTTTGTTTTTAAAAAGAAACCTTTACAACCCCTTTTAAAAGGGGGTTGTAAAGTCTCTTAAATAACAAACATGTCATACTTACCTGGTCTGTGCAAGGGTTTTTCACCTCCGATCCTCCTCTTCTGGGGTGCCTCAGCGGCGCTCCTGGCTCCTCCTTCTCTCAAGTGCCCAGACGCAGAAGGGCTATCCCTTTGGGGCACTCGTGCGGGCACGCTCCCGTATCATGCTTCTGCGTCCATTGACACAGACAGCAGGACCCTGCCCCATCCCCCCGCGTCATTGGATTGATTGACAGCAGCGGGAGCCAATGTCTCCTGTTGCTATCAATCTATTCAATCAGGAACCGAGACACTGGCTGGAGTGCTTGTCCCTGTTGCTGGAAATAACGGGTTCAGGTAAGTAAAAGGGGGGCTGCTGCAGCACAGGAGGTTTTTCACCTTCATGCATAGAATGTATTAAGGTGAACAACCACAAGGGTTTACAACCTTTTTAACAATTACCTGTTCCCCGGTGAATTTTGCTCTTAACCACTCGCTGACCGCAATAAAAGGATTACGGCAGAAGCTCATGAGCTGCTGGAACGCTTTCAGAGGCGGCGGAAGTCCTGGTTCTTCTTGGCCTTACCGTTTCCACCGGCTCCCATGAGAAACGCTCAGACGGTGCAGCTGGCTGGTCACAGAGGTGATTAAAGACCAGATCGTCTCTAATCGCCTCTATGGCCTTGGGGTACTGGAGTGATGTCAGTAAGCAATTTGTTTATTTATTTTTTTTGATCTTTTTTTTTTATCCATTCTATACCCATTACAATGAATGTAAACATCCCTTGTAATATAAGGGATGACAGGTCCTCTTTATGGAGAGATCTGCGATCAAAAAGACCCTGAATCTCATCTTTTACCTTTTTTTTTTTTTTAAACCAAAAAGGTAAAAGATGAGATTCAGGGTCTTTTTGATCGCAGATCTCTCCATAAAGAGGACCTGTCATCCCTTATATTACAAGGGATGTTTACATTCCTTGTAATAGGTATAGAATGGATAAAAAAAAAAAAAGATATATTTTTCCACTGTGCTTTTTTTATTTTTTATTTATTTGTTTATTTTTTAAAAAGCGTCCCTTTCCCCTCTGTGCTCACACAGAGGCAAACTTAAAGCGGGATTCCACCCCAAAGTGGAACTTCTGCTCATCGGAACCCTCCCCCCCCCCTCCGGTATCACATTTGGCACCTTTCAGGGGGGAGGGGAAATACCTGTTTAAGACAGGTATTTGCACCCACTTCCGGGCATAGACTCCCTCTATGCCTCTTCCTGTCTCGCCGCACTGTCTGCCGGGACACACACGGGTCCCAGAGACAGAGCGGACGATTCTCATTGCACCGCGCGACTCGCTCATGCGCAGTAGGGAGCTGGGAAGTGAAGCCGCAACGCTTCACTTCCTGATTCCCTCACCAAGAATGACGCCGGCAGCAGCAGAGAGCCGAGCGATTGATCGGCCTCTGCTGCCGACATCGCTGGACCCCGGGACAGGTAAGTGTCCATTTATTAAAAGTCAGCAGCTGCAGTATTTGTAGTTGCTGGCTTTTAAAAAAAAAAAAATTCAGGTGCAATCCCTCTTTAAGGCCCCTTTCACACTGGGGCGGTGAGCCGCGGTGACGGTAAAGCAGCGCTATATTTAGCGCTGCTTTAACGTCGTTTTCACCGCGGTTTTCGGCCGCTCGCGGTGCGGTTTTACCCCCCGCGAGCGGCCGAAAAAGGGTTAAACACCCCCCACAGAGCGCCGCCGTAGCGGCGCTTTGCGACGGTATTGCCGCGGTTTTACCGCGGTCTCCCATTGTAATCAATGGGAAGGAGCGGTATAGGAGCAGTGAACACACCGCTCCTATCCCGCTACAAAGATGCTGCTAGCAGGACTTTTTTTGTCATCCTGCTAGCGCACCGCTCCAGTGTGAAAGCCCGCCGGCTTTCACACTGGAGTTAAAAGGGGCCGGATTTTTTCATGCGGTGAACAGGCGCTATTTTTAGCGCTGCACCGCATGAAAAACGCCCCAGTGTGAAAGGGGCCTAAGTCACGCACACATATGCAATTGGTATCCAAGAAGCAAAAGATTGAGTGGGATTATAACGGTGCAGACAGAAATCCAACACAAACCAAAAGTGATGGTTAAAATATTAATATTTATTACTAGCATTTTAAAACAAAATCACCATTAAAACATTTTTTGTAACCCATAGACATAGTGGTCCTTAGTCTGCATAAAGCGGTAAAGATTGAGGTCCCGACATATTTTGCCTTTTAATTAGGCTCCCTCGGGGTATGTTATCTGCTGTAAGGTTATCCACTTTCTAATGGGTAGAGATAGCACAATTAAGTTTTATTATTAATTTCTTGCTTCTAGGATACTAAATAAAAGGATGAGGTGCTGTAAATCATAGTGAAATATCCACACAAGAATTCGTGCTAGACTACCTAGCGCTATTATTCTCTGCGCTACTTTTAAAAGCAAAAAAAAATAAAAAATTATAATAATAACAACAACAACAACAACAACAACAACCTTTTGCGTTAAAAAAAAAAAAAAAAAGGGTTTACTTCCACCCTAAACCGGAAGCGACATCATGGCATCACCCCGGTCCTGCAAGCCACAGAGGCAATCAAAGACGATCTAGTCTTTTATCGTCTCTGTGACAAGCTGATAGCACCATAGGTTGAAGCCTCGATAGGCGTCCTTTTTTTCCCCACAAATAGAGCTTTCTTTTGGTGGTATTTGATCACCCCTGCGGTTTTTATTTTTTGCGCTATAAACAAAAATTGAGCGACAATTTTGAAAAAAAAATTCTATAATTTTTACTTTTTGCTATAATAAATATCCCCAAAAAAATATATAAAAAAAACATTTTTTTTCCTCAGTTTAGGTCGATACGTATTCTTCTACATATTTTTGGTAAAAAAAAATAAAATAAAAATTGCAATTAGCGATTGATTGGTTTGCGCAAAAGTTATAGCGTTTACAAAATAGGGGATAGTTTTATAGCATTTTTATTAATATATATATATTTTTTTTTTTTTACTAGTAATGGCGGCGATCAGCGATTTTAATTGTGACTGCGACATTATGGGGACACATCGGAAATTTTTGGGACCATTGTCATTTATACAGCAAATTTAAATGCACTGATTCCTATGTAAATGACACTGGCAGTGAAGGAGTTAACCACTAGGGGGCGGGGAGGGGCCAAGTGTGACGTGTTGTGTTTTCTTACACAGTAGGGGGCGTGGCTGTACGTCTGACGTCATTGATCGGCTTTCCCGAGGACAGGGAACAGCCGATCAATGACAGGCAGAGTAGGAAGCGCGGGGAGAGGTTTGTTTACACAGACCTCTCCCCGTTCTTCAGCTCTGTGACCCGATCGCGGGACACCAGCGGCGATCGTGTCCGCTGGTCCCGCGCCCGTGGTCACGGAGCTCCCGACAGGGTCGCGAGCGCGCCCGCGTGCGCGACCCCATGGCTAGGCAGATAAAGGGGACGTATATATACGTGCTTTTGCCTAGCCATGCCATTCTGCCGACGTATATGTGCAGGAGGCGGTCGGGAAGCGGTTAATGAGCCGCTTGAATCCCTTTCATTAGAAAACCAGCCACCAGCAAAAAAAATAAAAATATTTTTTTTTTTTTTTTTATAAAAAAACAACCTGGCTCACAGCTGCAGCCATATCCCCAGTGAACAACTTCAAAGCCACAACCCATATATTAGGTATTGCAGTCGGCAAGTGGTTAATCACTTGTCTGCTGCAGCAATTTTTCCATACATGTTAAAATACTGTATGCATTTTTATTCTATAAATTACTGTAAATGTCATTTAACTACTTTCGGCGTTTAGATCGGACACTTTTGACACTATTTTCGGACCACTGACATTTATACAGCGATCAGTACTAAAAAAAAAAAAATGCACTGATAACTGGCAGGGAAAAGGTTAAACACTAGGGGGGCGATCAAGGGGTTAAGTGTGTTCCCTTAGTGTATTCTAACTGTAGGGGGTGGGGGATGGGCTCACTAGAACATGACAGTGATCACTGCTCCCAATCACTGGGAGCAGTAGATCCCCGTCATGTTGTTAGGCAGATGACGGAGTGACGTACGGATACGTCGTTTTGCGCACCCTTGCCACTTTGCCGATGTATAGCGGTCGGCGTATTGCCGGTCGGCAAGTAGTTAATAAAAGTATTGTTAATATTAAAAACAATTGATCATCTTTTACACAATATTTCATCACAGTATTTAGTAAAAAAAAAAAAAAAAAAAAAAAAAAAAAAACAATTTTAACCGCTTCCTGACCGCCGCCTGTACATATTTGCCGGCAGAATTGCACGGCTAGGCAAAAGCACGTATATATACGTCCCCTTTAATTGCCTAGCCGCGGCGCGATCGCGACCCGGTCGGGAGCTCCGTGACTACGGCTGCGGGACCAGCAGACCCGATCGCCGCTGGTGTCCCGCGATCGGGTCACAGAGTTGAAAAACGGGGAGGGGTCTGTGTAAACAAACCTCTCCCCGCGCTTCCTACACTGACTGTCAGTGATCTGCTGTTCCCTGTCATCGGGAACAGCCGATCAGTGACGTCAGACGTCAGCCACGCCCCCTAATGTAAAAAAAAAAAAAAAACACACACGTCACAGACCATAACCCCTCCCCGCCCCCTAGTGGTTAACTCTTTCACTGCCAGTGTCATTTATACAGGAATCAATACATTTAAATAGCATTGATTGCTGTATATATGACAATGGTCCCAAAAATGTCCGATGTGTCCGCCATAATGTCGCAGTCACAATAAAAAAAAAAAATCGCTAATCGCCGCCATTACTAGTAAAAAAAAAAAAAAAAAAACGAAGTTACTTACGGTAACGTTCTTTCCGGGAGTCTTTCAGGACAGCCACCTGAGAGACCTTGGCTCCTCCCCTCTGTAGGAAACACCTGCGCCAGCTTGCTATAAATTTCCTCCTCCCCTGCTGCTCCTCAGTTCTTTGAAGAGCACCTCCAGTTTGCTGGGGAGACACAAGAAACATATGATACACATATAATAATTTATATCACATTTCCTGTAAGGAAACCTCATACTTGATATACATTTGGGTGGGTACCCGGCTGTCCTGAAAGACTCCCGGAAAGAACGTTACCGTAAGTAACTTCGTTTTTCCCCTATCGTCTTTCAGGACAGCCACCTGAGAGGATAACCGAGCACTTACCCCTAGGGCGGGACCACAGCTTGTAAGACCTTACGTCCAAAGGTCTGATCTTTAGCTGACCATAAGTCCACTCTATAGTGTCTTACAAAAGTGGCAAAGCTGGACCATG
This sequence comes from Lithobates sylvaticus, assembly GCA_028564925.1. Lineage (NCBI taxonomy): Eukaryota > Metazoa > Chordata > Amphibia > Anura > Ranidae > Lithobates > Lithobates sylvaticus. The sequence goes on along the minus strand of CM053029.1, from coordinate 35,763,818 downwards.
TTGCCGCTTTACAAATCTGTTCCGGCGTCGCTCCAGCTCTCTCTGCCTGTGACGCTGCCATTGCCCTTGTGGAGTGTGCCCTGATTCCTTCTGGGATCTGCATACCCCCTATTTTGTAAGCCTGCTCTATGGCTTCCCTTAACCATCTGGCTATTGTACTCCTTGAAGCCTTGTGCCCTTGCCTGGCTCCAGTGTATAAAATAAATAAGGACTCCGTCTTTCTGATTGACTTTGTTGCCTCTAAATAATGCAGGATGCATCTCCTGACATCTAAACTATGAAATTTCACTTCCTTCTCCTGAGAAGGATTCGGACAGAATGATGGTAATACAATTTCTTGACCCCTGTGAAATTTTGAGGCCACTTTAGGTAGAAACCCCGGATCCATTTTGAAGACTATACGATCCGGAAAGATCTGGCAAAATGGGGGTCTGATAGATAGGGCTTCCATCTCACAGACCCTTTTTGCTGTAGTAATTGCTACCAAGAAGATTGCTTTAAGTGTCAGCATCTTCAGGCTGCAATCCTTTAATGGTTCAAAGGGATCTGCTGTCAGAGTTTGTAACACCAATGACAGGTCCCACTTGGGAAAGGCTGTGTTTTGTGGCGGCCTTTGTCTGCTCAAGGATCTAAAGAGTCTGATTATCCAGGGGTTTGAGGCTAAACTCCTCTCCTGGTAAACTGACAGTGCTGACACTTGACTCTTTAACGTGCTGAGGCTTAGTCCTTTGTCTACACCACTCTGTAGAAACTCTAGGACTGCTACTGAGCTTTGTGTTTTAAAGTTGTTCTCTGTACACCAACGATTAAAACATTTCCATACCTTCTGGTAGATGTTACGTGTCTCAACCTTCCTGCTTTTCAGCAGTGTGTCTATCAGACGGTTTGAGAACCCTTTGGCTCTTAATAGCTGTTCCTCAGATACCAGGCGGCTAGTTTCCACTTTCCCACCTGTGGACAGTGCACTGGGCCCTGGGCTAGCAGATCCTCTTGGATTGGTAGAAACCAAGGCGGCTCTATGGCTAGTTCTTTGAGCATAGAGAACCACGGTCTCCTGGGCCAGTGAGGTGCTATAAGGATTAATGACGTGTCTTCTGTACGAAATTTCCTTATTACTGCGGGTAGTAGTACTGGTGGGGGAAAAGCATAACATCTGCTGAACGCCCACTTCTGCGCCAATGCGTCTACCCCGAGTGCTCCCTCCTCCCTTTTTAGGGAGAAGAAGGCTTGGACTTTCCTGCTTTCTCTGGAAGCAAATAAGTCCACCTGAGGTATTCCCCATTTTTTGGCAATCTGGTCGAATACCTCTTGTTTTAGCACCCATTCTCCTTCTCTTACTTTCTTCCTGCTGAGAAAGTCTGCCACTCTGTTTAAGTCTCCTTTTAGGTGTACTGCTGAAAAGGAGAGTATGTTTTTCTCTCCCCATCTCAGGATCTCTTCTGCTAGGGCCCACAGAACTCCGCTTCTGGTTCCCCCTTGCTTGCTTATGTAAGCTATTACTGACGAGTTGTCTGATCTGATCTGTACATGATGTCCTTTTAATTCCTTCTGGAAGGACTGGAGTGCGAACCATACCGCTTTCAGTTCCTTCCAGTTGGACGATCTTGTCCGTTCTTCCCTCCCCCAAGCACTTTGTGCTAACTGGGAGTCCAGGTGTGCTCCCCACCCTACACCGCTTGCGTCTGTGGTTAGGATTCGGGAGATAGGTAGGATCCATAGCCGTCCTATGTCTAAATTTTCTGTCTTTCTCCACCACCATAAGGACTTTTTTACCTTTGCTGGTATTGATACCTGCAAATCCAGAGACTCCTGCCTGTGATCCCATATCTTTAATAGGAACATTTGCAGTGGTCGGAAATGCAGGTTTGCCCACTGAACTGCTGGGATTGCAGATGTTAGCAACCCTAGTGTTGACATTATTTTTCTTATAGAACAGGGTATACTGGTCTGTATTTCCTTTATTTCTCTTTGAATCTTTGTTATCTTTTCCTCGGGTAGAAAAACTCTTTGCTGAACCGAGTCTATTACATAACCCAGGTATTTTAACTGTTGCGTGGGTTGTAGACTTGATTTTTCCACATTCACCCAACCAACCTAGACTCTCTAGGAATACCCGAGTGTACTCGAGGTTTTCTAATAACCTTTCGGGTGTCCTTGCAAAAAAGAAGAAGGTTGTCTAAATAGGCAATAATGGATATGCCTTTTAGTCGTAGTGGTGCCAAAGCTTCTGCCAGAACCTTGGTAAAGATTCTTGGCGAAGATGATAGGCCAAAGGGCAGAGCCTGAAACTGAAGATGTACAGTTTCTTTTCCTGTTTCTATTGCTAGCCTTAGAAACTTCTGGTGATTTGGGTGTATGGGTATGTGCAGGTATGCATCCTTTAAATCCAGCGACGCCATATAACAGTTTGGAGGCAACAGGGCCTTCACTGAATATATGGAGTCCATCCTGAACCTTTTGTAGGTTGTGGATAGATTTAGTGGTTTGAGGTTGAGGATCGGCCTGACCTTTCCTGAGGGTTTCTGTACTCCAAATATATGGGAGTAGAAGCCCTGACCTCTTTCTGCCCCTGGTACCCTGATGATTACACCCTGTTTCTTGAGGTCCTCTATGGATCTCATTAACCCTCTGGCTTTTTCCTTGTTGTTTGGCAGCTTGGTGATGTACAGTCTGTTTGGGGGGAATTTTGAGAATTCTAGGGAATACCCGTCTCTTATCGTCCTTAAGATGTATTGACTGGAGGATATTTTTTCCCATTGTGAGATGAAGGCCCCCAGTCTTCCTCCCACTGAGAGGACTTCAGTCCTTATTGCGGGTCTGCTCAGGAGGGCGAAATATTGCTCCTCCTTTGCTATTCCCTCGCTGACCCCAAGGTTTCTTTTGATTAGTTGCCTTGGGTACTGAAAACCGGGACTTGGTGTCCCTCTTTTGCCTCTTTCTATTTTGTGGAGGCTGGGCCCAGGGTGCTTTCCGTTTCAGCGGAAAAGCCTTCTTTTTGTCCGCTGTACGGTCTAACACTTTCTCTAAGCCTGGCCCAAATAACAGGTCTCCCGTAAACGGGATCCCGCATAACTTGGCTTTGGATGCAGCATCCCCTTGCCAAGTCTTTAGCCATAGGGCCCTTCTGGTAGAATTGGCTAGAGCCGAGGATCTGGCTGCCATGCGTACCAGCTCTGCTGATGCATCTGCTATGTATGCAATGCCTTTGAGAAGAGTGGGAAAGGAGGACAAAATCTGCTCCTTCGCAGTACCTTCCTCAATATGTGCCTGTATACGGTTCAGCCAAAACTCTACATTTCTGGCTACCACCGTGACCGCCATGGCTGGCTTTAGGCTTCCCACTGTGGAGTCCCATGACCTCTTTAATAGGGTATCCATTCTTTTGTCCATTGCTTCAGAAAGGACCCCCATATCCTCAAAAGCTAGATCGGTGTGCCTGGAGACTTGTGAGAAGGCAGCGTCTAGTTTTGGGATTTTGTTCCATACTGATGACTCATCATCTGAAAATGGGAACCGTCTCTTTAAGGCTTTAGAGAAGAATGGTTTCCTTTCAGGTTCCTGCCATTCTTTCTTAATTGCCTCTACTAAGACGTCATGAACAGGAAAATTTTTCTTTTCTTGTTCTCCTAAACCCTCATACATCTGATCATGCAGGGATAAAGGTTTCTTTTCCGTCTGTATACCCAGCGTGGTATGAATGGCTCCCAACAGCTGGTCTACCTCTTCTAATGAGAGTTTGTATCTGGAGGGTTTTCTGGAATCCCCTTCCAGTGTTTCACCCTCAGATTCTTGGGAGCCGGACGCTGTGCTGTCAGGCTCGTCCTCTGCCTCCTCTCTAGGAGTAACTGAAGGACCGGCACTAGTGGAGGGTAGTGCCTGTGCTTTTCCTAGTACCGGTAGTACTGGTGGGGGGGCAGTTTGCAGTTGAGGGATCTGGAACCCTTCAAAAAGGGTTTTAAAGGCTACAAAAGGTACTTGATAGCTCCTTGACAGATGCCGCTAAATCACTGCCCTGCTCTGTGGAATGTTCTTGCACCAACTTGTGAATACATTCCTTACATAATGCTTTCCCCCAGGAATCTTTTAGTGTGTTTTTACAAGAAGGGCACCTCCTTTTTGAGTTATGAGAGGGCTTGGACTTGTCAGGTTTCTGAAAAGACATAAAGAGAAACCCCACACATATTAATACTGACATAAGCTTCCTGCAACATGCAGGTGCACAGCGTCTTTCATATGGGCTTACCACACTAGGGGCCCAATGAAAATTAACCCTCTGACACAGGAGGGACCTACCCACCCCCCCCCTTGCTGAACCCTTGAGGGGGAGGGGGATGGGTGGTTGATATAGGCCAGGGGAGGTCCTCCCCAGGTTCCCCTTACCTTTACATGGCTGGAGCTGGTCTCTGTCGTAGCAGTCTGGTCTCTACCTTCTGCGTCCGACATGCTTGTGTCACCACCGGAGCTTTAGCTGACACTACAGCATGTGTAGCTCCTCTCCTAGCCCATGCCTGGCCTCCTTTTCATGATTCGCGGCCGGAACCGGAAACCGCGAACCCGGAAGTACACGCCCCTTTTGTCGGATGTGACGTCACCCGTCACTGACAACGCCGGTCTCCTATACCCAGCGTGTTCCGCGCTGAGAGCGCCACACGCCGCTGGAGGTATGGAACGGCAGGACCTGTACCTGTGCTCCGCACTCGGAGCTGAGAAGGAAACCCCCCTGACCTCCGCTTGCACTCAGGGATGCAGGGGCGGCAGTCTCCCCAGGTTAGTTACCTGGTCTGTTTGTCCAGAAGGAGCCGCTGCTGCTTCGTTTGTGGACATGTATCTTTTGCCTGAGCCCATACCCCCTGGTAATCCTGACTCTTTCTGGCTGGTTCCAAAAAGGTGTCTCCCCTCCTGGAGGAAACACAAATAACTGAGGAGCAGCAGGGGAGGAGGAAATTTATAGCAAGCTGGCGCAGGTGTTTCCTACAGAGGGGAGGAGCCAAGGTCTCTCAGGTGGCTGTCCTGAAAGACGATAGGGGAAAAATATTAATAAAAATGCTATAAAACTATCCCCTATTTTGTAGACGCTATAACTTTTGCGCAAACCAATCAATAATCGCTAATTGCGATTTTTTTTACCAAAAATATGTAGAAGAATACGTATCGGCCTAAACTGAGGAAAAAAAAAAATTTATATATTTTTTGGGGGATATTTATTATAGCAAAAAGTAAAAAATATTGCATTTTTATCAAAATTGTCGCTCTATTTTTGTTTATAGCGCAAAAAATAAAAACTGCAGGGGCGATCAAATACCACCAAAAGAAAGCTCTATTTGTGGGGAAAAAAAAGGCTGCCAATTTTGTTTGGGAGCCACGTCGCACGACCGCGCAATTGTCAGTTAAAGCGAGGCAGTGCCGAATCGCAAAAAGGGGCCTGGTCCTTTAGCTGCAAATTGGTCCGGGGCTGAAGTGGTTAAAGTGGTAAATCCTTCCGGGGCTGAAGTGGTTAAAACTTTTTTTTTTCAATCAACAATGGAAAATATTTTTTTCAAAATTATGAATTCTAGTGAATTGCCTTAAAAAAATCCCAATCACGAGGTTTACATTTTTTGAGGTTGCGTCAAGTAATCCTGGCGTTATCTCCCGCTCTGTACATTAGGCGTAGACTCTCACAAAGTTTGGGAGTCTCATATTTCCTAGGATCCCACCAGGAGGACCAGTGACTTCACCCGTCACAAGCGGCGTGTAGGTTAAAAAAAAATTAAAAACTACCCGAGGCTCTGCGGTCTCACCTGAGAGCTCGGCGCAATCCTTGCTGTTCATTGTAAATAGTTGGACATCTCGGGGAGCGGAGAAGAGTTGTTCGGCCGCCAGGTTATCCCAATTTCCAGAGCTCTGTCAGATAATGAGAGAGAAGAGAAGGGAAGAGAAGAGATCTGTTAGACGAGGACACTGGAGCTGTGGAGAAGATATTTAAAAGTTAGTTTTTTTTTTTTTTTTTTTTTTTTACACAGGAAGGAAGGGGTAGAACTAAGGTTGCACCGATACCAAGTATTTGCACTCGTGAAAATGCACCGATACATGAAACCGATAATTTCAGGCTCGGTTCTTTGAGCTGTCAGCGGGTCTCCCCAGTTGACAGCTGAAGTGTTAAAGAAGTCCGATAATTGGAGCTGTCAAAAAAAAATAAAAAAAATAAAAGAAGAGCAGCCGGCAATGTTTATTAACAAAATTGCTCAGCCACTGAAACACTAAAAGAAACATTGTTTCTTTTTGTATCTTTCTGTTTCTTCATCTGCAGATCAAAAGGGAAGAACAAATGTTCCTCTGTTTAACCACTTCAATACCAGTGGGGACTTAGACACCTTCCCGCCCAGGCCAATTTTCAGCTTTCAGCGCTGTCGCACTTTGAATGACAATTTCGCGGTCATACTACACTGTACCCAAACAAATTTTTTATCATTTTGTTCCCACAAATAGAGCTTTCTTTTGGTGGTATTTGATCACCTCTGCGATTTTTTTTTTTTTGCGCAACAAATAAAAAAAAAGACCAAAAATTTAAAAAAAAAAAAAGTTTTTCTTTGTTTCTGTTAAATTTTTTGTAAATAAGTACGTTTTCCTCTTCAATGATGGGCACTGATATGGCTGCACTGACAGGCACTGATAAGGCGGCACTAATGGGCACCAATGAGGTGGTACTGATGAGGTGGCACTGACGGCCACTGATAGGTACTTATGGGTGGCATGGATGGGCACTGATAGGTGGGCACTGCTGGGTGGCACTGATTACACTGATGGGTGGCACTGATAACACTGGGTGGCATTGCTGGGTGATGGGTGGCACTGATTGCTACTTGATGGTGCCAGCCAGTGCCCATTTGTGGGCACTGACTGGCACAGATTGGGCATCATTTGCACATGTGGATGGGCAGGGGGTACATACCTGGCCATCCACATGTTGCCCACTTCCCTGGTGATCCTAGTGGAGTCCCTGGTGATCCAGTGTGGGCATCTGAGGGGGGTCTGCGCTGATAAACAATCAGCGCAGACCCCCCCCTGTCAGGAGAGCCGCCAATCGGCTCTCCTCTACTCGCGTCTGTCAGACGCGAGTGAGGAAAAGCCGATCACCGCCTTTTCCTGTTGACATCGTGATCAGCCGTGATTGGACACGGCTGATCACGTGGTAAAGAGCCTCCGCCGGAGGCTCTTTACCAAGATCAGTGTAGCGGTGTGTCAGACTGACACACTGCTCCACCGATCACCGCGATGCGCGCCCTCACGGGCGTGCGGCGGCATGTTATCCTGAAGGACGTCATATGACGCCCAGTCAGGATAACGGAACCACTTCCCGGACGTCAATATGCTATTGACCAGGCGGGAAGTGGTTAATTAACTTCCTATTCTCCATTTAATTATTATTTTCCTGCTTTTTTTTTTTTTTGTTCATGTCTATTTTATAAAAACGATAAACAATGAAAACTTTTTTTGTTTGCTTGGTTAGGGTTAGTTTTTCACATATATATTAACATACCGTATATACTCGAGTATAAGCCGAGTTTTTCAGCACATTTTTTTGTGCTGAAAATGCCCCCCTCGGCTTATACTTGAGTCAAGCACTTTTCTGCAGCAGAGACCGACATTTTCCGAACCGACTTTGGGGCCCTGTATCTCGGAGCCACTTGGTGCTAGGAACCCCAAATTTGATGTGCAAACCCAGTGAAACTAGCTCATAGCCAAAGCCGGGGTCCCCAGCACCAAGTGGCCCCGAGATACGGGGGCCCCAAAGTCGGTTCAGAAAATGTCATTCTCTGCTGCAGAAGAGTGCTTGACATTAGACATGTGCAATTCGTTTAGTTTTTTTTCGTTTTTCGTACGAATGAACGAATTGTTCGAATCGAATGAATCCGAAAAAAACTAATTAGAAGCAACGAATGTACTAATGAAGAAAATCCGGAAAACGAACGAAAAAATTCGTACATTCGTAACTTTTTTTTCAATTCGTAAATTATTAAAACATAATAATAGCATACACATTACATAAAATAACTTACGAATGTACGAATCGTTACGAATCCGAACACCGACGACTTACGAATGTACGAATCGTTATGAATCAACGGAAACGAAAAAAAACGAAACGAAAATAAACAACATTTTTTTGTCGTGCACATGTCTACTTGACATTTTCCGAACCGACTTTGGGGCCCCTGTATCTCGGGGCCACTTAATGCTAGGAACCCCAGCTTTGGATATGTGCTAGTTCCTCTGGGTTTGCACACTGAATTTGGGGTTCCTAGCACTAAGTGGCCCCGAAATACGGGGCCCCAAAGTCGCTCAACTGTGTCCATCTGCAGCAATGTCATTTCGGGACCCTTTGGGTCCAGAGACCCCAAATTTTGGCTGCAGTTAGGGGGCATTTAGGAACCCTTAACTATCAAGTTTAAAGTTCGGGGGACCTATGGCTGCAAATGGGCACAGTGAGGCTCTTTTCCACTTACAGTAGCTGCGCATTTCTCACTCTAGGCTTACAGAATGCATTATTTGTTTACATATCAGGAAACACAGTGCAGCACACATACAGCTCAGTACACCGTCCATACATGTCAGTAAGTGCCTGAGAACTTGTGAATGGTGTGAGGAGCAATGCCTCATGGGACATGTAGTCCCGGGCAGGAAGTGAGTGGTTCTAAAGGCAGGAGTTTTCTTTACCTTACTATTGGGGCTCTCTATACTGTAACGCACAGCAAAAAGCACTGCAGAAACAGATCCAAAGCAAACTGCATAGGTGTGTACCGAGCCTTATACTGGCCACACCGATCAATTTTCAGACCAGAATATTCCCACGAAAAATCTGTGTACATTCGCTGAATGAAAGAAGGTTGTTTGTAAAACGGATGTAAATTCTGAACAAAAACCCACATACACTGTCTGAAAATTCCTTTTGACCAAGAAGTTTTCTATTATTTCTACATTTTCCATCACTGTGGTTGAAAACGAACATGGATTTGACCCCACTAACGATTTAAAAAAAAAAAAAAATCGAAAAGGAACGTTCTTAAAATTATTATTATTTTTTTTTTTTTGAAGGAAGATATTGTTTTTGTATGGCCAGCATATAATATATTACAGTTCTGTTTGAAAATCTGCAAAACAGTATTAATTTAAAAAAAAAAAAAAGTCATACATACAGTATATCTCTCCCCTCTAATAGTATATAGAGTATATCTCTCCCCTCTAATAGTATATAGAGTATATCTCTCCCCTCTAATAGTATATAGAGTATATCTCTCCCCTCTAATAGTATATAGAGCATCTCTCTCCCCTCTAATAGTATATAGAGCATCTCTCTCCCCTCTAATAGTATATAGAGCATCTCTCTCCCCTCTAATAGTATATCTCTTCTATAATAGTATATATCCCCTCTAATAGTATATACAGTATATATCCCCTCTAATAGTATATACAGTATATATCCCCTCTAATAGTATATACAGTATATATCCCCTCTAATAGTATATAGCTCCTCTAATAGTATATCTCTCCTCTAATAGTATATATCCCCTCTAATAGAGGAGATATATACTGTATATACTATTAGAGGGGATATATACAGTATATACACATCTCCTCTAATAGTATATACATCTCCTCTAATAGTATATACAATATATATCTCCTCTAATAGTATATACAATATACATCTCCTCTAATAGTATATACAATATACATCTCCTCTAATAGTATATACAATATACATCTCCTCTAATGGTATATACAGTATATACATCTCCTCTAATGGTATATACATCTCCTCTAATGGTATATACAGTATATACATCTCCTCTAATGGTATATACAGTATATACATCTCCTCTAATGGTATATACAGTATATATCTCCTCTAATGGTATATACATCTCCTCTAATGGTATATACAGTATATATCTCCTCTAATGGTATATACAGTATATATCGCCTCTAATGGTATATACAGTATATATCGCCTCTAATAGTATATATCTCCCCTAATATAATATATCTCCTCTAATAGTATATACAGTATATCTCTTCTGTCTGCTATTCTCAGAGTGGATTAGATATTTTGCGCTGTAACCATACAGTTGTTTATTTATATTTACCACTGCATAGAGACAATTAAAGAATAAATTGCCTTTTTTTTTTTAAACTTTACATAATAAAACTAAAATTATACACAACACTTTTAAGGTTATTAACCGATTAACCAATCAAAACAATAAATAAATCAAAACAATAAAATCGGCCAACTAATCTATTGTGAAAATAACCGTTCCAGCTATATATATATATATATATATATATATATATATATATATATATATATATATATAATTTTGTCACGCAGTATTTGCGCAAGCAATTTTTTGGGGGGGAAAAAAATTAACAATTCAACTAACGCAAAAAAAATAAAAAAATAATAAAATACAGAACTTAATTTTTTGTGAAATATAAAAAGCTGTTACGCCAAGTAAATAGATACCAAACACGTCACATTTTAAAAGTGCGCTGCGTGTCGCACTGAGCATGTCCAGTCGTATTCAATGAGCCCCACAGGCAAAAAAATAAAAAATCTGCATCTTGGCAAGACAAATACATGTGTCCTCCATCGTATTGAGTGTCCTTGTGCCAAGAGGTAGTTGTGGGCTCCCAGGTATGTGTACAATATTTAGGTAATTGTGATCGAGTACCTTCCAGCATAATCCTCGTTCTGATTGATTGGCTGCACTGTGAACGCTCCTAGGAGGGGGGGGGGGGGGGGGGGGGGACTCCGTCATGGGTCACTAATCTGATGACTTCTGCTATTCAGGGGGGGGGGATCAATACAGCCTGAAATCACCCAACTCCTTCCCAATAGGGGCTGATAGTAGTCATGACTTTTTTTATAACCCTCTATTGGTGAGAAATGCTGCGCTATTTTTATTTTTCTTGTTTGTTTGGTTTTTTTTTTGGTTACTTTTTTTTTTTTTTTTTAAAAGGAGAAGTTAAACCTTTTTGTTAAATAATAATGCAGGAAAAACAAATTTTAATTTATTAGTATTTTTTTCTTCTGATGGCTCCTTCCAGCAGGATAATGCAGCATGTCACAAATCTGAAATCCTTCAGAAGATCTATTATAAAAGAAGATCTGGGGGGAGAGAACTGCCAATCACCAACCCATTCACCACTAGAATATTCTTCCTGCACCGGCCTATAGAAGCACCACAACCCACCGGAGGGGCCACAAACAAAGTGGTAAAGTACAGCATTCCCCCAGGCCCCCAGGTGGAGCCAATGACAGGATCAGCACTATGGACAGCACATAACATTTCATGATCACTTCTCCTCCCCCGACATATATTAATCATTGTCTGCACATAGCAATGAGGAGACACCTCAACCTTCAAGGTTTCCTTCCTAGCCAGGGAGTCTTTTGTTAATCATGCTGCAAGCCAATCAGCTCGCACACCTTTTCCTTCCCGTCGGGCTGCAGCCAACTGGAAAGGCTTACTCCTCTCGCCTTGTCTATTTAAACTCCGTGCAGATCTCGGCTAGTTGCCCGAGCAACGCTTTTGCAGGCTTGCTGCTGAGCCCCGTACAGACATTCCACCATTGATTCCCACATAACGACCTCTGGCTTCATTCCTGGCTGAGTCTGCTACTAGCCCTGACCCTTGGCTTTGTTCCCAACTATCCAAGTCCACTACCTTCTCTGACCCTTGGCTTCATTCCTAGCTATCTGTCTCTGCCATCTGCCCTACACCTTGCCTTTTTACATGCCCGAGGCTGCTACCTGCCCTCACCCTTGGCTTTGTTCCCGACTATCCAAGTCCACTACCTTCTCTGACCCTTGGCTTCATTCCTAGCTATCTGTCTCTGCCATCTGCCCTACACCTTGCCTTTTTACATGCCCGAGGCTGCTACCTGCCCTGACCCTTGGCTTTGTTCCCGACTATCCAAGTCCACTACCTTCTCTGACCCTTGGCTTCATTCCTAGCTATCTGTCTCTGCTATCTGCCCTACACCTTGCCTTTTTTTTCATGCCTGAGGCTGCTACCTGCCCTGACCCTTGGCTTTGTTCCTGGCTATAGGAGCCTGCTACCTGCCCTGACCCTTGGCTGTGTTCCTGGCTATAGGAGCCTGCTACCTGCCCTGACCCTTGGCTTTGTTCCTGCCTATAGGAGCCTGCTACCTGCCTTGACCACTGGCTTTGTTCCTGCCTATAGGAGCCTGCTACCTGCCCTGACCCTTGGCTTTGTTCCTAGCTATCCAAGTCCACTACCTTCTCTGACCCTTGGCTTCATTCCTAGCTATCTGTCTCTGCTATCTGCCCTAAACCTTGCCTTTTTTTTCATGCCTGAGGCTGCTACCTGCCCTGACCCTTGGCTTTGTTCCTGGCTATAGGAGCCTGCTACCTGCCCTGACCCTTGGCTGTGTTCCTGGCTATAGGAGCCTGCTACCTGCCCTCACCCTTGGCTTTGTTCCTGCCTATAGGAGCCTGCTACCTGCCTTGACCACTGGCTTTGTTCCTGCCTATAGGAGCCTGCTACCTGCCCTGACCCTTGGCTTTGTTCCTAGCTATCCAAGTCCACTACCATCTCTGACCGTTGGCTTCATTCCTAGCTATCTGTCTCTGCTATCTGCCCTACACCTTGCCTTTTTTTTCATGCCTGAGGCTGCTACCTGCCCTGACCCTTGGCTTTGTTCCTGGCTATAGGAGCCTGCTACCTGCCCTGACCCTTGGCTGTGTTCCTGGCTATAGGAGCCTGCTACCTGCCCTGACCCTTGGCTTTGTTCCTGCCTATAGGAGCCTGCTACCTGCCTTGACCACTGGCTTTGTTCCTGCCTATAGGAGCCTGCTACCTGCCCTGACCCTTGGCTTTGTTCCTAGCTATCCAAGTCCACTACCTTCTCTGACCCTTGGCTTCATTCCTAGCTATCTGTCTCTGCTATCTGCCCTACACCTTGCCTTTTTTTTCATGCCTGAGGCTGCTACCTGCCCTGACCCTTGGCTTTGTTCCTGGCTATAGGAGCCTGCTACCTGCCCTGACCCTTGGCTGTGTTCCTGGCTATAGGAGCCTGCTACCTGCCCTGACCCTTGGCTTTGTTCCTGCCTATAGGAGCCTGCTACCTGCCTTGACCACTGGCTTTGTTCCTGCCTATAGGAGCCTGCTACCTGCCCTGACCCTTGGCTTTGTTCCTAGCTATCCAAGTCCACTACCATCTCTGACCGTTGGCTTCATTCCTAGCTATCTGTCTCTGCTATCTGCCCTACACCTTGCCTTTTTTTTCATGCCTGAGGCTGCTACCTGCCCTGACCCTTGGCTTTGTTCCTGGCTATAGGAGCCTGCTACCTGCCCTGACCCTTGGCTGTGTTCCTGGCTATAGGAGCCTGCTACCTGCCCTGACCCTTGGCTTTGTTCCTGCCTATAGGAGCCTGCTACCTGCCTTGACCACTGGCTTTGTTCCTGCCTATAGGAGCCTGCTACCTGCCCTGACCCTTGGCTTTGTTCCTAGCTATCCAAGTCCACTACCATCTCTGACCGTTGGCTTCATTCCTAGATATCATTGTCTGCTACCTGCCCTGGACCTTGCCCTTTTTCATGCTTGAGGCTGCTACCAGCCCTGACCCTTGGTTTTGTTCCTGGCTATATGAGCCTGCTACCTGCTCTGACCCTTGGCTTTGTTCCAGCTATAGGAGCCTTCTAATCTTCCCTGACCCTTGTCTTCCCTTTCCGAGCTGTATCTTCTACCTCCCCTAGACCTTGCCTTTTTTCATGACTGAGCCTGCTACCTGCCCCGACCTTTGGCTTTGTTCCGATCCAAGTCCACTACCTATTAACTGACCCTTGGCTTCTTTCCTGGCTGTCTGCTACCTGCCCTAGACCTTGCCCTTTTTCATGCCTGAGGCTGCTATCTGCCCTGACCCTTGGCTTTTGTTCCTGACTATACAAGTCCACTACCTTCTCTGACCCTTGGCTTCATTCCTAGCTATCTGTGTCTGCTACCTGCCCTAGACCTTGCCTTTTTTTCATGCCTGAGGCTGCTACCTGCCCTGACCCTTGGTTTTGTTCCTGGATATAGGAGCCTGCTATGTTCCCTGACCCTTGGTTTCCTTGCTGGCCGTGTTTGCTACCTGCCCTAGACCTTGCCCTTTTTCATGCCTGAGGCTGCTACCTGCCCTGACCCTGGGTTTTGTTCCTGGCTATAGGAGCCTGCTACCTGCCTTGACCCTTGGCTTTGTTCCTAGCTATAGGAGCCTGCTCCCTGCTCTGACCCTTGGCTTTGTTCCGGCTATAGGAGCCTGCTATCTTCCCTGACCCTCGGTTTCCTTGCTGACCGTGTCTGCTACCTGACCTAGACCTTGCCCTTTTCATGCCTGAGGCTGCTACCTGCCCTGACCCTTGGCTTTGTTCCTGACTATACAAGTCCACTACCTTCTCTGACCCTTGGCTTCATTTAGAGCTATCGGTCTGCTACCAGCCCTAGACCTTGCCTTTTTTCATACCCGAGGCTGCTACCTGCCCTGACTCTGGGTTTTGTTCCGGCTATAGGAGCCTGCTATCTTCCCTGACCCTTGGCTTCCTTGCTGACTGTGTCTGCTATCTGCCCTAGACCTTGCCTTTTTTCATGACTGAGCCTGCTACCTGCCCTGGCCCTTGGCTTTGTTCCTACCCCAGTCCACTACCTATTAACCGACCCTTGGCTTCATTCCTGGCTGTGTCTGCTACCTGCCCTAGACCTTGCAGTTTTTCATGCCTGAGCATGCTACCTGCTCTGACCCTTAGCTTTGTAATGGCTATAGAAGCCTGCTACCTGCCCTGACCCTTGGCTTCATCCCAGCTATAGCCGCCTGCTACCTGCTCTGACCCTTGGTTTCATTCCTGGCTATAGGATTTTGCTACCTGTCCTGACCCTCGGCTTTGTTCCTAGCTATAGGAATCGACAACCTACCCTGACCCTTGGCTTTGTTCCTGGCAATAGGAGTCTGCTATCTGCTATCTCCAATCTCCCCTGATCTTGGCTTTGTTCCGGCTATAGGAGCCTTCTAATCTTCCCTGACCCTTGTCTTCCCCTTCCTGGCTGTGTCTGCTAGCTCCCCTAGACCTTGCCTTTTTTCATGACTGAGCCTGCTACCTGCCCCGGCCCTTGGCTTTGTTCCTATCCAAGTCCACTACCTATTAACTGACCCTTGGCTTCTTTCCTGGCTGTCTGCTACCTGCCCTAGACCTTGCCTTTTTTTCATGCCTGAGGCTGCTACCTGCCTTGACCCTTGGTTTTGTTCCTGGATATAGGAGCCTGCTATGTTCCCTGACCCTTGGTTTCCTTGCTGGCCATGTCTGCTACCTGCCCTAGACCTTGCCCTTTTTCATGCCTGAGGCTGCTACCTGCCCTGACCCTTGGCTTTGTTCCTGACTATACCAGTCCACTACCTTCTCTGACCCTTGGCTTCATTTAGAGCTATGTGTGTCTGCTACCAGCCATAGACCTTGCCTTTTTTCATACCCGAGGCTGCTACCTGCCCTGAGCCTGGGTTTTGTTCCTGGCTATAGGAGCCTGCTACCTGCCTTGACCCTTGACTTTGTTCCGGCTATAGGAGCCTGCTATGTTCCCTGACCCTCGGTTTCCTTGCTCAGGCACTCTTCCCACCGGTCACCAGTACAAAAAAGGGGCACTCTTCCCACCGGTCACCAGTACAAAAAAGGGGCACTCTTCCCACCGGTCACCAGTACAAAAAAGGGGCACTCTTTCGAGGTATGTATACATGAGGTGCTGGTATATAGATGGAGAGGGGGGGGAGATAGATATACACACATACATACAGAGGTGATGGTATATAGATGGGGAGGTGTGTATTATTATTATACAGGATTTATATAGTGCCAACAGTTTGTGCAGCGCTTTACAAAATGAAGGCAGACATTAGAGTTACATTACAATTTGGTACAAGAGGAACCAGAGCTCTGCTCGTTAGAGCTTACGAGCTGAGACTTCTAACATCCAAGTGAAAGATATAAATGGATGTATAGGAGGGATAGTCTATAGATGGGTGATATATACATATACACACACACACACACAGTATCTCACAAAAGTGAGTACACCTCTCACATTTTTGTAAATATTTTCTTCTATGACACTTTGCTAAGTGTCATTTCCACAGTGTTGTCACATGAAGATAGAAGAAAATATTTACAAAAATGTGAGGGGTGTACTTACTTGTGAGATTATATATATATATATATATATATATATATATATATATATATATATATATATATATAGTTATATATATCCCCATCACCTCTGTACATATACACCTCCCCCATCTATATACCCCCACCCCATTTTATATTACCCCTGTGTATATACACGTGTGTGTATAATTATATATATATAATATATAATATACACACAGAGGTGATGGTGTATATACACAGGGGTGATATAAAATGGGGGGTATATATACACATAGAGGTGATGGTATATAGATGAGTGAGGGGAGGACCTTCTCCGGGTGATACACACACACACACACACACACACACACACACACACACACACACACACACACACACACACACACACACACACACACACACATACATACATATGCGAAGAAGTGATGGTATATAGATGGGGGGAGGGGAGGACCTGTCTAGGTGATATACATATACATACATATATACACACATATATACACAGAGGATGTGTAGACAGGGGGGAGGGGCTGTGTATATATAGGAAGACAGATGACAGCTCCATACAGGAACAATAATAATAATAGGAGCTCTTGTCACCCCACCACACACCCAACTCAGACCATCTACAGAGGTGGGGTGGGGGGGAGCGCCCCCAATACACCACCCCTCCCCCCTTCTCAGTGTCTCCCTCCCCCTCAGTCACTCACCTCCCCGGGACCCTCCAGCCGCCATCTTCTCAGCGCGCGCCCCCCTCTTCTCACATACCACCCACGTCATCACGCACACACCAGGAGGAGGTAACAGGAGGGACGTAAAAACCGGAAATGTCTCCGACATCGTCTGTGACGTCACCCCGCAAACCGAGGAAACCACGGTGCGCGCACAGCAAGGGGGCGGGGCTGAGCTCGGGGGACTGTGTTGAGACGCTCACGTGGAACACACCGGGCTTCTCAACCAACGGGTGGGCGGAGAAAGTTTACGGGGCGTGGTAAGGAGGGGGGGAGGAAGGTATATAAGTCATAACAGCCAATAGCAAACGGAATCGTTATTTTTCATCATTCTGATCTCGGACCTAATTATTTACAAATGACGGTGACGATGAAGTGCAAATATAGATGCAAATGTCAGGAGGGGTCCCTACGCAGAGGAAAGATTACACCCTCCTGACAACATGGCGCATGCGGGGGAGACTACCTGTCAGGCTTGTGGAGGACGCGTCCCCGGTTACCATGGCGACCAGTGACGGAATGTGGTTGTTCTGCTCTGTGATTGGTGGACAGGGGCCCTCTAGTCTCTGCTCACTGGCAGATTGAGAGACTGAGGGATGGGAAACATGAGAGCCAGGTCCATAGGATTGCATGCAGATGACTTCAGGAGAGCCCCATACACACTATTAGATTTTCTGCCGATTTTTGTCTTCAGATTTACCAAAACCATATAATACGAGGCCAGATCTTAAGAGTTTCAATTTGTATGCAATCAGGCAGGCCCTTGCACTACATGGTTTTGGTAAATCTGAAGACAAAAATCTGCAGGAAATCTAATAGTGTGTATGGGGGCTTTTAGTGAACTAGATCACATCTCCCCCTCATCTGTCAGTGTGCAGAGCCTGGATAGGGACCCAAAACGCTTGATCTACCACGACAATCCCTTATACATCCTCCATGGATGTCCAGGGCTGAGTGTGCTACTGACCCTAAGTCAGGAAAGGAGTACTGGGGCTGTGCGCGACCGCAGCACCTTGACACTTGTCACCCCCCTTTTTGCAAGCTTTGTTAGTCCAGGATTGAGTGCGCTACTTACCCAAGTCAGGAAAGGAGTACTGGGGCTGTGCGCATCACCTGGCAACCGCAGCACCTTGTCACTTGTCACCCCATGTTGCTGAATTTTGTAAGTCCAGGATTGAGTGTGCTGCTCCCCCCCCCCCCCCCCCCCCCCCCCAAGTCAGGAAAGGAGTACTGGGGCTGTGCGCACGGCCTTGCAACAGGATAGGGACTCAAAACGCTTGCTCTGCCATTACAGTCCCTTCTACACCTTCCATGGAAGTCCAGGACTGAGTGCGCCACATCCCCTGAGTAGGGTGTCCACATTTCCAGAATGCCATTCAGGGACACACCCACCCTTTTCCCAAAAAAAGCTGATTTCAAAACCCTCGCCGACGATGGAATCGGTCACTCCTTTCCCTGTGCGACTATCTCTATCATAGAGCGTTAGGAGGAAGTGATGTCACTTTAGCATGGGGGGGACCGGTTTCGTGGAAGAAAATGTTGACAAGGACCGGGGGTTGGGGGTTCTGGAGCTAATGTAGTCTTGGGGTTGACAGGGAATTCGGGTGTGGGTGATTTGTTGTGCGAATGGCTGGTGTTAGCAATTAAATCATCCCGACACCATGCTTGATATAGTGTCAGGATGATGAAATCACATTATTTCTATGGCTACATTGTAATATATAATGAAATTGTTCAATTCACCTTGACATGCAGAATCAGTGGGAACCCTGAGCTTGTCACTTGCCACCAGACACAGCTTGCCACCGTCGCCTGCCTCCAGATGCAGCGTTATACTTGCCGCCGTCCGTGGTGGAGGTGGAACCGGCCCGTTGAGAGCACTGGGAGCAGAGGAGGAGGAAGTTAACTCCTCCTCCGCTTTGAAAGCTGGCAGTCACAGTGGTGACGTCACTGGTTTATAAATGCCAGTTGGCTCTAGCAACCAGTGGCCTAGCCAGCAGAAGTAGAGAAGAGTCTCAGGTGTAGGTGGCGGATCGCCATGGCGATAGCAGGATTTTGCTCCTCTGTCAGTTTCATTCCGGGACATTGTATTGTCCCGGAATGAAGGTGCCCGGGACCCAGGACAGACCTGCTAATTGCAGGACTGTCCCGGGCAATCCAGGACACGTGGGCACCCTACCCCTGAGTCAGTAAAGGGGTACTGGGGCTGTGCGCAACCGCAGCACCTTGACCCATGCCATACCCTTTTTGCAAGCTTTGTTAGTCCAGGATTGAGTGCGCTACTTACACTAAGTCAGGAAATGAGTACCAGGGCTGTGCGCATGGCCTTGCAACATGATAGGGACTCAAAACGTTTGCTCTGCCACTACAGTCCTTTATACACCTTCCATGGAAGTCCAGGGCTGAGTGTGCTACTTACTCTAAGTCAGGAAAGGAGTACTGGGGCTGTGCGCGACCGCAGCACCTTGACACTTGTCACCCCTGTTTTGTAAGCTTTGTTAGTCCAGGATTGAGTGCGCTACTTACCCCAAGTCAGGAAAGGAGTACTGGGGCTGTGCGCATCACCTGGCAACCGCAGCACCTTGTCACTTGTCATCCCCATGCTGCTGAATTTTGTAAGTCCAGGATTGAGTGTGCTGCTCCCCCCCCACAAGTCAGGAAAGGAGTAGTACTAGGTCTGTGAGCATGGACTGAAGACCTCAGCACCTTGACTTTTGTCATCCTCTTTTTGAAACTTTGTAAGTCCAGGATTGAGTGCGCTACTTACCCTAAGTCAGGAAAGAGTACTGGGGCTGTGCGCACGGGCTGGTGACCATGGAACCTTGACACTTGTCATCTCCATTTTGTAAGTCCAGGATTGCGTGCGCTACTTACCCAAGTCAGGAAAGGAGTACTGTGGCTGTGAGCATCACCTGACGACCGCAGCACCTTGTCACTTGTCGTCCCCATGTTGCTGAATTTTGTAAGTCCAGGATTGAGTGTGCTGCTCCCCCCCCCCCCCCCCCCAGTCAGGAAAGGAGTACTGGGGCTGTGCGCACGGCCTGGCGACTGCAGCACCTTGACACTTGTCATCTCCTTTTTGGCAAACTTTGTTAGTCCACGATAAGTTACATACTGTAAGTCAGGAAAGGAGTAGTACTAGGGCTGTGCGCATGGACTGAAGACCACAGCACTTTGACTTGTCATCCTCTTTTTGAAACTTTGTAAGTCCAGGATTGAGTGCGCTACTTACTCATAGTCAGGAAAGAGTACTGGGGCTGTGCGCACGGCCTGGCGACTGCAGGACCTTGACACTTGTCATCTCTTTTTGCCAAACTTTGAAAGTCCAGGATTGAGTGCGCTACTTACCCTAAGTCAGGAAAGGAGTACTGGGGCTGTTCTCACAGGCTGGCGATCAGGGAATCTTGACACCTATCACCCCTATTTTGGTGAATGTTGTAAATCCGGGATTGAGTGCGCTACTTACCCTGAGTCAGGAAAAAAGTACTGGGGCTGCGCGCACTGCCTGGCGACCATCGCTCCTTGACACTTGTCATCCCCCTTTTTGCAAACTTTCTTAGTCCAGGATCGAGTGCGCTACATACCCTAAGTCAGGAAAGGAGTACTGGGGCTGTGCGCACGGCCTGGCAACCATGGAACCTTGACACTTGTCATTCCCTTTTGGTAAACTTTGTTAGTCCAGGATTAAGTGCGCTACATACAGTAAGTCAGGAAAGGAGTACTAGGTCTGTGCGCATGGACTGAAGACTGCAGCACCTTGACTTTTGTCATCCTCTTTTTGCATACTTTGTAAGTCCAGGATTGAGTGTGATACTTACCCTAAGTCAGGAAAGGAATACTGAGGCTGTGCGCACGGGCTGGCAACCATGGAACCTTGACACTTGTCATCTCCACTTTGTAAGTCCAGGATTGAGTGCGCTACTTACCCAAGTCAGGAAAGGAGTACCAGGGCTGTGCGAATGGCCTTGCAACAGGATAGGGACCTCATACGTTTGCTCTGCCACTACAGTCCCTTATACACCCTCCATGGAAGTCCAGGGCTGAGTGCGCTACTTACTCTAAGTCAGGAAAGGAGTCCTGGGCTGTGCACAGCCTGGCGACCGCAGCAACTTGACACTTGTCATCCCCATTTTGCTGAATTTTGTAGGTCCAGGATTGAGTGTGCTGCTTCCACCCCCCAGGAAAGGAGTACTGGGGCTGTGCACATGGACTGGCGACCGCGGCACCTTGACCCTTATTATCGCCTTTTTGCAAGTCCAGGATTGAGTGAGCTACATACCCTAAGTCAGGAAAGTACGGGAGATGTGCGCAACAGCCTGGCGACCAGGGAACCTCGACACTTATCCTCATTTTGCTGAATTTCGTAAGTCCAGAATTGAGTGCGCTACATACCCTAAGTCAGGAAAGGAGTACTGAGGCTGTGCGCATTGCCTGGCGTCCACAGCACCTTGACACTTGTTACCGCCATTTTGCTGAATTTTGTAAATCCAGGATTGAGTGCACTACTTCACCCCAAGTCAGGAAAGGAGTACTGGGGTTGTGCGCACGGCCTGGCAACCAGGGAACACTTATGGGGCTGTTACTTGGTGAAGGCAGTAAGAGTTAGACATGTGCACTGACAAAAAAATTTGTTCGTTTTCGTTTTCGTTTCATTCGTTTTTTCGAAATTCGAAAATCTTAAAAAAAAGACAATCAGTAAAATTCAAAATAATAACTAACTAATAATAACTAACCAATAAATTATAGGTATGGGAATTTCCTTTCAAATTTGGCTGTTAGTGAACGTAACAAATACAAATTTATCTGAAGTCACAATATATCCGAAATAACGAATGCCGCATCTAAACCAATGGAATAGAACAAATTAATAATAATAATAAAAAGGTTTAATTATTATTATTGTTATTTATTATTATTAGATCGTTACGTTCCATTCGTTTAGATGCGGCATTCGTTATTTAAGATAATTCGTAACTTCGGATAAATTTGTACTCGTTACGTTCACTAACAGCCAAATTTGAAAGGAAATTACAATACCTATAATTTATTATTAGTTAGTTAGTTATTTCAGATTTTCGTGTTTTCGAATTTTCAGATTTTTCATTCTTTTGAATTCTCAGATTTTCATTCTTATTTTTGGAATTTTCAAATTTCCAAATTTTGGAATTTTCAAATTTCCAAATTTTGGAATTTTCAAATTAATGAAATTTTGAATGTTCGAATTTCCTAATTTCGAATTTTCGAATTTCCGAAATGTTCGACGTTCCGAAATGTTCAAATTTCCGAAATGTTCAAATTTCCAATATTTAGAATTTCTGAAACTTAGAATTTCCAAAATTTAGAATTTTCGAAAGTTCGGAAGTTTGAAAATTCTGAAGATTGAAAATTCGAAATTTTTGAAATTTGAAATTTCTGAAATTTAGAATTTCTGAAATTTAGAACTTTCCAATTTCTGAGATTTAAAATTTCAGAAAGTCCAAATTTTTAAAAATTTAAAAATTCGGAAATTCGAAATTGGGAAATTCGAAATTTCGGAAATTGAAAAATTGGGAAATTCGCAAATCTAAAAAACGAATTCGGAACTAAACAACTTGCACATGTCTAGTTAGAGTGATTGGCGGTGGTGACGGTACTGAAGTCGGGTCTATACTGTTGGCTGAGTGCTTTGATAAGATTTGCAGTATCTGTTAGTGTGTGGTGTTACCTCTGCTTATTGGATATCGAGCTATGCATAATTTTTGTGACAAGAAACTTTGTGGTGAGATATGTTCTAGTGTAGCCGATAAATGTAGGCAAACCAAGTCTAGTGAAAAAAACAAGAGTGCCTAAAATTGCGGAGTGTTATCTCATGAGCAGAGATCTCTCAGCATGGCACCCTTGCAGTGTCCAGACACTGCAAGGGTGGCATGCTGAGAGATCTCTGCTCATGAGATAACACTCCGCAATTTTAGGCACTCTTGTTTTTTTCACTAGACTTGGCTTGCCTAAATATATCGGCTTACCTGACCCTGTTCTGGGCCTTTTCTGGTCAGCTTGCTCTGCATCTCATCCAGTGTCTGTTCTTTTCATCTGACATAACATCGAGTCGCAGTATCACATCCAACCAAGAGGAAAAAATATCCCCTGAGGAAGCCTTAACAGGTGAAACATGTCGGGACAAATCACTCTGTAATCTTTTTTGATTGACTGTTTTCCATCAACCTCTTTGATGTGTAACCATATCTGCGTTTCTTATGTACAGCCAATGCTTTTAAATATTTACTTGATGTAATTAATTCTGTCTTTATTTTTATATACTTTGGAGTGTTGTAATCTGACTTCCTTGCCTGGCACCTAAAAAATCCCACCAAAAAATCTCCCCCTGTTCATTCATACTCTCAGGGATGTTGGTGCCATTTCTTTGACACTGCCGCCAATCCATAGTACCCCTTTCTAATGTTCTAGTGTAGTAAAGGTTTAATTTAAGGTTTACTGCACTATGTGGAGCCTTTTTTTTTTATTTTCACGTGATCCCTGACCATTTTTATACCTGCTTTTGGAGTAGTGGCGATGAATAGAGGTGACGCAGAGCTCGATGAGAAGGGGTGTGCAGGGATTTCTGATACAAGTGCATATTGCCTATCTGGGAAATGACAGGCAATATTGTTTGGTAGAAGGAATCTGCAGAGTGTGAAAACACTTGTGTGTGGTGAAAGAAGACATTTATGCTATTTTATTTACATTTGGACTTGTATTGCTCACTATATATCACTGGACTCACTAATCCACAATGGTGTTTTTGAAAACCTTATTTATTACATACACGTTTTTGTATAGATACATATAGAGTTGTTTATAACTTTATGTGCATTTTTTGCAAGGTGGAATCACAGCTCTACTAGTATTCATTTTTTTTTATTGGTCTTTTTGGTTCTTTTTGTATATGGGGTGTATAGTGGTGGCAATGAATATTATTTATTTCTATTTTCACTCGCATTTTTCAAGCACATTATCTTTCATATGGTGATTTAGTGTGTTCAGCTGCGGAGAAGGGTTTGCTTTTAAGTATTAAATCTATAACACACAACTATCATGGGGCGAACAAATCCCAAACAACAAGGAAAAAAAAAGAAAAGGTCAGACCGTCCGGAACAGCAGGGGGCGCACTGCAGTCATTTCCTGTGTGTGTAAGCAGAACATCTGACGGGTCTGCTCTGTTCTTTTTCAGCATGACTTCCACTAATTCTGAGCTGAGTGATGTATCTCATTAATAACCCCTTGGAGTTGGGGGGGGGGGGGCCTCCCGTCCCTTTAAAGGGTTTAGGATGCCAGGAGGGAAGGCAGGGTGAATGGCTGTCACGGTGGTCACATGATCAGAAAGCTCCTTGATCGCAAGTAGCTATCGGGATCTTTCCGTTAGCCGCCAGTAACTTTCGGCACACCTGTATTCACGCATATATGTCTGCTCGGTGCCAAGGGGGTTAATCCTGAAAGAAGATATTGCCGACTCCCTGCCACCCTTCACCGCTGTGGTCCACGACGCAGAAGCTGATGTCGTCCTTGGGGGTCATCCATGGAAACACCACCTGTGGGGGCAATGAGAGGAACTTGTCACTGGCCTTGGTCACCATATCCACCATCTTAATCCATTTTTCTGTGTTACATAGTTACACATAGTAGGTGAGGTTGAATAAAAACAAAAGTCCATCAAGTCCAACCTATGTGTGTGATTATATGTCAGTATTACATTGTATATCCCTGCATGTTGCAGTCGTTCAGGTGCTTATCTAATAGTTTCTTGAAACTATCGATGGCCCCCGCTGAGACCACCGCCTGTGGAAGGGAATTCCACATCCTTGCCGCTCTTACAGTAAAGAACCCTCTACGTAGTTTAAGGTTAAACCTCTTTTCTTCTAATTTTAACGAGTGGCCACGTGTCTTGTTAAACTCCCTTCTGCGAAAAAAGTTTTATCCCCATTGTGGGGTCACCAGTACGGTATTTGTATATTGAAATCATATCTGCTCTCCAGCGTCTCTTCTCCAGAGAGAATAAGTTCAGTGCTTGCAACCTTTCCCCATAACTAATATCCTCCAGACCCTTTATTAGTTGTGTTGCCCTTCTTTGTACTCACTCCATTTCCAGTACATCCTTCCCGAGGACTGGTGCCCAGAACTGGACAGCATACTCCAGGTGCAGCCGGACCAGAGTCTTGTAGAGCGGGAGAATTATCGTTTTATCTCTGGAATTAATCCCCTTTTTAATGCATGCCAATATTCTGTTTGCTTTGCTAGCAGCAGCTTGGTCATTGCTGAGCCTATCATCTACTAGGACCCCCAGGTCCTTTTCCATCCTAGATTCCTGTTAGAGAATAATCTGTATTCTCACACCGTCTCTCGATTCAAGCTAAGACATTTATTTGTATATGCAAGAGAAATGGTTACATGTACGTTCAGGCTTCAATAATCCATTTCTGCCTGTCATAGGATTACACGCTTCTTTTTATCACACTTAAACCTTCCCCCTTCCTGCTTGTAATATCCTGATCACATGTATAATTTCAACCTTTATTCCCCCAGAGGTTCTCCCCCCCAGTTACAACCATCTCTCAGCAATACTTTTGAATGGAGCCTCAAAGGGTTAGGCTTGTATTGCTTTCTGGGTGTCCCAGCTGAGGAGATTTAGGCCTCGCTCACAATGAGTGTATTACAGCATAAGGCTGCGTTTACCCGCACCCGCGTGTTCCCGTGCATTCCTCATGCAGGTAGTTCCATTGATGTCAATTGGGGTGCAGCGGCTACATGGACACAGCCGCTGCTCCCAATCTTATATCCATGCGGGTGAGTGTCCCCAAACGCACAATGTTGGAGGACACGCATGGATTCCTTTATATTGGCTTTTGGAATTTACAAATGCAGCAATTTGGAAATCAGATGAAAGGTTTAGCGCTGGGAAACACTTTTTGATAGCTAAAAAGTGCATTTTATATACATCTATATAGATCAGACCAAAATGAGAGACAAATGAGGAGGAATGAGGGACAGAGGGACATTGCTCCAAATCAGAGGCAGTCCCTCGAAATCAGGGACAGTTGGGAGCTATGCTGACCACACCCACTTTAACATTCCCCTTCCCATGATCTTTGGTTTCTTCTATGTTTTTAAAGGATATCTCCACCTCTCTGTGGTTGCCTACCCTTGTGTCTATACACAAGTTTTCCCCTTACTGCCCAATGGAAAACAGGGGGTGGGTTCATTCAAAAATGTCTAAATTTAGTGAGTTCTTTCCAGTATTTCATTATGGAGCACCATGTGATGTGGGGGCTACAAGAACCGTGGAGTATCACTGAAGATATGTGAAGGCACCTCAGGGTTCTTTGATTCATCTTATATCCTGGTACAAATTCACTTTAGAGGAAACCTAGAATAAGCCTGGGACAGGTGAAGGCTCCACACTTGATCTACATACTTGTTTCAGATCGGCAATTCAGAAAGTACTGGAGCCAAAGTGTAGGAATGACAGCCAGGCAACTCTGATTTTCAGAAGGAGCTAAAAAACTGAATGGATCCATAAACTAACATTTTACTGAAGCACTTCTTCTAGGGTCACCATACATGTTACAATCTGACCATACAATTTATGGCAATAACTAGATCTGAACAAATTAATGGGGTGGGCAACTATATAGCAAATGAGGTTTAATGTGGAAAAATTTAAAATATTGCATTTTGGTGGCAAAAATATGAATGCAATTTTATACACTGGGGGGAGAACCTCTGGGGGAATCTAGGATGGAAAGGGACCTGGGGGTCCTAGTAGATGATAGGCTCAGCAATGACATGCAATGCAAAGCTGCTGCTAACAAAGCAAACAGAATATTGGCATGCATGGAAAAGGGGATTAACTCAAGAGATAAAGCGATAATTCTCCCGCTCTACAAGACTCTGGTCCGGCCTCACCTGGAGTATGCCGTCCAGTTCTGGGCACCAGTCCTCAGGAAGGATGTACTGTAAATGGAGCGAGTACAGAGAAGGGCAACAAAACGAATAAAGGGACTGGAGTATATTAGTTATGAAGAAAGGTTACGAGCACTGAACTTATTCTCTCTGGAGAAGAAATGCTTGAGAGGGGATATGATTTCAATTTACAAATACTGTACTGGTGACCCCACAATAGGGATAAAAACTTTTCCGCAGAAGGGAGTTTAATATGACACGTGGCCACTCAACAAAATTTGGAGAAAAAAGGTTTAACCTTAAACTGCATAGAGGGTTCTTTACTGTAAGAGCAGCAAGGATGTGGAATCCCCTTCCATAGCGAGTGGTCTCAGCAGGGGACATAAGTCGTTTCAAGAAACTATTAGATAAGCACCTGAATGACCACAACATACAGGGATATACAATGTAATATTGACATATAATCACACACATAGGTTGGACTTTATTAGACTTGTGTCTTTTTTCAACCTCACCTACTAGGTAACTATGTAGCTTTAGATTTACTAAAACTACGAAACTTTGGAGGACCTACCTAATCTATCTAATCAATCTGTATCCAATCAGGCGGGAGCTTGCACTAGTTGGTTGAAATTGTTCAATCAGATTATAATGTGTGTGGTGAGTTTAAGAAAATCTGTTAGGATGTATGTTTGAAGGTTGCAGTCTAGGCTTCAATCTGGTGCTGACAGCTGCCCCTGGAGTACCAGTACAGAGGCAGGAGAGTGCACCTTGCAGGGAGCCTCATATGGACCCACAATAGCCAGCCTAGCAGGTTACCTTTAAGGTATATGACCTTCTGAAGTCAGCTACGGTCAGTGTGAAAAGATTGGAGTGTCCTACAGACCAATGAGGATGCTCTTACCCCACTTGTGGAGTTTGGTGGAGATAGGTCCAGGAAGGGGCTGTCCTGCCTTTCACTCTGACACATTTCAAAGAAATCAGCAAAAGTTTCCTGGCGGGGTTTCATACTGGTCAACTCCATACACGTCTCTTCCTTCCCCTCCAACTCCGGGATGCTACGGCTTCCCCATGTCATGGACTTCAACCTGTGAGTGAAAAGGGTGGGGTGGCATAAGATGGCAAGTGTGATCTTGGAACAGTTCATAAATGGTCACAGATGTGCATCCAATGTCTCAATCTATGTTATATATTATATTGTGTGTATATATATATATATATATATATATATATATATATATATATATAGTGACCGTGTGAAGTCCTGCACTGTGTAAAAGTAGGAAAAAGGGACACAAGGTTCTCACATATATGGTGCGGTGCTCTGGAGTAATGAGTGAAGAAATCGAAGAAGAAGAAGAAGAATGCTTTCAGAAATAAAAGTTTTATTAGTTTATTTTTGACAATTAACAAAACTGAAAATAAATGAACAGAAGAGAAATCCAAATCAAATCAATATTTGAGGTGACCACCCTTCTTGGCCTTCAATTCTTCTAGGTAGACTTGCACACTTTTTGAAGGAACTCGGCAGGTAGGTTGTTCATAACTCCTTTGAGAACTAAGCACAGATGTTCTGTGGATGTTGGCTGCCTCAAATCCTTCTGTCTCTTCATGTAATCGCAGAGAGATTGCATGATGTTGAGATTGGGTCTCTGTGGGGGCCAAACAACCATCACTTTCAGGACTCCTTGTTCTTGAAGATAGCTCTTAATGACATTGGCTGTATGTTTGGGGTGGTTGTCCTGCTGCAGAATAAATTTGGGGCCAATCACACACCTCAGTGATGGTTTGGCATGATGAATACTTATCTGTCTATATTTCTCAGCATTGAGGACACCGTTGAGCCTGACCAAATCTACAACTTAATTTGCAGAAATGCAGCCCCAAACTTGCAGGGAGCCTCCACCATGCTTCACAGTTGGCTGCAGACACTCAATATTGTACCGCTCTCCAGCCCTTCACCAACAAACTGCCTCCTACTACAGCCAAATATTTCACATTTGACTCATCAGTCCAGAGCACCTGCTGCCATTTTTGTGCACCCCAGTTCCTATGTTTTCCTACATAGTTGAGTCACTTAGCCGCGTTTCCACGTCGGAGGTATGATGGCTTTTGGGCTGCAATTCTTCCATGAAGACCACTTCTGGACAGACTTCTAGAGAGACTTCTAGAGAGACTTCTAGAGAGACTTCTAGACAGACTTCTAGACAGACTTCTAGACAGACTTCTCTGGACAGTAGATAGGTGTATTGGTTTCCTCCGGTTCTGTGCTGAGGGCACTGCTGGACATCTCCGGATGTGGAAGTGAAGTAAAGCATGATGTGTCTTTTATCTGCTGCATTAAGTTTCCTTGGCCAACCACTGCATCTACACTCAACATTGCCCGATAAATGGTGTCCTCAATGCCTAAGGCAGGCAGATACTTATCCATCATGCCAGACCATCGGGGAGGCGTTTGATTGGCCCCAAATTTATTCTGCCTCAGAACAACAACCCCAAACATGCAGCCAATGTCATTAAGAACTGTCTTCATTGTACAGAAGAACAAGAGGTCCATAAAGTGATGGTTTGGCCCCCACAAAGCCCTGATCTCCCCATCATGGAGCCTGTCTGGGATTACATAAAGAGACAAAAGGATTTGAGGCAGCCAACATCCACAGAAGATCTGTGCTTTGTTCTCCAAGATGTTTGAAACAACCTACCTGCCGAGTTCCTTCAAAAACTGTGTGTAATGCCGCGTACACACGATCTGAATTCTCGTCGGAAAAAACTCTGACGGTTTTTCCGACGGAATTCAGACGGAATTCCGCTCAAGCTGTGTTGCCTACACACGGTCACACCAAATTCCGACGGTCAATAACACAGCGGCATAAAACACGTTCGACAGCACTATAAAAGGGAAGTTTAATGCTTCTGAGCATGCGTCGAATTGTTTCCGAGCATGCGTGGGAATTTTGCGCGTCGGAATTGCATACACACGATCGGAAAATCCGATAGAAAGGTTTTCCGTCGGAAAAATTGAGAACAGGTTCTCAATTCAAAGTCCGTCGGAAATTCCGACAGAAAAAGACCGTTGGGCATACACACGGTCGGAAAATCCGATGAAAAGCTCCCATCGGACTGTTTCCATCGGAAATTCCGACCGTGTGTACGCCGCATTAGTCTACCAAGAAGAATTGATGTTGGTATGGAGGCAAACGGTGGTCACACCAAATATTGATTTGACTCCGATTTTTCTTCTGTTCGCTCACTTTGCATTTGTAAATTGATAAAAAAATAAAAAATTATATTAATCCATATTTTTGAAAGCATATTTTTGTATACTTGGCAGGTTTTCTTCGCACCTGCCTAAAACCTTTGCACAGTATATACTCCTTTCTATATGTACATACCATAAAAAATCCAAAACAAAATTCTTCTGGCTCCCGTTTAACCAGGTGTGCCTACTAAATGGCGCCATGTTATTCACAACTGTCTTTTTACCTTTACCCTCCAGGCACATCCTGTCAAAACTGGTTACTTTATAATCTGACAGCACAATAAATCTCTTTACTACACTACAACACACAGTAGAATAAGACATCCTAAAGTATTGAGTAACTCCAAAGGCACTTCATGCTACAAACATACTTTAAATATTGCTTTGGAGTGGTCAGGATGAAGTGATGATAAGGAACCAGGCTCTTTATCTACACCCATTCCCTCTATGGCAGGGCAGGGGTCTCCAAACCTTCTAAAAAAAGGGGCAGCTTACAGTCCTTTAGACTTTAGAGAGGCCGTACTGTGGCCAGTGGCAGTAAAAAATATCCCAGAAAGGTGCGGGCTGGTACCCTTAAATAACTGTGCCTTTTCAGTTTAAGTTTTTGTCTTTGTTTTGTTGTTGTGTGTTTTTTCCTATGTTGTGTATGTTTTAAAACACAATAAAGAATTATCTGATTAAAAAAAAAAAAATATCCCAGGCTTGGTGGACATCGTGAGTAGAAAAATAAAGAGTTCCTGTGGTTTGTAGAAGGCAGAAAAGTACCCAATAATTGGTATTAATGGGAGGTATAATGCTCTGTGATTGTAGTCAGTGAAAGGAGTGGACCCAATCATTGGTGTCAGTGGAAGGAATAGTGTTCCATCATTGGTATCAGTGGGAGAAATAGTGCCCCATCGTTGGTGTCAGTGGAAGGAATAGTGCCCCATCATTGGGAGGAATAGTGTCCCATCAGTGGGAGGAATAGTGTCCCATCATTGGTATCAGTGGGAGGAATAGTGCCCCATCATCTGTTGGTAAAGTTACTGACACGGGCGGTAGGGATTTTTGAATCTGGCACAGACCATTTTGTATTATCCTTGTATAATTTCTGCAGTCTCTGACCATCTCCTGTATCATGTCTGCAGTCTCTGACCATCTCCTGTATCATGTCTGCAGTCTCTGACCATCTCCTGTATCATGTCTGCAGTCTCTGACCATCTCCTGTATTATGTCTGCAGTCTCTGACCATCTCCTGTATCATGTCTGCAGTCTCTGACCATCTCCTGTATCATGTCTGTAGTCTCTGACCATCTCCTGTATTATGTCTGCAGTCTCTGATCATCTCCTGTATCATGTCTGCAGTCTCTGACCATGTCTTGTATTATGTCTGCAGTCTCTGACCATCTCCTGTATTATGTCTGCAGTCTCTGACCATCTCCTGTATCATGTCCGCAGTCTCTGACCATCTCCTGTATCATGTCTGCAGTCTCTGACCATCTCTTGTATCATGTCCGCAGTCTCTGATCATCTCTTGTATCATGTCTGCAGTCTCTGACCATCTCCTGTATTATGTCTGCAGTCTCTGACCATCTCCTGTATCATGTCTGCAGTCTCTGACCATCTCTTGTATCATGTCCGCAGTCTCTAATCATCTCTTGTATCATGTCTGCCGTCTCTGACCATCTCTTGAATTTGGTCTGCAGTCTCTAACCATCTCTTGAATTTGGTCTGCAGTCTCTGATCATCTCTTGTATCATGTGTGCAGTCTCTGACCATCTCTTGTATCATGTGTGCAGTCTCTGACCATCTCTTGAATTTGGTCTGCAGTCTCTAACCATCTCTTGAATGTGGTCTGCAGTCTCTGATCATCTCTTGTATCATGTGTGCAGTCTCTGACCATCTCTTGTATCAGGTCTTCAGTCTCTGACCATCACTTGTATCAGGTCTGCAGTCTCTGACCATCTCTTGTATCAGGTCTGCAGTCTCTGACCATCACTTGCATCAGGTCTGTAGTCTCTGACCATCTCTTGTATCAGGTCTGCAGTCTCTGACCATCACTTGTATCAGGTCTGCAGTCTCTGACCATCACTTGTATCAGGTCTGCAGTCTCTGACCATCACTTGTATCATGTCATTGTGTCACATACCTTACAGCGGAGCCCAACAGGATGAGGGTGGCCTCTTGCACAGGTTCGGTCCTAGCACCCCTGGTGGTGAATACAGGAAGTGCAGGGGCAGAGAAAGGGTGCAGGTGCCTGCAGGTCAAAGGCTGGAACTTGAGGACACAGGAGTTCCTGTAAGGACTGAACACCAGGTTGTTCAGCTGGGACCAGATCAGGATTAACAGAGGAGTTAGGAACTGGCAGGAGTTGGCAACAGGCTGGCAGCGAGGTACACAATCAGGAGACAGAGCCGTGGTCAAAGTCCAAGCCTGAGTCAGTTCGGTACACAGAGACAGGCAGGCAGGTAAGGAGAATCCAAGAGAATGGTCAGAGGGAAGCCGGGTTTTCAGGAGCAGAGTCAATCAGGCAGAAGTACAAGAACACAGGAACACGCTGAAGACGATCCAGCACTGATACTGGGCAGTTTCTCTGTTTATATTTAAGCGTTGTGCGCCAGGATTCGTGGAAGCGCGCACACTAGCGCGCACACGTTAGCATGGATGCTCCATTGCGCATGCCCATTCTGAACCCCGTTCGTCTCACTCTAAGATTCCGTGCATGCGCATCGGCATTAGCGGAACAGAGATTAGCAGCTGCTGCATGAGGATGGGCACTTGCCGTGTCATTGGCGTTAGCGGAACGGAGGTTAGCAGCTGCTGCGCGAGGATGAGCGCTTGCTAGACATGTGCAATTAGTTTCGTTTTTATTAGTTTTCCGTTAAAATTCGTTATATTCGTTCATTCGTTATCGTACGAATGAACGAATGATTCGCTAAAAATTTTAACGAATTATCGAATCGAACGAATATGAAAAAAAACGAAAATCCGAAATAACCAAATTAGAAACAACGAAACTACGAAAGAAGAAAATCCGAAAAACGAAAACAGGAACAACGAAAATCAAAATGAACGAAAAAATTCGTACATTCGTAACTATTTTTTTTGTTGTTGAATTGGTAATTTTCCGTGTCCCTTACAATGGCGCTGCTTAACGTGCTTCCAATGGATTGAACGAAAAAATTCGTACATTCGTAACTTTTTTTTTCGATTCGTAATTTTCCGTGTCCCTTACAATGGCGCTGCTTAAAGTGCTTCCAATGGATTGAAGGAAAAAATTCGTACATTCGTAACTTTTTTTTTTTTTTTTTTTCGATTCGTAATTTTCCGTGTCCCTTACAATGGCGCTGCTTAACGTGCTTCGAATGGATTGAAGGAAAAAATTTGTACATTCGTAACTTTTTTTTTTTTTTTTTTTCGATTTGTAATTTTCTGTGTCTCTTACAATGGCGCTGCTTAACGTGCTTCGAATGGATTGAACGGAAAAATGCGCACATTCGTAACTTTTTTTTTCGATTCGTAATTTTCCGTGTCTCTTACAATGTAATAATAGCATACACATTACATGACCATAATCAAAAAATTCGTACATTCGTAACTATTTTTTTTTTTGTTGAATTGGTAATTTTCCGTGTCCCTTACAATGGCGCTGCTTAACATGCCTCGAATGGATTGAACGAAAAAATTCGTACATTCGTAACTTTTTTTTTCGATTCGTAATTTTCTGTGTCTCTTACAATGGCGCTGCTTAACGTGCTTCCAATGGATTGAAGGAAAAAATTTGTACATCCGTAACTTTTTTTTTTTTTTTTTTTTTCGATTTGTAATTTTCTGTGTCTCTTACAATGGCGCTGCTTAATGTGCTTCGAATGGATTGAACGAAAAAATTCGTACATTCGTAACTTTTTTTTTTTTTTTTTTTCGATTTGTAATTTTCCGTGTCCCTTACAATGGCGCTGCTTAACGTGCTTCCAATGGATTGAAGGAAAAAATTTGTACATCCGTAACTTTTTTTTTTTTTTTTTTTCGATTTGTAATTTTCTGTGTCTCTTACAATGGCGCTGCTTAATGTGCTTCGAATGGATTGAACGAAAAAATTCGTACATTCGTAACTTTTTTTTTCGATTCGTAATTTTCCGTGTCCCTTACAATGGCGCTGCTTAACGTGCTTCCAATGGATTGAACGAAAAAATTCGTACATTCGTAACTTTTTTTTTTCGATTCGTAATTTTCCGTGTCCCTTACAATGGCGCTGCCTAACGTGCTTCCAATGGATTGAAGGAAAAAATTTGTACATTCGTAACTTTTTTTTTCGATTCGTAATTTACCGTGTCTCTTACAATGTAATAATAGCATACACATTACATGACCATAATCAAAACTTTTGTACCTTTGTTAAGAATTCCTACCTAATTATTTGTACCTTACAATGTTACATATGTAAAACATATGATTATTGTCAAGTTTCAACATATTTTTGTACTCTTTTTGTACCACCTTTTGCACTCAATAAAATAGTTTGTAAAAAAAATTATGAATTATGCTCCGATTACGAATCTACGAAAACAATGTTACGAAAGCACGAATAAATCAATCTTACGAAAGTACGAATGTAACTAAATCTACGAAAATACGAATGCGTCCGAATTTCGAATAAACGAAAATGAAACTAACGGAAAAACGAATCAACGAAAAAATAACTCTTACGAAAATACGAATCGTTACGAATACGAACACCGACGACTTACAAAATTACGAATCGTTACGAATCAACGGAAACGAACAGAAACGAAACGAAACAAATTTTTCTATTGTGCACATGTCTAGCGCTTGCTGTGTGAGTTCTCTGACACGTTGGTATTTTACTATATTGTGTTGTGTGTCTGCTGTCTCTGACACTGAATATTTTGATGCGGCCCTTTGGTGATGTCCAGAGGCACACTTGAGGCCCACCATATCAAGAAAGTTGACCCCCCCCACTTGTTTAGACTAAGCTTGCAGCCTGGAACATGGATTGCTTATTACTTGTCCTCCTTTGGGCTATAGTACTGAGCCAGAACATCCAGGCAACTCCAAGGCAGCAAGTTCTCCTCTATTGTGGTGACTGAAAACAATTCAAACTATTTTCAAGTTCACACGCCAGGAGCTGGAGGACACAAGATCGGGTCTGAAGCTGCATTCCAGTACCTTGAAGACCCTGAAGATGATGACCCTTCAGGCACCTGGAAAGGGCTGAGGAATGCCACTCGTTTCTTTCTAGGTATGGCAGCTGAGTGACAAGTGGTCCCGTGTGCACCCGCAGCCATCAGACTCTACTCAAGGCTGCTGTTCCTCTGCGGGGAAGTCGATGACAGCTGAAATCTATTAAAACCTTCTCCTCTGCATACCATCACCAGCACCACCAACGACATGTAGGCCAACTGTCCTTTACCTTCATCTGCAATTAATATTACCGTATATACTCGAGTATAAGCCGAGTTTTTCAGCACATTTTTTTGTGTGCTGAAAGTGCCCCCCTCGGCTTATACTCGAGTCAATCACTTTTCTGCAGCAGAGAATAAAATTTTCTGACCTCCTCATATATAGGAACCCCAAATTTGGCGTGCAAACCCAGTGGACCTAGCACTACAACGTATCCAAATTTGGGGTTCCTAGCACCAAGTGGCCCCGAGATACGGGGGCCCCAAAGTCGGTTCGGAAAATGTCATTCTCTGCTGCAGAAAAGTGCTTGACATTTTCTGACCGACTTTGGGGCCCCCGTATCTCGGTGCCACTTGGTGCTAGGAACCCCGTATTTGGTATGCAAACCCAGTGGACCTAGCACTACAACATATCCAAATATGGGGTTCCTAGCACCAAGTGGCCCCGAGATACGGGGGCCCCAAAGTCGGTTTCGGAAAATGTCATTCTCTGCTGCAGAAAGTGCTTGACATTTTCTGACCTGACTTTGGGGCCCCGTATCTCGGGGCCACTTGGTGCTAGGAACCCCGTATTTGGTGGACAAACCCAGTGGAACTACCACTACAACATATCCAAATATGGGGTTCCTAGCACCAAGTGGCCCCGAGATACGGGGGCCCCAAAGTCGGTTCGGAAAATGTCATTCTCTGCTGCAGAAAAGTGCTTGACATTTTCTGACCTGACTTTGGGGCCCCGTATCTCGGGGCCACTTGGTGCTAGGAACCCCGTATTTGGTGGACAAACCCAGTGGAACTAGCACTACAACATATCCAAATATGGGGTTCCTAGCACCAAGTGGCCCCGAGATACGGGGGCCCCAAAGTCGGTTCGGAAAATGTCATTCTCTGCTGCAGAAAAGTGCTTGACATTTTCCGACCGACTTTGGGGCCTCGTATCTCGGGGCCACTTGGTGCTAGGAACCCCGTATTTGGTGTGCGAACCCAGTGGACCTAGCACTACAACGTATCCAAATTTGGGGTTTCTAGTACCAAGTGGCCCCGAGATACGGGGGCCCCAAAGTCGGTTCAGAAAATGTCATTCTCTGCTGCAGAAAAGTGCTTGACATTTTCCGCCCTGACTTTGGGGCCCCGTATCTCGGGGCCACTTGGTGCTAGGAACCCCGTATTTGGTGTGCGAACCCAGTGGAACTAGCACTACAACATATCCAAATTTGGGGTTTCTAGCACCAAGTGGCCCCGAGATACGGGGGCCCCAAAGTCGGTTCGGAAAATGTCATTCTCTGCTGCAGAAAAGTGCTTGACATTTTCTGACCTGAATTTGGGGCCCCGTATCTCGGGGCCACTTGGTGCTAGGAACACCGTATTTGGTGGACAAACCCAGTGGAACTACCACTACAACATATCCAAATATGGGGTTCCTAGCACCAAGTGGCCCCGAGATACGGGGCCCCAAAGTCGGTTTCGGAAAATGTCATTCTCTGCTGCAGAAAGTGCTTGACATTTTCTGACCTGACTTTGGGGCCCCGTATCTCGGGGCCACTTGGTGCTAGGAACCCCGTATTTGGTGGACAAACCCAGTGGAACTACCACTACAACATATCCAAATATGGGGTTCCTAGCACCAAGTGGCCCCGAGATACGGGCCCCAAAGTCGGTTTCGGAAAATGTAATTCTCTGCTGCAGAAAGTGCTTGACATTTTCCGCCCTGACTTTGGGGCCCCGTATCTCGGGGCCACTTGGTGCTAAGAACCCCGTATTTGGTGTGCAAACCCAGTGGAACTAGCACTATAACATATCCATATTTGGGGTTTCCTAGATACGGGGCCCCAAAGTCGGTCAACTGTGTCCATCTGCAGCAATGTCATTTCGGGACCCTTTGGGTCCAGAGACCCCAAATTTTTGGCTGCAGCTAGGGGGCATCTATGAACCCTTAACTACCAAGTTTGAAGTTCGGGGGACCTATGGCTGCAAATGGGCACAGTGAGGCTGCAAATGGGCATTGTTGACCCTCTTTTACACTTACAGTAGCTGCGCATTTCTCACCCTAGGCTTATACTCGAGTCAATAAGTTTTCCCAGTTTTTTGTGGTAAAATTAGGTGCCTCGGCTTATATTCGGGTCGGCTTATACTCGAGTATGTACTGTATCAGTATCATCGTTACTAGGGACACCTATTCTGGTGTGACAAGGTAACAATGCAGGACTACAGCTGGTATCCCATATCAGGAAGTGCCTGAACAAGGACCATCATGGTAGGATCACTAGAACTTACTTCAGACTGGATTCACATACACACTTGTCTCCAAAAACTTGGGAAAGGGATGGCGGGGAGTCCCCTAAAGAAGATGCAAAATCCCCAAAAATGGTGGCATTACTTTGATGCAGTAGGCCAGCTAAACGTGGTTCTAAAGCCTGGGTCCTTAATGCATTTCCTGCAAACACCCTACTAACTATTTCCCTCCCCCCCCCCCCACCCCAAACACTTGCCTGAGCCTGTCACTGATCCAGCGCTTTCCCGGCTTCGGGGCCTCTTTCTCCTCTTTTCCTCTTCTCTCAGGGACTTGGGCAGCAGAGGAAGGCATTGGCTCTGCTGTCAGTCAAATCCTGTGAGCAGAGTGCAGGGGGCGGGGCTGAGTCATGCTGTGTGTGTCTATATGCGCACACTGCCTGGATTGGGAATGAGCCCGCAGGTGCACCTCCATAGAAAGTGGCTTCCAATGATGGCACCAAAAAAAAAAAAAAAAAAACTTGAATAAAGTGCAGCGCAACCACAACAATACTACAATAATATAAAATAGGTTAAAACGAAAACCTCACAATTAGACCTACACAATGGTAAGGTCTAAATCACTTGTCCCAGGGACTGGGTGTTAACCCACAGGTATCTTCAGAACCACTGGTATGATATATTGTATCACTTAAAAGGCGAAACTCCAATCACCATAAATGCATTAAAAAAATGGGGAGACCATCATGGTGCAGTATCAAAAGATATCATGATTTATTAAAAAGGATTAAAATTAATCACAAACAACAATGGTACAAGTCAAGGTCCTGTTAACTACTTGCCTACCAGGCACGAACACCTCCTTCCTGCCCAAGCCATTTTTCAGCTTTCAGCGCTGTCGCAATTTGAATGACAATTGCGCGGTCATGCAAGGATGTACCCAAATAAAATTTTTATTATTTTTTCCCCACAGATAGAGCTTTATTTTGGTGGTATTTGATCACCTCTGCGGTTTTTATTTCTTGCGCTATAAACAAAAGAAGAGCAACAAGTTTGAAAAAACATAATATTTTTTACTTATTATTATAATAAATATCCAATTTTTTATTTTTTTTTAAACAAATTTTTTCCTCAGTTTAGGCCGATACGTATTCTTCTACATATTTTTGGTAAAAAAAATCGCAATTAGCGATTATTGATTGGTTTGCGCAAAAGTTATAGCGTCTACAAAATAGGGGATAGATTTATAGCATTTTTAGTATTATTTTTTTTTTACTAGTAATGGCGGCGATCTGCGATTTTTATCATGACTGCGACATTGCGGCGGACATATCGGACACTTTTGACACATTTTTGGGACCATTCACATTTATACAGTGATCCGTGCTATAAAAATGCATTGATTACTGTATAAATGTGACTGGCAGGGAAGGGGTTAACACTAGGGGGCGCTGCAGGGGTTAATGTGTTCCCTATATGAGTGATTCTAACTGTGGGGGGAGGGGACTGACTGGGGGAGGGGACTGATCGGTGTCCCTATGTACAAGGGACACACCATCGCTCTCCTCTCCAGTGACAGGACATGGATCTGTGTGTTTACACACACAGATCCACGTCCTGCTCGATTACCGGGCAATCGCGGGTGCCCAGCGGACATCGCGGCCGCCGGGCACGCGCATTGGGTCCCCAGCTACGCGGCGGGCGCGCGTGCCCCCTAGTGGCCGAAATGTAGACGACGTCATATGACGGCGTCCCACCACAAGAGCCGCACCGCTCCGCCGTCAATAGACAGTGGGCGGTCGGATAGTGGTTAAGGATGAGCGACCCTGGATGAATGTGCTGGAAAAACACACAAACGGGCGCAATGATGTCACACGGCCCCGCCTTCTGACATGTTTCACTCACCTGACAGTGACTTAATCAGGTGTCTTACCTGTTACCCAAAATTTGGATCATTTGCAAAAAAGAAAGCTGAAATACGAAAATGTCTCATTATTGTGTCGGTCAAGCGTGGTATCGGATTAGGCTTCTAGGAGGCAGAGACAGCAAAGCTAATATCTACAAGTGTTATAGCCAGTGATGTAAGTAACTGAGTTAAAATAAACTGAGTTACGTAACTCAGTTACTTTAGAGGGTAACTAGTAATCTAACTGATTACTTTTCCCCTCATGGTAACTCAGTTCCCATTACTTTGGCTTAGTTACCCCAATTACATCTACCGCCACTAGATGGCAGTAGTTTAATTCCGGTGTCCTGCCAAAAAAGTTCCCCCGCCGGATAAGGACCCCCTGTACTGCGCAGGCGCAGCGCTTGCGCAGCACGAAGGGCTTCCGAAAATTGCAGAACCTAAACAGCTCTGAGTGAACTCTACACAGTGCAGGCGCAGTTAACATGTAATTGTATGAGGCGATGCCGCACCCTCATGATGCTCGTGCTACTCTGCAAGGGGCGCCTATCGTGTAACTAAGGGGCGGGTCTAGTATTACTGTAACCAAGGGGTGCATTTATTATTATTGTTATATATCGAGCTCTGCCCATTAATTTAACATTCGCCCTCTTCTGTAGAAATCCGCCCCTTACACGATATAATAATAATAGACCCGCCCCTTGCTTACACGCTATAACAGATCTGCCCCTTGGTTAGAGTAATAATAGAGCAGCCCCTTGGTTACACGATATATAACAATAATAAATGCGCCCCTTGGTTACAGTAATACTAGACCCGCCCCTTAGTTACACGTATAGAATATTTAAAAAAAAAAAGTCAGTTACTTTGCTGAGTAACTAATTACTTTTCCAATGTAGTAACTGAGTTACTAATGCAATTACTTTTTGGGAGAAGTAATTTGTAACTTAACTAAATTACTTTTTTAAAGTAAGATGACCAACACTGGTTATAGCAGGCAGCTCAAGTCAGGTATGGGTGGTGGTCTGGTGACAGCGGCTCTATGGGTGGAGTGGTCAGGTGGGTTCCAGGGACGCACTTGCCAGTGAAAGGAAATAGTAGGTATCCGGACGAGCCCCCATTTGAAAGGAATTAGTAGGTA
This sequence comes from Lithobates sylvaticus, assembly GCA_028564925.1. NCBI lineage: Eukaryota > Metazoa > Chordata > Amphibia > Anura > Ranidae > Lithobates > Lithobates sylvaticus. The sequence goes on along the minus strand of CM053029.1, from coordinate 35,723,018 downwards.
TCCCGGACGGGCCCCCATTTGAAAGGAATTAGTACGTATCCCGGATGAGCCCCCATTTGAAAGGAAATAATAGGTTAGGTATCCCGGACGAGCCCCCATTTGAAAGGAATTAGTAGGTATCCCGGACGAGCCCCCATTTGAAAGGAATTAGTAGGTATCCCGGACGAGCCCCCATTTGAAAGGAATTAGTAGGTATCCTGGACGAGCCCCCTATTGAAAGGAAATAGTAGGTTAGGTATCCCGGACGAGCCCCTATTTGAAAGGAATTAGTAGGTATCCCAGACGAGCCCCCATTTGAAAGGAATTAGTAGGTATCCCGGACGAGCCCCCATTTGAAAGGAATTAGTAGGTATCCCGGACGAGCCCCCATTTGAAAGGAAATAGTAGGTATCCCGGACGAGCCCCCATTTGAAAGGAATTAGTAGGTATCCCGGACGAGCCCCCATTTGAAAGGAATTAGTAGGTATCCCGGACGAGCCCCCATTTGAAAGGAATTAGTAGGTATCCCGGACGAGCCCCCATTTGAAAGGAAATAGTAGGTTAGGTATCCCAGACGAGCCCCCATTTGAAAGGAAATAGTAGGTATCCAGTGTCTCCAGATATCTGAGGGCCCTGTTAGTGTACCTATAAGAAGGGTGGTCATCCAGAATACCTACTATTTACTTTCAGCCAGGATACAGCTATGCAGGTCTTCAGTCTTGGCCCAAGGCTCACCTAAGGATCAGGGCTCAAACCACAGAAAAACGAAGGCCTCGCAACACATGAAGTGAAAAGTACTCCTGATCGGTTCTACTGAAACCTGTATATAGTTAGAGCCTGAAGTGAAGAATACCCTAACACATGCATGGGGAAAACAATAGCACTTTTTGCTTGCAAATGATTGGATGATGGAAGTCAGCAGAGCTTCCCCTCATGCACTAAGTTCTGGAGCAACTGCCCTTACAGAGCGCAACAGCACATGCAAAGTTGCACAGCCTATTTGCTTTTAGTAAATCAGCCCCTTTGTGTCTGTATAAAATGCTCTATAACGATCTCAATAAAAGTGATAAAAAGATGAGCTGTGACTGACTGGTCAATGCTGCTCTGTTTCCTCTTCAGCTCCTGGATATGGTGCTGCACAGACATCTCTCTCCTGTCATAGCCGGACTCTGACTTCTTCCTCTTCTTCTTCGGCCGGCACAACTCTGACGGAGATGGCAGAGACTCCAGGCTTGGTACGGGCAGGCTGGTGTAGTCGTAGTTCTCTCTCCATGCTGGGTAGCCGGACTTCTTCACCCCACACAGAGAGAGAGAGAATAAAATAATGAGATTAGCAACTTGATTTCAGGAAGTAAGGAGAAAATCTGAAATCTCTGATGAGGGTTCTACCTTTTCTCTTCTCTACTAAAGAAAATCATTTTTTATTCTTGATGTATATTGCCATTCGTGATTTACCTTCACTTCCTGTCTGTATATTGCCATTGGTGATTTACCCTCGCTTCCTGTCCTTATATTGTCAGTGGTGATTTACCTTCACTTCCTGTCTGTATATTGCCATTGGTGATTGATCTTCACTTCCTGTCTGTATATTGCCACTGGTGATTGACCTTCACTTCCTGTCTGTATATTGCCATTGGTGATTTACCCTCACTTCCTGTCTGTAAAATGCCACTGGTGACTTTCCCTTACTTCCTGTCCTTATATTGTTAGTGGTGATCTACCCTCACTTCCTCTCTGTACATTGCCATTGGTGATTGACCCTCACTTCCTGTCCTTATATTGTTAGTGGTGATTTACCCTCACTTCCTGTCTGTATATTACCATTGGTGATCTACCCTCACTTCCTCTCTGTATATTACCAGTGGTGATCTACCCTCCCTTCCTCTTTGTACATTGCCATTGGTGATTGACCCTCACTTCCTGTCTGCTAAAAAAAAACTGTTGCTGGCAGAACAGGAAGTGAGGGAAAATCTTTCTAAAGGAGCAGCAGATAATACATTCCAACAGGGGTTCTAATCCTTCCCCACTGTGTTCAAAACGAAAAATAAATAAAAATGCTCTGTACATTAACTTTCATTTTTGATATCATAAAGAAATGTTTGCATGCTCGCTATTCCATATTATCATTATTGACTGTCATAAAAAAGCAACCATGCCTGTCCGTACCAAACAAATGTGCAGAGGTGGGATTTTTACCTCCTGCGGCCTTATGTCTGTGGGTGCTGTGAACTGTCAGGTGCATCTCTGTGTACAATAAACTGCCACTCACCATGCCGGGGACCCCACTGACATCCATACTGAGAGGAAAGAGAAACGACAGTTACATCATTCTATAATATTCTCTGACAGCACATCAGTCATAGCAGGGACAGTACAAGGTAGAGATAGGAGGACAGTCAGTAGGCAGTGATCACAGGGCCTATAGAAGATGAAGAGAGGAGGACAGTCAGTAGGCAGTGATCACAGGGCCTATAGAAGATGAAGAGAGGAGGACAGTCAGTAGGCAGTGATCACAGGGCCTATAGAAGATGAAGAGAGAAGGACAGTCAGTAACCAGTGATCACAGGGCCTATAGAAGATGAAGAGAGGAGGACAGTCAGCAGGCAGAGATCACAGGGCCTATAGAAGATGAAGAAAGGAGGACAGTCAGTAGGCAGAGATCACAGGGCCTATAGAAGATGAAGAGAGGAGGGCAGTCAGTAAGCAGTGATCACAGGGCCTATAGAAGATGAAGAGAGGAGGACAGTCAGTTAGCAGTGATCACAGGGCCTATAGAAGATGAAGAGAGGAGGACAGTCAGTAGGCAGAGATCACAGGGCCTATAGAAGATGAAGAGAGGAGGACAGTCAGTAAGCAGTGATCACAGGGCCTATAGAAGATGAAGAGAGGAGGACAGTCAGTTAGCAGAGATCACAGGGCCTATAGAAGATGAAGAGAGGAGGACAGTCAGTAGGCAGTGATCACAGGTCCTATAAAAGACGAAGAGAGGAGGACAGTCAGTAGGCAGTGATCACAGAGCCTATAGAAGATGAAGAGAGGAGGACAGTCAGTAGGCAGTGATCACAAAGGATCTATAGAAGATGAAGAGAGAAGGACAATCAGTAAGCAGTGATCACAGAGCCTATAGAAGAAGAGAGGAGGACAGTCAGTAGGCAGTGATCACAGGGCCTATAGAAGAAGAAGAGAGGAGGACAGTCGGTAGGCAGTGATCACAGGGCCTATAGAAGAAGAGAGGAGGACAGTCGGTAGGCAGTGATCACAGGGCCTATAGAAGAAGAGAGGGGGACAGTCGGTAGGCAGTGATCACAGGGCCTATAGAAGAAGAGAGAAGGACAGTCGGTAGGCAGTAATCACAGGGCCTATAGAAGATGAAGAGAGGAGGACAGTCAGTAAGCAGTGATCACAGGGCCTATAGAAGAAGAGAGGAGGACAATCAGTAGGCAGTGATCACAGGTCCTATAGAAGATGAAGAGAGGAGGACAGTCAGTAAGCAGTGATCACAGGGTCTATAGAAGAAGAAGAGAGGAGGACAGTCATTAGGCAGTGATCACAGGGCCTATAGAAGAAGAAGAAGAGAGGTGGACAGTCAGCAGGCAGTGATCCCAGGGCCTATAGAAGAAGAAGAGAGAAGGACAGTCGGTAAGCAGTGATCACAGGACCTATAGAAGAAGAAGAGAGAAGGACAGTCGGTAAGCAGTGATCACAGGGCCTATAGAAGACGAAGAGAGGAAGACAGTAGGCAGTGATCACAGGGCCTATAGAAGACGAAGAGAGGAAGACAGTAGGCAGTGATCACAGGGCCTATAGAAGAAGAAGAGAGGAAGACAGTAGGCAGTGATCACAGGGCCTATAGAAGAAGATGAAAAGAGCAGGACAGTCAGTAGGCAAGGATCACAGGGCCTATAGAAGAAGAAGAGAGGACAGTCAGTAAGCAGTGATCACAGGGCCTATAGAAGAAGAAGAGAGGACAGTCAGTAAGCAGTGATCACAGGGCCTATAGAAGAAGAAGAGAGGACAGTCAGTAAGCAGTGATCACAGGGCCTATAGAAGAAGAAGAGAGGACAGTCAGTAAGCAGTGATCACAGGGCCTATAGAAGAAGAAGAGAGGACAGTCAGTAAGCAGTGATCACAGGGCCTATAGAAGAAGAAGAGAGGACAGTCAGTAAGCAGTGATCACAGGGCCTATAATAGGTGAAGAGAGGAGGACAGTCCCTCGGTTAGGATTGAAGATAGGGTAGGATATAGATAGATGTAAAGGAGACGCTCACCTAGGCTGTCTCATCAGCCTCTCCCAGAACTCTGGGCCGTAGCGCTCTTCCAGGGGAAGTGTCGGAGAGCTGGGAGGAGCCAGCGGTTGTAAGTTAAACCGTTTAACGATCCTGGAATGCCTGCAGGTAACACATGGCAAAATATATATCCTTTCATGTGACAACACTGAATAAATGACACTTTGCTACAATGTAAAGTAGTGAGTGTACAGCTTGTATAACAGTTTAAATTTGCTGTCCCCTCAAAATAACTCAACACACAGCCATTAATGTCTAAACCGCTGGCAACAAAAGTGAGTACACCCCTAAGTGAAAATGTCCAAAAGGCCCATCAATATTTTGTGTGGTCACCATTATTTCCCAGCACTGCCTTAACCCTCTTGGGCATGGAGGTCACCAGAGCTTCACAGGTCGCCACTGGAGTCCTCTTCCCCTCCTCCATGATGACATCACAGAGCTGGTGGATGTTGGAGACCTTGCGCTCCTCCACCTTCCGTTTGAGGATGTCCCACAGATTCTCAATAGGGTTTAGGTCTGGAGACATGCTTGGCCAGTCCATCACCTTTACCCGCAGCTTCTTTAGCAAGGCAGTGGTCATCATGCTTTAAAAAAAAAAAAAAAAAAAAAACAGTAAAGTTAGCCCAATTTTTTTGCATAATGTGAAAGATGAAGATACGCCGAGTAAATAGATACCCAACACGTTACGCTTCAAAATTGCACGCGCTTGTGGAATGACGCCAAACTTTAGTATTTAAAAATCCCCATAGCCGACATTTTACATTTTTTTACTGGTTACATATTTTGAGTTACAGAGGAGGTCTAGAGCTAGAATTATTGCTCTCGCGCTAACGTTCGCGGCGATACCTCACATGTGTGGTTTGAACACCGTTTTCATATGTGGGCGGGACTTACGTATGCGTTCGCTTCTGCGTACGAGCTCACGGGGACAGGGGCGCTTTAAATTTTTATTTTTTTATTATTAATTTTACTTTATTTGTTAGTTTGACACTTTAAAAAATAAAATAAAAAAAATTTGATTACTTTTATTCCTATTACAAGGAATGTAAACATCCCTTGTAACAGGAATATGACATGATCGGACCTATTTACAGTGAGATGTGGGGTCAATAAGACCCCACATCTCACCTCTAGGCTGGAAAGTCTAAAATAAAATTAAAAAAACGATCAAAGCTTCCCAGCCGCAGCGCCGCCGCCGTTATTTGACGTCCCCTCCCGCCGCCCCGTAAGAACGATCAATCGGCGGAACAGCCGCTATGATCGTTCTTATGGTGCAGGGAATCGCCGGCTGAAAACGGCGATATCTGAATGATGTCTCTAGCTACAGGCATCATTCAGATATACCCCCGGGAATTAGAGGACGTCATATGACGTTGTAAAGTTCGGGGGACCAGCCAGACCGCAGGACACAGGCTTTTAACCCAAAAGGAGGTTTATTAAAAACTTAAAACAGCTTGACAGCAGCAAAAACAAAAGAAAAAGGTTTCAGTCTCACCGACATTCAAAGTCCAGCATTGCTATCGCAATCAAACAGTCCTTGGGGTGGTTTCAGGTGACTTCACCTGCTAGGAGGCTTCCAGGCAGAACGCTGCTGTCCACGTTGGTTGCTGCACATCAAACCAAACACAAACCACCATCATCTCCTCTACACTCCTCCACACCCATCTGCAACTTCCTGTCTTGTTTTTAAACCCACTTCCTCTGACAGGTGAGTTAACCCTTTTTGTTCCCTTAAAGGGATCACAGACCAGACAGAGGGGAAACATAGTGTTCTTCCAGGACCCAGCCACTACGTCCTGTACATATCCCCCCCCTGTGCCCCAACGCCAAGGAGGTGGAGGCAACAGTGGAGCTCAAACAATGGACTCGGGAGAGGGCATCTGCATTTTGATGCAGTCTCCCGGGCCTATGCTCCACTACAAATTTAAATTCCTGGAGTGCCAGGAACCACCGGGTAACCCTGGCATTAGTCCCTTTACCTTGTCTCAGCCATGTTAAAGGGGCATGGTCAGAAATCAGCCTAAACTTCCTCCCCAAGAGGTAATATCTGAGGGATTCCAGAGCCCACTTAATGGCCAGACACTCTCGTTCAATTATAGCGTAGTTTTTCTCCGCTGCTGTTAACTTCCTACTGAGGAAGACTACTGGGTGCTCCTCGCCATGAATAACCTGTGACAACACCGCTCCCAATCCTACATCGGAAGCATCAGTCTGTACAACAAACTCTTTTGAAAAATTGGGTGCTACTAGGACAGGGTGTTGGCACAGTGCCGACTTGAGCTCCAAAAAAGCCTTCTCAGCGTCTGCATTCCACTCCACCATGACCGATTTCCGACCCTTAGTCAGATCGGTCAATGGAGCTGCCAACGTGGCAAAGTTGGGTACAAACCTCCTGTAGTATCCCACCATACCCAGGAATGCACGTACCTGTTTTTTTGTGAGGGGGCGGGGCCAATTCTGTACAGCCTCTACCTTGTTGACCTGAGGTTTTACTACCCCTCTACCCACAACATAGCCCAGGTATTTCACCTCCTCCATTCCCAAAGCACACTTTTCCGGGTTTATTGTAAACCCCTCCTTCCAAAGAGAGTCCAGTACTGCCTGGACTTTGGGCAAGTGTGACTCCCAGTCTCTGCTAAAAATGACTATGTCATCCAAGTATACTGAGGCATACTCCCGATGAGGACGTAAAATCCTATCCATTGCCCTCTGAAATGTGGCTGGAGCAGTTTGCAATCCAAAAGGCATTCTCTTGTACTGAAAACTTCCCTCTGGGGTAGAAAAAGCAGTTTTCTCTCTAGCAGCCTTAGTCAACGGGATTTGCCAATACCCCTTGGTAAGGTCTAATGTAGTGATATACCTGGCTGGACCTAGTCTCTCAATAAGCTCATCTACCCGGGGCATGGGGTAGGCATCAAACCGTGAAACTTCATTTAGTTTCCGGAAATCATTGCAGAATCGCAGAGTCCCGTTGGGCTTCGGTACCAACACAATCGGGCTTGACCACTCACTCTGTGATTCCTCAATAATCTCCAGGTCCAACATCTTCTTCACTTCCTCTGAAACAGCCTTCCTTTGGGCCTCTGGAATGCGGTAAGGCCGGACAAAAACTTTGACTCCTGGTTCCGTGACAATATCATGCTCTATGACACTAGTGAGCCCTGGCAAGTCTGAAAATTTCTCTTTATTTCTCTGCAAGAACTCCTTTGCCTGCTGACTTTGGACTCTAGACAGGGTATTTGCTACTTGGACACTCTCCACCCCAACCCGAGGCTCAAGTCTTGCACCAGCCAGGGAGGTCACCGGTTCCCTGTCTGTCCAGGGCTTTAACAAGTTTACATGATATATCTGATAGGGTTTCCTCTTACCTGGTTGGTGGACTCTATAATTTACCTCTCCCACTTTTTCTACAACTTCAAAGGGGCCTTGCCACCTGGCCAAGAATTTACTTTCCACAGTGGGGATCAACACCGCTACTCGATCCCCCACTTGGAAGTTCCTTATTCTAGCAGCCCTATTATAGACCTGTCGTTGAGCTTCCTGGGCTTTTTGCAAATGTTCTTTGACTAGAGGCATCACAGTTCGGATCCTCTCCTGCATTTGGGAAACATATTCAAGAACACTCTTATGCTGAATAGGTTCACTTTCCCATTCCTCTTTAACAAAATCCAGTAGTCCGCGAGGTCTCCGCCCATATACCAACTCAAAGGGCGAAAACCCAGTGGAGGCCTGGGGCACTTCCCGGATAGCAAACAGGAGAGCGGGTAACAGGCAGTCCCAGTCTTTCCCATCCCTTTGGACAACCCGCTTGAGCATAGACTTAAGGGTCTTATTAAAGCGCTCTACCAACCCATCCGTTTGTGGATGATAGACCGATGTGCGCAGCTGTTTAATCCGGAACAGCTTGCACACATCAGCCATAACCCTCGACATAAACGGGGTGCCCTGGTCCGTGAGTATTTCCTTGGGAAAACCAGTCCGTGTAAACAACTGGAATAATTCCCGAGCAATAGCCTTAGAGGAGGTATTCCGCAGGGGTAGCGCTTCAGGATACCGGGTGGCATAGTCAAGGATCACCAGTATGTAGGAGTGACCTCGAGCTGACTTTACCAAAGGACCCACTATATCCATGGCTATTCTCTCGAATGGGACCTCAATTATGGGCAGAGGGACCAAAGGGCTCCGGAAGTGGGTCACCGGCGCGGTCAACTGACAGGTGGGACAAGAGGCACAGTATCTTCTTACCTCTGCTTTCAGACCTGGCCAGTAAAACCGGTCGGTGATCCGTGCCTCCGTCTTTTCAACTCCCAGGTGTCCCCCTAAAACATCATCATGGGCCAGGTCCAGGACCTTGCGTCTATACTGTTGGGGTACCAATAATTGTTCTACCACATTTTCTCTCACTTTGGTAACCCGATAAAGCAATTCATTATATATGGCAAAGTGGGGCCACCGCTCATTCGCACCTGGCTCTTGGGGTACCCCATTTAATACTACAACTTGTTCCCGTGCACGGGCCAAAGTGGGGTCCTGCATCTGGGCAGTACCAAATGTCCCCTGGGGAACACCCAAATCCGGCAGGGCAGGGGTAGAGGCCACTTCCTCATCCTCTTCACCCAGCATTACCTGAAGTGGGGAAGGTTCCCCCTCCTCAGTGTTCAGGTAGGTCTGTGAACCACACATTTTGACACCCTTCACAGTATCAGCACTACTTTCATCACCATTAACCCAATCATTAGCATTTGTATCAACTGGATCCACATTAGGTTCATTTGGCATCTCAGGGTTATTACCCTCAACCATAGGAACAGAGGAACTAGTTTCTCCCCAGTCTTGGGATCGTTCAGATAGTTCTCCTTGTCCCCACAGTTTTTCAAAAAATGGACAGTCTCGTCCTATGATAACATCATGTATCAAGTTCTTTACCACCCCCACCTCTTGAGTACCAGTGCCATATGCTGTGGAAATGGACACCGAGATGAGAGGGTACTCTCTAGTGTCCCCGTGAATGCATACAACCCGTAAAGTTTTGCTTACCGGACCGATCTTCCCAAGTACTCTAGGATGAACAAGGGTTACCATGCTTCCGGAGTCCAACAAAGCCCAGGCAGGGAGGTGGTTCACTTGGACTACACACTCAAATTTCTCTTCTCCACGGTCAAGGTGTGTGGTACATACTCTATGAGCATAAAAAGACCCCCTCCGAAGAACCCCGCATTCCATGGGCTCCTCTTGCAGTGGGCAGTGGGCCCGGGTATGGCCCCAGGAATGACACCGCCAACATTGTACATCCCCTCCTCTCCGAACAGGAACAGATCGCTGAGGAGGTACTGGGAGTGACTCTTGACCTTCCGGGGTGTTGATTCCAGGGCTCCGGGGGACATCCTTTCGAAGGGCGGCAGTCGATCGAATAGGCCGTGGCAGACTGGGCCCTTGGCGCTTGGTAGGGCCAAGCAGATCCTCCACCACTGTATATCGCTCTACCATCTCGACAAGGAGGTTCACTGTTTTGGGGTCTCCATGGCTGACCCACCGTTGAAGGTCGTCTGGCAGTGACCGTAGGTATCGGTCCAGGACGACCCGCTCCACGATTTGGGGGCCCGACAACACTTCGGGCTGCAGCCATTTTTTTACCAGTTGCACCAGGTCATGCATTTGAGACCGTGGTGGACGATCTGGACAATACTTCCATTGGTGCACTCGTTGGGCCCGAACGGCCGTAGTCACCCCCAAACGAGCCAGTATTTCTGCCTTTAGTTTTTGATAGTCTTTAGCGTCCTCTGGTGGCAGGTCGAAGTAGGCTTTTTGAGGATCTCCGGTGAGAAAAGGTGCAATTAGACCGGCCCACTGGTCCTGGGGCCACCCTTCTCTCTCTGCCGTCCTCTCAAATGTAGCAAGAAAAGCCTCTACATCATCACTCAGGGACAATTTCTGCAAAAAATGGCTTGCCCTCACGGTCACTTGGTTGCCAGGGGCAACAGCTGCTTGCTCACGACCCTGAGAAAACTGCTGCACTACTTCTTTTAAGGCAGTCACCTGAGCCTGCATAACCCCTTGCTGGGTTGCTTGCTGTGCTGCCAACTGAGCCACCAACAGGCGAGTATTTTCTTCATGGCGGGTCTGCGCTTGCATATTAGCCAGGGATAGTTGTTTAATTAGTTCCTCCATTGCTTCAGCTTTCAGGGCTTGGGCAGCTTTAACCCAGGACATAAACCCACTGTACTGTCCCTTTAAATGTCAGTTTTAAATTCAAATGCAAAAACAGCAACAAAAAAAAAAAAAAAAACGCCTGTTACTCTGTCCTGCCCGCATTCGAGCACCACTTGTAAAGTTCGGGGGACCAGCCAGACCGCAGGACACAGGCTTTTAACCCAAAAGGAGGTTTATTAAACTTAAAACAGCTTGACAGCAGCAAAAACAAAAGAAAAAGGTTTCAGTCTCACCGACATTCAAAGTCCAGCATTGCTATCGCAATCAAACAGTCCTTGGGGTGGTTTCAGGTGACTTCACCTGCTAGGAGGCTTCCAGGCAGAACGCTGCTGTCCACGTTGGTTGCTGCACATCAAACCAAACACAAACCACCATCATCTCCTCTACACTCCTCCACACCCATCTGCAACTTCCTGTCTTGTTTTTAAACCCACTTCCTCTGACAGGTGAGTTAACCCTTTTTGTTCCCTTAAAGGGATCACAGACCAAACAGAGGGGAAACATAGCGTTCTTCCAGGACCCAGCCACTGCGTCCTGTACAACGTATAGTGGGCGCAAGGTGGTTAAATTAAGTTTGGTGCCAAAAAAAAAAAAAAAGGAAACTTTAAAGCGGTTCTGGATACCGGGCATCAGCACTACAAGTGAGTCTGACTTTATAATGAAATGCTTTTTAACCACTTCAATACCCGCCCATAGTCATATGACGCCCACAAGGTGGATCTCCCATCCTGGTTGGGCGTCATATGACGTCCTCCCATTCCCGGCCGCCTAGGGGGGCGCGCGCGTGCCGCCGGCGGCGTCGCTCGGGACCCGGTGCGAGTGCCCGGCGGCCGCGATGTCCGCCGGGCACCCGCGATTGCCCGTTAAAACAACGGGACCGTGCGGGACCGTGGAGCTGTGTGTGTAAACACACAGCTCCACGTCCTGTCAACGGAGAGGAGACCGATCATGTGATCCCAGTACGGAGGAACACATGATCGGTCTCCTCCCCTTGAGTCCCCTCCCCCCACAGTTAGAATCACACATATAGGGAATACATTAACCCCTGCAGCGCCCCCTAGTGTTAACCCCTTCCCTGCCAGTCACATTTACACAGTAATCAATGCAATTTTATAGCAACGATCGCTGGGTAAATGTGAATGGTCCCAAAAATGTGTCAAAAGTGTCCGAAGTGTCCGCCGCAATGTCGCAGTCATGAAAAAAAAAAAATCGCAGATCGCCGCCATTACTAGTAAAAAAAAAAAAAAAAAAAAAATGCAATAAATCTATCCCCTATTTTGTAGACGCTATAACTTTTGCGCAAACCAATCAATATACGCTTATTGCGATTTTTTTTACCAAAAATATGTAGAAGAATACGTATCGGCCTAACCTGAGGAAAAAAATGTTTTTTTTTTAAAAAAATGGGATATTTATTATAGCAAAAAGTTAAAATATTGTGTTTTTTTTCAAAATTGTCGCTCTTCTTTTGTTTATAGCGCAAAAAATAAAAACCGCAGGGGCGATCAAATACCACCAAAAGAAAGCTCTATTTGTGGGAAAAAAAAGGACGTCAATGTTGTTTGGGTGTAACGTCGCACGACCGCGCAATTGTCAGTTAAAGCGACGCAGTGCCGAATCGCAAAAAGTGCTCTGGTAAGGAAGGGGGTAAAATGGCCCGGTGCTGAAGCGGTTAAACAGTACAAAAAAAAAAAATACGTCGGTGCAGAACCGCTTCAATGTTTTTCACAGGCCATTATAGAGCTGGCATGACGGGAATTTCATTTTTAGTTTCTTACCGTATAAAAGGAACGCAATCCTCACCACTGGATTCATCATACATCTTCACTGTTCAAAGGCTGCTGAGGAAAAATAAAAGTATAATAATAGTACAGTATACAAAAAAAATTAAAAATAGGGGTAAATATTGTGTTTAATTCATTAACCACTTGCTTACTGGGCACTTAAACCCCCCTCCTGCCCAGACCAATTTTCATCTTTCAGCGCTCTCACTCTTTGAATGACAATTGCGCGGTCATACAACGCTGTACCCAAATGACATTTTTTTTTTTTTTTAATTGTTTATTTATAATAATACAACAGTTACAGAGTAGTATATCACATTTTACATAGGATATGGCGTTTTAACTTCGGGTGGTACAATAAGAGGATGTAAGGAATAGAACAAGGCCACAAAGAGAAACATAAACAAAACAGGTGGCATAAAAGTACATCTAAGAGTCCTTAACGGCAAATGTAAGGTTTAATGTTCGCTGCTTCCAAAGGTGGATCATTTAGGTAGGATTTCCATTACATTTACCTATTATCGCGTAAATTAAAGTGGTTGAGTAGAGTGCAAATAATGTATTTATGAGGGACAGGCTGTCCAGTATTTGGCGCTAGTGGGTATTAGGGGGGGGGGGTGTCCGAGTCAAGGGAGTATATTGAGTCATCCCAATTCTTCCAGATCTTATCAAACAAGGGTAGTTTATCATCGATCATTGCAGTCATATGTTCCATTCTGCGTATTTCTGTGGTTATCGTAAGGAGGTGGTGGAGAGTGGGTGGGGAGGGAGATAGCCATTGTCTAGGGATGGCTCTCTTTGCTGCCAGTAGTATAAGAGATCCGAGTTTTTGTAATGGTCTGGGGATTCCCGGGAAAGGAAGGCCTAGCAGAAAGTGTATAGGGGTTCTCCGTATCGTACTGGAAAGGAGCGATTGTAACATCTTGTGAACTTCAGTCCAGTAGGGGTCAAGAATAGGGCATTCCCAAAAGATATGAATATGGGTACCTACTGCCTGTCTACATCTCCAGCATAAATTGGGAACAGATGAGTTTTGAGCATGGAGTATGTCTGGGGTTCTATACCAGAAAAATAATATTTTGATGGCAGTTTCTTTATGGGTTACGCATCGTGATATTTTTGAGGTGGATTCCCATATTTTACCCCAGTCTATTAGTGAGATTGGGTGGTTTAATGCTCGAGACCATTTCTTCATATAGTTATGCGTTAAATCTGTTAAAGGGGGGGTTTCGTGCAGCATCTTGTATATGGAAGATATTAGTTTAGCTTCATATGGACCGTCAGCACATAACATTTCAAAAGCTGTGGGTTTTTCTAAAGTGAGGGAGGGAGAGCTGGAGAGAAAATAGTGTTTGAATTGTAGGTAGGAGTATTCTAGGGAAGTGGGAAGGTCGTGTTTCTTTTGTAGTTCCTTGAAGGTGTAGAGTTTACGGGATGCGGGGTGTACCAAGTGTCGCAGCTGAAAGACCCCTGCTTGCGTCCCCAAATGACATTTTTATAATTTTTTGCCCCACAAAATTTTTTGTTAAAAAAAATGAAAAAAGACCGAAAATTTTGAAAAAAAAAACCAAAATGTTTTTATATTTTGTTATAACATTTTGCAAACAGGTAATTTTTCTCCTTCATTGATGTACGCTGATGAGGCTGCGCTGATGGGCACTAATATGCGGCACTCATAGGAACTGATGAGGCGGCACTGATGGGTACTGATAAGGCGGCACTCATGGGCACTGATAAGGCGGCACTGGTGGGCACTGATAAGGCGGCACTGATGGGCACTGATAAGGCGGCACTGATAGGTGGCACTAGTGGGCACTGAGAGGTGGCACAGTTGGGTGGCACTGATGGGCATTGATAGGTGGCACTGAAAGGCATTGATAGGTGGCACTGAAGAGCACTGATGGGTGGCACTGATAGGTTACACTGATAGGCAGCACTGCTAGATGGCACTGATGAGGCACTGATGAGGCACTGATTGGCATCACTGGTGTGCATTGATAGGTGGCACTCTTTGGTATTGCTAGGTGGCACTGATATTGACTGGCGGGCACCGATTGATGGCACTGGCAGGTGGCACTGGCAGGCAGTACTGGTTGGCACAGATGAGGCGGCTGTGCCTCTACCTCTTCGGGACCGATGTCCCTTACATGTCCCCTCTTCGGAACCGATGTCCCTTACATGTCCCCTCTTCAGGGACCGATGTCCCTTACATGTCCCCTCTTCAGGGACTGATGTCCCTTACATGTCCCCTCTTCGGGGACTGATGTCCCTTACATGTCCCCTCTTCAGGGACTGATGTCCCTTACATGTCCCCTCTTCGGGACCGATGTCCCTTACATGTCCCCTCTTAGTGACCGATGTCCCTTACATGCGCAAAAAGTAGGTTTTGGGACTTTAAATGAGGCGTGGGGAAGCACCTCCATCCCGGGGTTAGTTATAGATACAGGAGGGTGGGACTTTAAATGAAGTGGCTGGGGTGCGCACAAGAAAATACATATATATAATAAAAATATATTTATTCAGTCATAAGTTGATGAGGACAAAAAGAGTATAAAAAAAGTAGTCATTGTATACACAAATATGTACATCTATATGGCACAAAGTGTATACATAATACTAGCATAAACATGTATAAAATCACATAAATCCAAAATACATGCATGGTTAAATACAGAGTGTATAAAGCAGAGAAGTAGACATAATAACTCAAAATGACATGGACTGATATCTGTTATATGAAGTCAAAAAAAGTATACAAGTAGTAAAAAATCCTAGGAGAGTCGCTGTAGCATCTATTATAGCTCGACGCGTTTCGTGGATGTGTCTCCACTCATCAGGAGCAGATGCGACAAAAACCTGCAAGAGGTGAAAGAGTATTGATGTACCGCACTCCGTTATAGAGGGGAAAAAAGTAATAGGTCGATGAAGAAATTGGATCAGGTATATCTACCAACCAGGGCAGGCGCAGCAGGCATTGGCAAGCACGTGTTGAGGCGGGGGCATATGTATCACCCCCACGGAAGCTGAGGTGGCGTATGCAGACAGCATCGGTTGGAATGGAGAGTGCCACAGTGTGAGAGGAACCTCCTTGTGTCAAACGGATTGGGTCTGATGGCGGCAAATAAAGTGTCTAAAGTGAAAAAGAAGAAAAACGATAAAAATAAGTGTAAAAAATGTGAAGAAAATGGTGAGGGAATGAGTGAATGTGTGAAAAATTAAAATGAAGTATGGAGCTAGATATTAGTAATGGATATATGTAGTGGGCTATCGAGATAATTTAACTGCTTAAATCATGTAGCTGGAGAAATATAAATAATATTGAGTAGGTAATAGAGTAATCATGTAGGGTGTATATAGGAATGTATTAGGGTTGTATAGAACACTGGTACTCAAGTGTATAGAACAGAAAATAATATCTGGCATAAAGTGAGGGGAATGTAAGGGGTGTGATGGAGGTGATGTGAAATGTTGATTGGGGTGTGTGTGTGTGAGTGTGGGGAAAGAAACCTGTAAGCAGTGACATTGTTAGAAAAAAATGTGAAGTGTGGGCCAAGGTAGTGGGAAAGATTGGACGTGAGCAAAGAGTGGCACTTACCCGATGTTATAAGTCGTGCAACACCAAGCACAGAATTGGCTGGTGTGCAGGAACTCCAGGGGGAAACTGACCATGTGAATGGCCGGCTCCGACTGGGAAATTGTATGTATACGCCGCCAACACCACGTGTGTGGGCGTGTGGGGGAGGGGCGCCAACACCAAGACTGGGTGAACGCTTGGCGTATGGCCCATGTCCCCTCTTAGTGACCGATGCCGATCCTCTGTTTACATCACGTGATCAGCTGTCATTGGCTGGCAGCTGATCACGTGGTAAGGGGCCTGGGATCTGTGAGTCTCATTGGCTCGGTGATCACAGAGCACGCCGTGGGCGATCTGCAGGGGGGCGCCCGGGGAGTGTGCAAAAGGCAATGTAGGTCCGCGCTGTAGCCGCCATTTGGGTATATAGCGTGGACGGGGAATATCGGGATCTGTCGTCAGATGGTGTGTACGGGCCATAAGAGTGATGGGAGGGAGTGACGTTTTGACGTTGCTTCCGCCCTGCAATGGTACGGAGACGGGTGGGGGCCATCTTCCCCTCACTCATCTCTATGCCTAGCAGGAGAGAGGACCCGATCGCTCCGGTAAGCGGCGGAGAGCGGTGGGAGAGGGGGGGCCATCTTCCTCTCACTCATCTCCATACCTAACAGGAGAGAGGACCCGATCGCTCCGGTATTAGCCTAAATACTGAAATTTGCACTTAAAATTGTCATTTTGGAACTGCCAGTGAAAAAAGTAAGTGAGGGGAAATCTCCCCAAAGTCTGGGGGGGGGTGTGGACAGGAAGTGAGGGGAATCTCCCCAAAGTCTGGGGGGGGGGTGTGGGACAGGAAGTGAGGGGAATCTCCCCAAAGTCTGGGGGGGGGGTGTGGACAGGAAGTGAGGGGAATCTCCCCAAAGTCGGGGGGAGGAGGTGTGGACAGGAAGTGAGGGGAATCTCCCCAAAGTCGGGGGAGTGTAGACAGGAAGTGAGGGGAATCTCCCCAAAGTCGGGGGAGTGTAGACAGGAAGTGAGGGGAAGTCCCCCCAAAGTCGGGGAGATGTGGACAGGAAGTGAGGGGAAATCTCCCCAAAGTCGAGGGAGGTGTGGACAGGAAGTGAGGCAAAATATCCCCAAAGTTGGGGGGAGGGGTGGACAGGAAGTGAAGGGAAATCTTCCCAAAGTTGGGGGAGTGTAGACAGGAAGTGAGGCGAAATCTCCCCAAAGTCTGGGGGGGGGTGTGGACAGGAAGTGAGGGGAAATCTCCCCAAAGTCTGGGGGGGGGGGTGTGGACAGGAAGTGAGGGGAAATCTCCCCAAAGTCGGGGGGAGAGGTGTGGACAGGAAGTGAGGGGAAATCTCCCCAAAGTCGGGGGGAGGGAAGTTGTCACCAGAATGGGTATCCCCCACCTCTTTTTCCTGTGAGTTCGGTGACAACAGAACGTTCGGTGACAACAGAGAAAAGCGTTGTCACCCTATAACAGGCCCAGACATTCGGGGGATGGGATCGGAGCGTTTTTCCTGTCACACCTCCTCCTTCCTTTCACTTGCCGCGTGCTTGTCTCACACTCCGGGTCTCTCCCACATCGAGGAATGAATGTCATTGTCACCTTATTTTTTACCTCAGACACGATGTATTCAGTTTTGGAGCAGGGAAAGAGGTTGTGTTTCATTACTTGTGGAGATTTCCCAGCCACTTCCTGTCATGTTGACACCAGGACAGGAAGTGAGGGGAATTATCCCCTTTGGGGACACATTTGGAAATGTCAGGGCTGTTTCCTGTCACACTGGGGGTGGAGGTGTACAGTAATGTGTATCATATCAGTATACAGCCTCCTCACCTCACACTTCTCTCTCCTCAAGTTTTCCCGCCCATTTCTACTATAGAAATTACGTAACGTAAGAGGGCGGGGCTTAAATCCGGCCCGCTGTGCTGTGACTGGAGGTGGGCGGAGAGTGGCAATCTCTCTGCAAGGGAAACAGAGGCTGATTGGAATGGGTGGGCGGGACCTAGTGGAGAAAGGGCCCCCTGTCGTGACAAGCAGTGGGCGGGGCAGCCACGCGCCTTCCCCTTCTTCTAATGAACCCGCCTCAATCTTTCACGGGCGTGGTTTCAGGGTGGCTGGCATACGCTGGGCGTGGTCTCAGGGTGGCTGACATACGATAGGCGTGGTCTCAGTGTGGCTGACATGCTCTGGGCGTGGTTTCCAACTCGGCGCTGGGCGGAACGATCACAATTCGCCACATTCAGCACATAGGCGTGACCCCCCTCGTGACTGATATCTGGGTGGGCGGGGCTGCGCAGACCCTGGGCGTGGTTAGGTTTCTTATGGTATCTACCAGGGGAACCAACTCGGCAAGACACCGGTGGGCGGACAAATGTGTCACATTAAGCACATGGGCGGAGTCTACTCATTGATTGACACGTGGGTGGGCACTTAGGAATCCTCGCTGGTTATTCCGCCCTCTGGGCGTGCCTTCCCAATCTTAATCGACAAGTGCTGGGCAGTCCGCTGCCCAATGCTTCACATTCACTGTATGGGCGGAGTCTCTACTCTGACACACACTGAGGGCGGGGTTTCCACTCTGATATGTATGCGACGCGCTACTCGGACCCGTGGGCGTGGTTTCTCCTCCTCCTTCTACAGGCGCTGGGCGGAGCTGACTCGCCTTATCCAAAACATGGGCGGGGTCTTCACGCTGAATGACAGATCCCTGGGCGGGGCTTCGCGCTCCTGACCCTTCCCCGCCTCCTCCGCTCTCCGGGCGGGGTGGTTTCAGCAGGCGGTGGGCTGAGCTACCCTGGAGAATGCAGTCACGTTATAGGCGTATCCCAGAGGGGAGGGCGACGTCACCAAGCGGGAGGGGAATCCCGGCTCGATGATGGCGGCTCCCGGCAGGGCGAGCAGCTGAGAGGACAAGGCGCAGCCGCCGGGACTTCACCCTTCCCCCCACCCCAGAGAAAGAGAGAGAGAGAGAGAGGACCCCACCGACCCCCCCAAATTCCGGGGACTCTCCAACACCCGCCCCGGGGACACACACAGGTAACGTGTGCGAGAGAATGGAGTGTTCCTTTAAATGTCTGCAAAGTGCTATTTATAGTCTGTGACCCCCAGAGAGAACCTGTGTGATTTATACAGGGGGGACCCCTATATATATATATATATATATATATATATATATATATATATACTCTATGGAGAGTTCTTCTAACCCTATATATTACATATTGTACTGTATATTCCTTCCCACCCCATATATTCTTTACAGTACTATATATAGTCCTTGTATATATTTTACATTGTACTATATATATATATATATATATTAGTCCTTTATATATTCTACATTGTACTATATGTGTTCATTCCAACCCTTTACATTTTTATATACAGTAATATATATTTTATTATATACTGTAATGTGTATGTATGTATGTGTCCATCCTAACCTTTTATATATTCTACATTTTACTACATATATTCATTCTAACCCTTTATATTCCATACAGTAATATATATATATATATATATATATATATATATATATATATATATATATATATATATATATTCCTTTATGACACTATATATTCTGTATATAGACGTTCTGACCCTATACCGTACTAAAATATATTTATATATATATATATATATATATATATATATATATATATATATATATATATATATAAATTAGTACTGTATAGGGTCAGAACATCTATATACAGAAAATATAGTGTCATAAGGAATATATATATATATATATATATATATATATATATATATATATATATATATATATAATTACTCCTTCAGACCCTATAATCGCTATTTTATGTAGCTTAGGGTTAGAAGAACTATATATAGTGTTAGAAGGACTACTTATAGCACATTATAGATTATATAGATTCGGAAGGAATATATATATATATATATATATATATATATATATATATATATATATATATATATATATATATAATTTTTTTAGTGTGTGAGCCCAGAGTGGCTTTGTCCTGGATATGGAGAGTCCCTCTAAATGTATATATTATATACTTTACTAAATAAAGGGAGTCTCTTTATTAAAAATTAATTGGATGAATATGAAAAGCGTCTGTTCTTGGGGTGTGTTTTTTTTTTTTTTTTTTTTTTTTTTTGTAAATCCAGTCATTTCCCATGATCATCAGCTCCACCTAGTGGCCATATTACATTTATTTTAGTGGTTTGGAAGTATTTCACAAAAAAAAAAATACTGTTATGGCCACTAGATGGAGCAGACAATCATAGGAAATCACTGTATTAGTAGAAACGCGACCTGAATTCCTCTCCGCCTTTTTTTTTTTTTTTTTTTTTTCTTTCCTCTGTGCTTTTTGAGAGCTTCCATAACAGGGTCCAGCCAATGTAAACATTGCATTGTTTATATTTTGCTTGTCTGCAGTCTGCACTGTGACTGCAGACCAGGAGTGGGGAGAAGAGCGGCGTCTGCTCCACGTACCTGTGTAAATACTTTCTTTCCTGCCGGGAAGCATGAACGATGACTCGGGTAGATCCCTCCTGTAATCGGTGGCAGCCACAAACTGTTGGGTGGAGGCGGCTGCTGCGAGCGGAGCTGTGGGGTATAGAACTTGAGAAATGGCAATAAGGGAGGGCGCCGGGGATCCCTGATATCAAAGCATTCCGTTTCCCACAAGTCTGGAGGGACATATAATTCGGGAGGGGGTGGGCGGAGCTTATCTGAATGTTATATGGACTACATCTCTTTTCAGCAGTTTGTGATCTCCAGTGATTACACGAGTGCATGGCAGTGAGAACATCCAACTGGGGCAACCATGCCAAGCAGATACTCTTGATTTATTCTTATCCCAACTTCTATCCATTTGCAGTGCAGACAAGCTTAACCACTTCCAGGCCGAATTACTGCCCATGGATCTGACGTTCGTGGCGATACCTCGCATGTGTAGGACGATCGCTGTTTGTGAGGGACAAGCACGCGCGAGCGTGGAGGCACTTTAATCTATTTTTACGCTGTAAATTATTATTATTATTTTTTTTAATAACTTTTTTTTTTTATTGCTGTCACAAGGAATGTAAACATCCTTGTGACAGCAATAGGCATGTGGCAGGTTCTCTTTATGGAGGGATCTGGGGGCCCCAATGTCCCCTCCTGCCCTTTTAAAAGCATTCAAAACGCCAAGATCGGTATTTTTCAATGCTTTTGTTTTTTTATTGTTTTTTGTCTGTTAGTGGCGCTGTTGATATCGAGATAAACCAGAAGCGATGTCAGGTCATTACTTCCAGGTTAACCCAGCGGAGAGCCGATCAAAGCCGATACCTGCTTTGTTCGGCTTCCCAACTAGCCAGTGTGTGTGTGTGTGTGTGTGTGTGTGTGTGTGTGTGTGTGGCGGCTGGTTGTTTGGGCCTTGCGGTGGGCCGAGAGACCCGCGGGAGGTGGCTGGAAATACCCTTCCGCTTGAAAAAGCAACCCAGCGGCGTCTCCGCTGAGTTTCTGCAGAGAGGACAAGGAAAGGCCCTGCTCTGCTCCAGGGGGCGGACAGGAGTAAACAAACTCCGCTGTCTCTTTACAATTACCCTCTAAGACGCGGGTCTCCAAACTTTCTAAACCATGGACCAGTTGACTGTCCTACAGACTTTAGTGGGGCCGGACTGTGGACAATGGGAGTATATAATGCTTCAGGCTTGGTGGTCAGTGGGAGTAAATAAAATTACATAGCACCCCTGTTGTCCGGAGAAGAAAAAACAGTGCCCCCCTTTGTTGGTGCCAGTGGGTGGACTAGTGCCCCCCTTTGTTGGCGCCAGTGGGTGGACTAGTGCCCCCCTTTGTTGGTGCCAGTGGGTGGAATAGTGCCCCCCTTTGTTGGTGCCAGTGGGTGGACTAGTGCCCCCCTTTGTTGGTGCCAGTGGGTGGACTAGTGCCCCCCTTTGTTGGTGCCAGTGGGTGGACTAGTGCCCCCCTTTGTTGGTGCCAGTGGGTGGACTAGTGCCCCCCTTTGTTGGTGCCAGTGGGTGGACTAGTGCCCCCCTTTGGTGCCAGTGGGTGGACTAGTGCCCCCCTTTGGTGCCAGTGGGTGGACTAGTGCCCCCCTTTGGTGCCAGTGGGTGGACTAGTGCCCCCCTTTGGTGCCAGTGGGTGGACTAGTGCCCCCCTTTGGTGCCAGTGGGTGGACTAGTGCCCCCCTTTGGTGCCAGTGGGTGGACTAGTGCCCCCCTTTGGTGCCAGTGGGTGGACTAGTGCCCCCCTTTGTTGGTGCCAGTGGGTGGACTAGTGCCCCCCTTTGTTGGCGCCAGTGGGTGGACTAGTGCCCCCAGTTGTTGGCGCCAGTGGGTGGACTAGGGCCCCCAGTTGTTGGCGCCAGTGGGTGGACTAGGGCCCCCAGTTGTTGGCGCCAGTGGGTGGACTAGGGCCCCCAGTTGTTGGCGCCAGTGGGTGGACTAGTGCCCCCTGTCGTTGGTGCCAGTGGGCGGACTAGTGCCCCCCCCCATCATTGGCGTCAGTGGGTGGAACTCTCAAGGGCCAGTTAAAGGCAAGCAAAGCTGTCCTTGTCACTGCCTCTGGTTCTGAGAACGATCGGTGCAGGTCCTCCAAAACTTCCTTGTTCCACAGCACTGAGGGCAGTGGAGTGATGAGCTTCTGCTG
Organism: Lithobates sylvaticus; assembly: GCA_028564925.1. NCBI lineage: Eukaryota > Metazoa > Chordata > Amphibia > Anura > Ranidae > Lithobates > Lithobates sylvaticus. The sequence continues at coordinate 35,700,532 of CM053029.1, read as the reverse complement.
CTGTTGGTCAAACTAGGAAGAGGGAGCAGGGACAACGCTTGCCAGAAGTTTTCAGTGTCTAGAACCACACAACTTGGTTCAGGTCCTGGACAAAAGTGTGTGCACAGGTGTCTTCTTAGCACCCGGCCAGCTAAAGGAGACACCTGCAGTCAGGGAATTGGGGGGGGCAGTAACTTTGGGACAGGATAAAACAGGCATTTTTTATTTTTTTATTAAGGACAAAGATTGGACTGCCGTATATACTCGAGTATAAGCCGACCCGAATATAAGCCGAGGCACCTAATTTTACCACAAAAAAAATGGGAAGACGTATTGACTTGAGTATAAGCCTAGGGTGAGAAATGCGCAGCTACTGTAAGTGGAAAAGAGGGTCAACAATGCCCATTTGCAGCCTCACTGTGCCCATTTGCAGCCATAGGTCCCCTGAACTTGGTAGTTAAGGGTTCCTAGATACCCCCTAGCTGCAGCCACTATTTGGGGTCTCTGGACCCAAAGGGTCCCGAAATGACATTGCTGCAGATGGACAAGTTGACCGACTTTGGGGCCCTGTATCTCGGGGCCACATGGTACTAGGAACCCCAATTGGATTGGATATGTTGTAGTGTTGGTTCCACTGGGTTTGAACACCAAATTTGGGGTTCCTAGCACCAAGTGGCCCCGAGATACGGGGGGCCCAAAGTCGGGTCAGAAAATGTCAAGCACTTTCTGCAGCAGAGAATGACATTTTCCGCACCGACTTTGGGGCCCCCGTATCTCGGGGCTACTTAATGCTAGGAACCCCAAATTTGGATATGTTGTAGTGTTGGTTCCCCTGGGTTTTGCACACCAAATGGGGTTCCTAGCACCAAGTGGCCCCGAGATACGGGGCCGCAAAGTTCGGGTCAGAAAATTTCATTTTTTTTTTAGCTGCAGAAAAGTGCTTGACTCGAGTATAAGCCGAGAGGGGTGCTTTCAGCGCCAAAAAATGTGCTGAAAAACTTGGCTTATACTCGAGTATATACGGTATTTTCCAAAATTAAAAACAGAAGTCAAGGCTTTCCCCACAACTTGAGTCTAAGATCTATGGAGTTCCACAGGAGGACACAAAAATGTATTTGAAGACCAACCAACGTAGATACACTTCATCACATTTGTTATCTTATGTCATAAGGTAACAAATGTGATGAAGTGTATCTACTTGGGTTGGCCTTCAAATTCATCTTTGTGTCCTGTGGAACCCCATAGATCCTAGACTCAAGTTGTAGAGAGAGACTAGGCAACCGCCTCACTCCAGTTGTAGGGAGTTCTATCATTCCATGATACGTTGCAAGAATTTGACAGCCACGGGCATGACTCCTAGGGGCATTATGGGAATTGTAGTTTTACTACAGCTGGAATGCAAAGGTTGTCTACCCCTGCCCTAGGACTTGTTCAGGTCAGGTTCGTTTTGATCATAGTCTTCCAGTGTAGGTTTGAATATTCAACAAGGGACATTTCACGCCGTTATTGAAGAGTGGGGATGAGCTTTGGGTTTGGTTTGAACTTGAGTTTGGGCTGAACCCGGAGTTACCGTATATACTCGAGTATAGGCCGTCCCGAGTATAAGCCGAGGCCCCTGATTTACCACAAAAAAAATGGGATAAGTTAATGACCCGTGTATAAGCCGAGGGGGGGGGGAAATGGAGCAGCTACTGTAAGTGGAAAAGTGTGTCACCAAATGCCCATCTACATGTCCCCTGTATCCTATACAACCCCCCCCGTGTCCCCAGTGCAGCCTACCTGTGCCAACCTAATGCAGCCAAAGGACTAAAAAAAATAAAATGCAGCCAGGACATTCCCTGCCATGCAGCTGTGTGTACACAAAGGGTCTTGGCTACTTGTGTCATGGTTGACCGAATATGGTCACATGGCCATTATAGGTCAGTGTCCTTGGGCGGCAGAGGGTGGGAGTGACTACTTCCTTCTAGGTTTGGTCCCAAGTTGTGTTGGCACCAAATTCTGAAATAACCTGTTATTTTGCTCCACTTCCATCCAATCCACTGCAACCAGGGTGGGGATGCATGTGACAACATTGACCCAATATGACCAAACGGTATTGGGTCAATGTCATTGAATGGCAGTGGGTGTGAGTGACTGCTTCCTTACGGATTTTGTCCAAAGTTGGGTTTGGCCCAAGTCTGGGTGGCAGTGGACAGGAGTAATGGCTTCCTTCCGAGTCTGGTCCAAACTTTGACCTAATAAAGTATGGCCATATTAGGCCAATGATGTCACTAGTAACCTCACCCTGATCACAGTTGATTGGGTGGCAGTGACAGCTTCCTTCAATCAACTGTGACCAGGGTGAGGTTACTAGTGACATCATTGACCTAATATGGCCATACTGTATTAGGTCAATGTCATTGAATTTCAGTGGGTTGGAGTGACAGGGTCTTTCCAAGTTTGGACCAGACTCGGAAGGAAGCTTTTACTCCTGTCCACTGCCACCCATTTAACTGTGAACAGGGTAGGGACATAATTGACCCAGGATAGCCATACTGTATCTAACCAATGTCATTGGCAGTCGGTGGGAGTGACTGCTTCTTTCCAGGTTTGGACCAAACTCAGAAGGAAACCATTGCTCCTGTTCACCGCCACACGATCAACTGTGACTAGGGTTGGGTTGCTTATGACATTGACCCAATATGGCCATACTGTATTAGACCAATGTCATTGAGCAACAGTGGGTGCGAGTTACTGCTTCCTTCCGGGTTTGATCTAAAGTTGGGTTTGGACCAAACTCGGAAAGGAAGCGGTTACTCCTGGCTACTTCCACCCAATCAATTGTGAACAGGGTAGGGTTTCTTGTGACCTACTTGACACAGTATGGTCATACTGTATTGGGTCAATTTCATTGGGCGGCAGTGGGTGGGAGTGCCAGCTTCCTACCAGGTGTGGTTCAAACTCGTAAGGAAGCTGTAACTTTTGCCCACTGCCACCCAATCAACTGTCACTGGGGGGAATGCTTGTGACATCCTTGACCCAGTACAACCATATTGTATTGGGTCAATGTCCTTGGTTGGCAGAGGGAGTGACAACTTCCTACCATGTTTGGTTTAAACTCGTAAGGAAGCTGTTACTTTTGCCCACTGCCACCCTATCAACTGTCACTGGGGGGAATGCTTGTGACATCCTTCACCCAATACAATATGGTTGTACTGGGTCAATGTTCTTGGTTGGCAGTGGGAGGGAGTGACAGATTCCTACAATGTTTGGTTCAAACTCGTAAGGAAGCTGTTACTTTTGCCCACTGCCACCCAATCAACTGTCACCAGGGGTGGGGGGAATGCTTGTGACATCCTTGACCCAGTACAACCACAATGTATTGGGTCAATGTCCTTGGTTGGCAGTGGGAGGGAGTGACAGCTTTCTTCTGGGTTTCGCCCAAAACTAAGTTTGGACCACATACCAGCTCATCTCTAGTGAGGAGTCCTTTAATAAATATGTGCTAACTGTTCCTTTTTTTTCTTAAACACACAGATTCTCCTATTAAGAAACCTGCAAACCTTTTTGAAACCGAAAATTTCTCCCTCCCTCAAAATCCTAAAGTTCCTCCTCCGGTTTGGAAACCTTCTCTGGATACATGAAGCTGCAGAGAACTTTGTACACCACAGACCCAGGATTCTGGACGAGGGCCGAGGAGTGCTAAGTGACGAAGGACAGATTTAGCAGGCGGCCGGGTCATGTGTCACTTTTGTGTTGGGAAATACCATGTGGTTGTAACGTGAAGGGGAACGGGGTTTTTTTTTTTTTTTTTTTTTTTTTTTTTCGTTGGCACCTGGGCCCCTCACGGAATATTCTGCATGTTAAAGTCATCAATACACCTCTGCTGAGGATATCCGGCTTGGCTGTCATGTGATAGGGACCCTGGTGACCTCTCCAATCGGATGTTGTGTATCATTGTCTCCTGGATTGTATCTTCTTATATCGGAGGAATCCGTGTTCTGGGAAATATATTGATTGGCATATCGTACCCTCAGGAGGAGTAATGGAGTAGGACGGAGCTTGCAGACATTAAACAGTAAATTTAGGTAAGAAAGAGAGAAGTCTGGAATGTTATTTCTCGAATGGCACAGAAATGCTGTTTGTGCGATTTTTTTTTTTTTTTTTTTTTTTTTTATTTTTTTTTTTTATTTATTTATTTTTTTCTAGGGCTGTGGAAATTAAAGATTTAATTCCTCGATTTTTATAAATTATTTTTTTTTTTTTTGATCGATCAAGATTCTTTTGATCGGTACTCACCTCTCCGCCAGCTTCTGGGTCTTCAGGGAGTTCCGTTGGAAATCCGGTGACGTCACAGACTTCGGCGTCACCGGACTCCTCCCCCCCCCCACCTTCCCCAAGTGCCTTTCGTCTGCTAACGAAGGGAAGGGGGGAGAAGTCCGGTGACGTCTAAGTTCTGATTGAACGTAACGCGTACGGGGGAGGAGCTACACATGACGTCACTTGCTGCTGCCCTATGGAACTAACACGATTGTCGGCTTTACATGCTGTGTTTTTATCATCTTTATGTGAGTAGTTTTGTGTTTAAACACAAAAATTAAATCTTATACTTAAGCGGTGAGCACTTATGCCGCGTACACACGATCGGAATTCTCGTCGGAAAAGACTCTGACAGTTTTTCCTACGGAATTCCGCTCAAGCTGTGTTGCCTACACACAATCACACCAAATTCCGACGGTCAGTAACACAGCGGCATAAAACACGTTCGACAGCACTATAAAAGGGAAGTTTAATGCTTCCGAGCATGCGTCGGAATTTTGCGTGTCGGAATTGCATACACACGATCGGAAAATCCGATAGAAAGGTTTTCCGTCGGAAAAATTGAGAACAGGTTCTCAATCCAAAGTCCGTCGGAAATTCCGACAGAAAAAGACCGTTGGGCATACACACGGTCGAAAAATCCGATTTAAAAGCTCCCATCGGACTGTTTCCATCGGAAATTCTGACCGTGTGTACGCCGCATTAGATCTTTTCTTTCTACCCATGACCCGGCGTCCTTGCTGAGATCTAAGGAGACGTGAGAGAAGTTTTTATGGTCCGTATTAACCCTTTTGATACCCGCTTGCGTGACCACCTGTTTGCACAGGGGTCCATGCCATAAGGTGAGAGTGATTAGTAAGACCGGAGGTGGAGGGATTGTCACACTACTGTGGGAAAAAAATAATGACTTACGTCAGTGCTACAGTTTGAATTTGAAACGTATTTGTGTGAACTGTGAAGTTAAGTCATGGATTGTGGAAACTAACTAGTGTCGGGTGATTGTATATAGTGTATACCACATTTACCGCTGACTAATGCAGAGTTGCAATGCAAGGAGATCAGCTAAAAGTAGTTGGATCTGTATGTGCGTTTTTATAATTAATCAAAATTAGTTGATTAAAAAAATATTGATTAATCGAACACGAAAATTTTAATCAATAACAGCCCTAATTTTTTTCTATAAGAACTCCTTAAATTTTTGAATTGACCACTAGAATGGAATAGTATTATTTTTAACTTTTATCTAAACCCAAAAACGATATCATCAAATGTGGTGGCTGCTTTTTGTTTTCTTTTGTTCTGGGCTTGTTTTTTATTTATTTATTTTTTTAATTTTTTTTTTTTTTTTCCTGGTGATCCTGCCAGTGACACATTTTCTGTCCTAAGTTTGTCCTACAGAACACCTTCCCCCCTCCTAATCTGAATAAGGACTCGTTGCCATCTGAAATCCTTTTTGGTGTACCACAATGCATGGTAACACTACTACTGTGTGTTGTGCGCTGCCTTTCATAAGAAATGTACAGTTTATGGTGCTCTAAAAGCCGAATTCCAGGTCTGAATAGTTTATTATCCATAGTTACATGGGTGCAATTTGGACCAGTGTAACTACGCATATACTTAACCTGGCTGATGCGCCTGAAAGCTGGAAATCAATGTAGTGGACACCGTTAGTACAGTGATGTCACCTCGATTCTGGGTCCTCTGCCGAGCGGCTGCCCTGCTGCATTCTGAACACAGGTGGTGGGCCACTTGGCATGGGTGCCATTTGGAGAATGCTTTGAATGCAAAGCATTCTCTGATTGGACAAGGTGGGGAGGCAGGGCTGTGATGCCAAAAAGATTCAAGATTCAGAGGGGGCTTTATTAAATTCATAACCCACTTCTTGTCATGGAGGCAGAATTATCTGTATTGGGTCACGATGTTCAGACGACGTCCGGTTTGGCCTAGTGGAATGGACTTCTTCAGACCCTGGAGCCTCTATACTTAAAGCGGAAGTAAACCCATTGATTTACCAGTTTAACAAAAACAGTTACATTCCTGGCATGACGGAAATTCTAACTGTCACATTGGCTGTGCTCTCAACCAAACTGCAAAACCATCCAATGGCTGGTGTCATAACTGATCACATGTGCAGCATCATGGCAGTTGAAGATTAAACAAGAGGCCAAGATGGCAGCTTCCATGGCTGAAAATGATAGGAGGGTGTACTTCCACTTTAAGGCTTTAGAGAAAGTGCTTTTATTGGTTTATTGAAACACTGCAGCCGCTTAATATGCAGTATTGGTTGAATGGGGGGGGGGGGGGTGTTATCGGTTTCGTGTGGTCATTCAGAGAGGTCTGAGGGAATGGGATTTATTGGGTTCAGAAGTCTTTTTGCCCAAACAAAGATGCGTGGGTTATGAGCTGCTGAGAACAAATATCCTGGTCACGGGGGCTATGCAACCATCTGATATCGCGTACACACGAGCGGATGTTCCGTCAGAAAATTCTTGGGTCGTTTTTCCGACGGAATTCCGCTCAAGCTTGGCTTGCATACACACTGTCACACAAAAGTTCGCTGAACTTTTCGACCGTCAAGAACGCGGTGACGTACAACACTACGACAAGAGCAGAGAAAATGAAGTTCAATGCTTCCGAGCATGCGTCGCATTGTTTCCGAGCATGCGTAGGAACTTTGCGTGTCGGAATTGGTACAGACGATCGGAATTTCCGATCGGAACTTTTCCCGACCGAAAAATAGAGAACCTGCTCTCAAACTTTTGCTGGCCAAATTTCCGATCGTGTGTATGTGGGCATAAGGCTCTAACGTGTGGGCAATATTGGTTAACCAACCTTCTATTGTCCACAGTGTACCTTTTTAGATTAGTGAACCTGTGTGGTCTGAGAGATGGGTTTTATTGGGTTCATGAGTCTTTTTGCCCATCTCTCAGAATTCACTGAAGGACCACAGAGGGATCACAAACCCAATAAATCCCATCTTCTCATCTGGCAGTAGAGGGTTGTTAAACCAATTTATTGCACACTCCTATAAATACTTAGATGGCTGCAAAGGCCCATGATGGGGTTAAAGCCTGCTCTATTAGGCCTCATACACCCAACACCTATGAATGGAGTGGCCAATCATTAGATGGCCAATCATTAGATGGCCAATCATTAGATGGCCAATCATTAGATGGCCAATCATTAGATGGCCAATCATTAGATGGCCAATCATTAGATGGCCAATCATTAGATGGCCAATCATTAGATGGCCAATCATTAGATGGCCAATCATTAGATGGCCAATCATTAGATGGCCAATCATTAGATGGCCAATCATTAGATGGCCAATCATTAGATGGCCAATCATACTCCGGAACCTAATAAAACCCACCTAATGAGACTTGGGTTGATGAACTGCTGAAGCCTAATAGAGCAGGCTTCTTCCCTATCGTGGGCCTCTGCAGCCATGTATTTTAAGGCTCTGGCGAATTAGCAGTATAGTCGTAACCACCTTTTACTGTCCAATGAGGCTGAAGAAAATGGTGTTTATCATCCTCTGTTGTCATTCCGTGATCAGTGAGGTCTAAGGAAAATAAGTCTCTCTGCCCATCTGTGGTGGCATGGAGTGATGGGTATTTTTTTTTTGTTATGGTTTATTAACTGCTGTAGTCCAAAAGAGTGGACAATTATGGGCCTCTTCAGCCACCCAAGGCTCTAAATAATAGATAGTAAAAGGATTATTAAATCCAAAATACAGTCTGAGTCTTATGAAAATTGTTTTTTTATCAGGATTCAGTGAGGTCCGAGGTCCCACCATAGGTCCCTTTGCCCATCCTGGGATGAAAGATGTTTTCTGGGTTTATGAACCAGCTCTATCCTGGTCATGAACCTTTGCAAACATCTAAGCCTTTGGAGATTGGGTAATATTACTTTAAAAAACCTCTACTGTCCGATGAGGCTGAAAAGAGGGGTTTTTAAACCTCTGTGGTCACTCAGTGAGGTTTGAGAGATGGGTTTTATTGGGTTCATGCGTCTTTTCGACAATCTAATGAGATTTGGGTTGAAAGGTGTTGGGTGTTTGAACTGATACTGAACTAAGGCTTTACCCCTAGGTGGCATCTGCAGCCATCTAAGGCTTTGGCAAATGGGCAATATTGGTTTAATAACCCTTTACTGTCCGATGAGGCTGGTGAAGTGTAGTTTATTGGGTTTGTCAGCCTTTGTGGTCATTCAGAGAGCTCTAAGGAAATTAGATTTATTGGGTAAATCTCTTTGCCTATCTGTGGAGGCATTGAGTGACAGGTGTTTATTTGGTTTATGAGCTGCTGAGGCCAAAAAGAGTGGGCTTTATCCCAATTATGGGCCTCTGCAGCCATCTAAGGCTCTAAAGAATGGAGAGTATTGGTTTACCAAACCTCTACTGTCCAGTGAGGCTGGAGAAGATGGTATTTATTGGGTTTGGTTACCTACTGTGGTCATTTAGTGAGGTCTGAGGGAATAGGATATATCGGGTTCATAAATTTCTTTGCCCATCTAATGAGGCTGGGGTTGATAGGTGTTGGGTACATGAACAGCTGAGGCCAAAAAAGAATGGACTTTATCCCAGTTAGGGGCCTCTTCAGCTATCTGAGACTCAAAATCAGCCTTTTTCAACACAGAGGAACCCTGGAAATAATTCTCCGGTCTTGGGGAACCCCTGCTAAAAATGGAAAAATCTACAACTCATCATACATTAGTGTGATGGTCAATGAGAAGAATGCTTCTCACACTTGTGGTTATTGGGAAGAATTACCTTCTTACAGATAACTAAAAAGATCAATGGTGTCCTTGAGAACTTACCTGAGAGGCAGAAATTGACCATCGCTCAGGGAAGCCCTAGCAACCTCTAGAAGAACCCAAGGGTTCCACTGAACCCTGGTTGAGAAACCCTGCTCTAAATGGGCTGTATTGGCTTAAATAATCCTTTACTGCTTGAGGCTTAGAAAAACTGAATTTATCTGTTTTTTGAGGTTCAACAGGGTCTGAGGGAATAGAATTTATTGGGTTCCTAAGTCTCTTGGCCCATTTAAGGAAGCCCAGGGTGAAAGTTGGTGGTTGGGTTTGTGAACTACCAAGGCCAAACGGCATGCACTAATCTGATCTTTAGCCTCTTCAAGCATCTGCAGAATTGGGTAATATTGGTTTAGCAACCCTCCTATTATCCCAGGCTGGGGAAATGGGGGGTTTATCGGGTTTGTGAACCTTTTTGTGGTCATTCAGTGAGGTCTGATGATATGGGATTTATTGGGTTATTTTGCCAATCCAAGGAGACCTGGGGGTGATAGGGGGTCAAATAGAACATGCTTTTAGCCCAGTCATGAGCCTCTGCAGCCACATAAAGCTGCCTGTTTTTTTTGTTATTTGGACTCGCCCTGTATTCCACATAACTATTTATAGAGCTCGGACTTGCTAATTATAATGTACTCTTTATAACCAGGATAAGACCTGAAGAGGCAGATGTTTCTCTTATGCCCCGTACACACGGTCGGATTTTCCAACGGAAAATGTCCTATCAGACCATGTTGTCGGAAATTCCCACCGTGTGTATGCTCCATCGGACTTTTTCTGATCGTGTGTAGCGAATTCCGACGGACAAAGTGCCACGCATGCTCAGATCACATTACAAGACCAAAGCTATTGGCTACTAGCCTCTACGTAGTTCCGTCGTACGCAAAAAAACGTCACCACGTTTTAGAATGATCGGATTTTCCGACAACTTTGTCCGACCGTGTGTATGAAACACCAGTGTCGGACTAAATCCGTCGGTAAAAATCCGATGGATTTTGTGGTCGGATTTTCCGACCGTGTGTACGGGGCATTAGGGCATACAAGTTGACAGCCTCAAATGGACATGGTCACTTACTTCTTTTAACCTTTTGCTATTTAGTGTGTATAGTGAAAGTGGAATTGTAAGTATCCAATAAAATAACATCAAATTATATAAAATAAAGGTTCCAGAAAGTAGCGCTCTGTGCTCCCCACATACTACTTGCAAATCCAACCTTCGCCCGCCTTCTTGGACACTGGTACCATGTTTGATACTCTTCTTCTGGACACAGGAGGACATTGGTACCATGTTTGATACTCTCCTTCTGGACACAGGAGGACACTGGTACCATGTTTGATACTCTTCTTCTGGACACAGGAGGACACTGGTACCATGTTTGATACTCTCCTTCTGGACACAGGAGGACACTAGTACCATGTTTGATACTCTTCTTCTAGACACAGGAGGACACTGGTACCATGTTTGATACTCTCCTTCTGGACACAGGAGGACACTGGTACCATGTTTGATACTCTTCTTCTAGACACAGGAGGACACTGGTACCATGTTTGATACTCTCCTTCTGGACACAGGAGGACACTGGTACAATGTTTGATACTCTCCTTCTGGACACAGGAGGACACTGGTACCATGTTTGATACTCTTCTTCTAGACACAGGAGGACACTGGTACCATGTTTGATACTCTCCTTCTGGACACAGGAGGACACTGGTACAATGTTTGATACTCTCCTTCTGGACACAGGAGGACACTGGTACCATGTTTGATACTCTTCTTCTAGACACAGGAGGACACTGGTACCATGTTTGATACTCTTCTTCTAGACACAGGAGGACACTGGTACCATGTTTGATACTCTTCTTCTAGACACAGGAGGACACTGGTACCATGTTTGATACTCTTCTTCTGGACACAGGAGGACACTGGTACCATGTTTGATACTCTTCTTCTGGACACAGGAGGCCTGCCACAGTGGACGTTGTGTCTGGCGTATGCGTAGACTGTTTTGAAGAAGGTTTACCGTTTCTTCTAGGTAAGAGAAACACCACCGCTCTAGGCAAATCCAGAGAACACCAAAATAACTTCTCCAGGCAGAGAGATCTGGGTGCGGACCACAGCACGCAGACAATGTAGGTAATTGGAAGACTCTGGACGGCCGCACTCCAAAACAAATTCAGTGCCTTTTAGTAAAAAAAACAAAACACAGGAACATCACTGCAAGAATCGACAACAGCTGACGCGTTTCACACTACAGGGCAGTGCTACTTCACAGCTATGAATACGCACTCCCTGTAGTGTGAAACACGTCAGCTGTTGTTGCTTCTTGCTATGATGTTATTTGTAGTGTTTGTGTTTTTTTTTTTTTTTTTTTTTTAATAAAAGGCACTGAATTTGTTTTGGAGTGCGGCTATCCAGAGTCTTCTAATTACCTACGTTGTTCACCGTTTTCTAGTAATTTTTTTGCAAAGGTTGCAGGCCTGGAGGAGTCGCATGTCTGGATCTCAGGAGTTGACTGCAGAATGATAGAATGATCGTGACGTGACTAATAATGTCACCTCAACATAACAAATACTTTCTTCTGGCATCTTTCAGATCAGGGGTCTACAAATTTTCTAAACAAAGGGTCCTTGAGGCTTTAGTGGGGCCAGATTATGGCCAGTGGGAGTAGAAGATGCACCATCATTGGTTTTAATAGGAGGAAAAGTAACCCATTGGATCAGTGGGAGGAATAGTTTCATAGTTAGTAAGGTTGAATAAAGACATCAGTCCATCCAGTTCAACCTGAGTGAGTGTCTACAATTGTCCCTATCCCTGTACATTGCACACTCACATCGGTCCCTACCCTCCAGGAGCCCACAATCTAAGGTCCCCATTCATATACTAGGGCCAATTTTTGGACAGAAGCCAATTAACCTACCTGCATGTCTTAGGATTGAATAGTGCCCCATCATTGGTATCAATCGGAGGAATAATACCCCTTCGTTGGTGTCCAGTGGGAGAAATGGTGGCCCATCATTGGTGTCAGTGAATGGAATGGTGCCTCATCATTGATGTCAATGGATGGACTGGTGCCCCAAGGGCTGTATAGAGGCAATCAAAGGGCCACACCCAGGCTGCAATTTGGGGACCACTCTTTGAGATACTGGGAGCATGTGCATCATTAATGGAGCTGTTTTCAAGGGCGAATTCTAGGACACACAACCTAAATGCTCTACACTAGTGGTTCCCAACCTCATTCCTCCAGTACGCTCAACAGCTTGTGTTTGCAGGATTTCCTTTCATTGGTGCTTTAAGTAAATGTCGATGGATTGGCATTCATAATGGCTAAGGAAATCTCAAAAGACGTGGCTTGTCAAGAAAACTTGAGGACTGATGTTGGGAACCACTGCTCTATACTATGAAAACTGAGGTTCGGCTATTTTAGTTAAATGGGATTTGGGACCAGAGCTCCAAGGCAAAGTGACTGCGTCATCGGGGGGCACCCTGACCATTTTATAACAGGTTTTCCCAGCCAGGATTCCATGGAACCTTATGCCCCCAGTACACACGGTCTGAAATTCCGACCACAAAACCCGTCTGATTTTTTTCGACGGATTTTTTCCGACACTGGTGTTGCATACACACGGTCGGACAAAGTTGTCGGAAAATCCGATCACTCTGACCGTGGTGACGTTCGTTGCGTACGACGGAACTACGTCGAGGCTAGTAGCCAATAGCTTTGGTCCCGTAATTTGATCTGAGCATGCGTGGCACTTTGTCCGTCGGAATCTCTACACGCGATCGGAAAAAGTCTGATCGGATTTTGTTGTCGGAAAATTTGAGAGCAGGATCTCAAATTTGTTCCGTCTGAAATTCCGACGGAAAAAGTCCGATGGAGCCCACACACGGGCGGATTTTCCGACAACATGGTCCGATCGGACATTTTCCATCGGAATTTCCAACTGTGTGTACGGGGCATAAGGGTTCCTCCAGAGGTTCCTTGGGGTTCCTAGAACAACCGGCAATTTCTACCTCCCCAGATAAGTTCCCACTGATCTTTTTAGCTATCCATAAGGAGGGTAATTCTTTCCAGTGACCACAAGTGTAGGGAGTATTCTTTCCAATGGTCATCACCGTCATGAGTTGTAGATAGTCATTTTTTATTTCTTACCGGGGGTTCCCTGAGACTGGAAAGTTATTTTAAGGGTTCTTCTGTGTTGAGAAAGGCTGCCTTATACCTTTTTTTTTTTTTTTTTTTTTTTTTTATTTTTTGTTAACCTTTGCTTCCATGTTGCTCCTTCTCTAGATGGTGCTAATATTGGCTGTGTTGACTAGACATGTGCACAACAAAAAAATTCCTTTATTTTCGTTTTGTTTTTTTCGTTTCCGTTGATTCGTAACGATTCGTAAGTCGTCGGTGTTCGTATTCGTATTTTCGTAAGAGTTAATTTTTCGTTGATTCGTTTTTCTGTTAGTTTAATTTTCGTTTATTCGAAATTCGGACGCATTTGTATTTTCGTAGTTTTAGTTACATTCGTACTTTCGGAAGATTGATTTATTCGTACTTTCGTAACATTGTTTTCGTAGATTGGTAATCGGAGCATAATTCATAATTTTATGTAATGTGTATGCTATTTATTACATTTTAAGAGACACGGAAAATTACGAATCGAAAAAAAAAAAGTTCCGAATGTACGAATTTTTTCGTTCAATCCATTCGACGCATGTTAACCACTTGCCGACCGGCGCACGACGATATACGTCGGCAGAATGGCACGGACAGGCAGGAGGGCGTATATATAAGTCCCTCCTGTAAGCCTGTCCGTGCCATCGGTAGCGCGCCGGTCGGGATCCCTGTGAGTCTGGTCGCGGTCCCTGCGGACTCTATCGCCGCGGGGACCCGCGCGATCGTCTCACGGGAAGGCTGAACGGGGAGATTCCGAGATAAACCGCATCTCCCCGTTCTGCCTAGCAACCGATCTCTGCTCCCTGTGATTGGAGCAGAGATCAGCATTCACTAGCTGACAGCCACGCCCCCCCCACAGTAAGAAACACACCCCTAGGCATACTTAACCCTTACACTGCCCCCTTGTGGTTACCCCTTCACTGCCAGTGTCATTTATACAGGAATCAATGCATTTCAATAGCATTGATTGCTGTATAAATGACAATGGTCCCAAAAATGTGTGTCAAAAATGTCCGATGTGTCACCATAATGTCGCAGTCACAAAAAAAAATTGCTGATCGCCGCCATTACTAGTAAAAAAAAAAAATTTCATTTTTAATAAAAATGCTATAAAACTATCCCCTATCTTGTAAACGCTATAACTTCTGCGCAAACCAATCAATAATCGCTTATTGCGATTTTTTTTTTTTTTTTTACCAAAAATATGTAGAAGAATACGTATCGGCCTAAACTGAGGAAAAAATATGTTTTTTTTATATATTTTTTGGGGATATTTATTATAGCAAAAAGTACATTCATTTTGATTTTTGTTCCTGTTTTCGTTTTTCGGATTTTCTTTTTTCGTAGTTTCGTTGTTTCTAATTTTGGTTATTTCGGATTTTCGTATTCGAACGATTTGTTATTCGTAAAAATTTTTAGAGAATTGTTCGTTCATTCGCACGATAACGAAAAAAAACGAAACGAATTGCACATGTCTAGTGTTGACGTCCTGGAACAGTGGTGGCATCACCCCTTCCCTTGCCATGACATTTTTTTATTTTTTAGGCTAAGAATTTGTCTGCTAGGCTTTCGTACCATCACAGGGGAGCAGGCCACGTGCTCCTCTATACCAAGAAGTACCTGGTATTTCTCGATGGGGTACAGAGACTGAAGGAACTGCGAGGGAGAGGAGGGTAAGGTAAGTATACGGGGGCTGAGGGGCCATTTGCAAGGACATGGTTGCTTTCTCCTTCCTTGGAAGGTCCCAGTGTCTGCTTTGAGAAGTGTGGAAGTCTGGCTGCTCGTGGTGTGCCTTGTGATATGCTTTGCCACGTGAAGGCTTTATCATTCCTGGAGAATTATGCGCTGCCTCCTCCTCCATAAAAATGTATTAATTACCCCGAATCGCGATAGACGGCACTAATGCCTTAATCTGCCAGTACAAGAACAACCGGTTCACATGGGTCTGCCTTCGTGCTCAGTGATTTGGAGTAATCGTTTGACTTTTAATCCCTTTAACTTATGTCAGTGCTGTGTCCGGGCGGAGCACAGGGAGGCTTTTCTCTTTCTACGTTAAAGTGGAATAACGCTCTAAAAATAAGAACTTTGCTAGGAGGTTGGGATTTTTGGCATGCAAAAGACTGCCGGAAAACCTTCTTTTTTTTTTTTTTTTTGTTCCCTCAAGCAACTTTTTTTGTTTTGTTTTCTGTGTGGCCCATGCGGTGCCGGGGGGAGAATGTAACTCCTGTGCACATCATTAGTGTGCACCCACTGGCCGAAGAGCGGGGGGGGGGGGGGGCAGAGCCTGCACTGCCCAGTGCTGGAGAGGAGCACCTTTTTTGTAAGGTAAGTAAACCATAATATGCCTACCTACCCACCCAGCACACACCGCTTTAGCTTTCTCATGAGACCGGACCATGTAAATTACAGGTGTATTTCCAATTCCGGGGGACACGGCTTCTGCTTACCGATGCCCATAGTAATGAATAGCTGTAAGCAAGTTCACGGATATATAAAATGCTTGCACGCACACTCAGGGTTTTTTTTGCATTCATGGCATATACCCGCATACTGCCATTCTTTACTATGGGCATCTGTGCACAAGTGCAGTGTCGCCTGGAAGAGGAAATGCATGCGCCGATACCTCACATGTGGCACCATCAGTGCCGGTTCACACTGGGGCAACACGACTTACAGCGCGACTTAGCAAGGCGACTTGGACGTGACTTGGAGTTATTTACAACACAACTTCAAGTCATCTCCAGGCCAGGCGACTTTGCCAGTGGCCAATCACATAATAATCAGCTCTGTGGGAGGGAGGGGTTTGCCTAGAAAACTATTTATACTTCCTGGAAAGTTGCTTCAGTTAAGACAGGGGATCCGACTTGGAGGCAACTTCCATTTAAATCTATGGGTACAAGTCGCCTAGAAGTCGGATTGAAGTAGTACAGGAACCTTTTCTGAAGTCGGAGCGACTTCTGTAGTGTACATTAAGACGGCTCTCATTCACTTGCATGTCATTTCTGATGTCAAGTGACTTGGGGCGACTTGCAGTCTGACAAGTCGCCCCCCCCGGTAGTGTGAACGGGCTCTCACTGTTTACATACATGTGTGCTTTTATTATTATTACTGTATATACTCGAGTATAAGCCGAGGCACCCAATTTCACCACAAAAAAATGGGAAAACTTATTGACTCGAGTATAAGCCTAGGGTGAGAAATGCGCAGCTACTGTAAGTGGAAAAGAGGGTCAACAATGCCCATTTGCAGCCTCACTGTGGCCGTTTGCAACCAAAGGTCCCCCTCCAAACTTGGTAGTTAAGGGTTCCTAGATGCTCCATAGCTGCAGCCACAATTTGGGGTCCCTGGACTCAAAGGGTCCCAAAATAACATTGCTGCAGATGGACACAGTTGACCAAATTTGGGGGCCCCGTATCTCGGGGCCACTTGGTGCTAGGAACCCCAATTTGGATATGTTGTAGTGCTAGTTCCACTGGGTTTGCACACCAAATGGTGTTCCTAGCACCAAGTGGCCCCGAGATACAGGGCCCCAAAGTTGGTCAACTGTGTCCATCTGCAGGAAGTGGGCTGGAAAATGTCGTTCTCTGCTGCAGAAAAGTGCTTGACTCGAGTAAAAGCCGAGGGGGGCTTTTTCAGCGCAAAAAAATGTGCTGAAAAACTTGGCTTATACTCGAGTATATACGGTATATACATGTGTGCTTTTAATAATAATAATATTATAATACAGGATTTATATAGCGCCAACAGTGTATGCAGAGCTTTACAATATATAAAAAAGGAGACAATACAGTTATAATACAATAAAACACAAGAGGATTAAGAGGGCCCTGCCCAGAAGAGCTTACAATCTAATAGGGTGGGGCAGGTGGTAACAGTGGGGAATGAGCTGATGGAAGTGGTAGAAGATTAGTTGGAGACATAATAGGCTTTCCTGAAGAAATGAGTTTTCAGGGATCGCCTGAAGGTAGCAAGAGTAGGGGATAGCCGATCCGGTGGAGGTAGCGAGTTCCAGAGGATGGGAGAGGCTCTGGAGAAATCCTGGAGACTAGCATGGGAGGAGGAGACGAGAGAGCTTGAGAAGAGTGGCGCGGACGTTTTGGGTGATATTTGGAGACAAGGTTGGTGATGTAGCTCGGGCAGAGTTGTGAATGGCTTTGTATGTTGTGGTTAGTATTTTGAATTTAATTTGCTGGGTGATTGGGAGCCAGTGTAGGGATTGCTCTATGCATTTATTTATTTTATTAGATTATTATTATTTTATTTCCATATAACTTTATTGCTATTCCAATAGGCCCAAAGATCCCCCTATGTCAGTGGTTCTTAACCTCAGTCCTCATTACCCCCCACCAGGCCATGTTTTGGGAATTTCCCTTAGATAAAATAGCTGTCCAAAATACCAAGCCATTGACTTAGATTTAAAGCACCTGTGCAAGGGAAAAGGAAAGCCTGCAAACATGGCCTGGTGGGGGGTAATGAGGACTGAGGTTAAGAACCACTGCCCTATAGGATAGGTGGAGGGGTCCATTGGGGTGTGTGTGTGTGTGTCCTCCTCCTCCCTCCTCCTCACGCCTCTGACACTGTGCTTGACCTGCTTTGCGTTGGGCTCCTCTAAATGCAGGCAGTCCTATCAGTTCCAGTAATCCATGTCCTTAGTCTGCATGTCTTCAGCAAACTGTTTGCGGGCTTTCTTGTGCATCATCTTTAGAAGAGGCTTCCTTCTGGGATGACAGCCATGCAGACCAATTTTATGCAGTGTGCGGCGTATGGTCTAAGTACTGACAAGCTGACCCCCCACCCCTTCAACCTCTGCAGCAATGCTGGCAGCACTCATACATCTATTTCCCAAAGACAACCTCTGGATATGACGCTGAGCACGTGACCTCAACTTCTTTGGTGGACCATGGCGAGGCCTGTTCTGAGTGGAACCTGTCCTGTTATACCGCTGTATGGTCTTGGCCACCGTGCTGCAGCCACTTTTTCAGGGTCTTGGCAATCTTCTTATAGCCTAGGCCATTTTTATGTAGAGCAACAATTCTTTTTTTTCAGATCCGCAGAGAGTTATTTGCCATGAGGTGCCATGTTGAAATTCCAGTGACCAGTATGAGAGAGTGTTGGCTAGGAGGATCTCTGATGTGAAGGGGTAACCACCAGTGTGATAGGAGGATCTCTGATGTGAAGGGGGAACCACCAGTGTGATAGGAGGATCTCTGATGTGATAGGAGGATCTCTGATGTGATAGGAGGATCTCTGATGTGATAGGAGGATCTCTGATGTGATAGGAGGATCTCTGATGTGATAGGAGGATCTCTGATGTGATGGGAGGATCTCTGATGTGATGGGAGGATCTCTGATGTGATGGGAGGATCTCTGATGTGATGGGAGGATCTCTGATGTGATGGGAGGATCTCTGATGTGATGGGAGGATCTCTGATGTGATGGGAGGATCTCTGATGTGAAGGGGTAACCACCAGTGTGATAGGAGGATCTCTGATGTGAAGGGGGAACCACCAGTGTGATAGGAGGATCTCTGATGTGATGGGAGGATCTCTGATGTGATGGGAGGATCTCTGATGTGATGGGAGGATCTCTGATGTGATGGGAGGATCTCTGATGTGATGGGAGGATCTCTGATGTGAAGGGGGAACCACCAGTGTGATAGGAGGATCTCTGATGTGATAGGAGGTCCTCTGATGTGATGGGAGGATCTCTGATGTGATGGGAGGATCTCTGATGTGATGGGAGGATCTCTGATGTGATGGGAGGATCTCTGATGTGATGGGAGGATCTCTGATGTGATGGGAGGATCTCTGATGTGATGGGAGGATCTCTGATGTGATGGGAGGATCTCTGATGTGATGGGAGGATCTCTGATGTGATGGGAGGATCTCTGATGTGATGGGAGGATCTCTGATGTGATGGGGGAACCACCAGTGTGATAGGAGGATCTCTGATGTGATAGGAGGTCCTCTGATGTGAAGGGGTAACCACCAGTAATGGGAGGATTTCTGATGTGATTGGTTCCCCCTTCACACCAGAGACCCTCCTATCGCACCAGAGACTCTTCTTTTGTGATAGGAGGATCTCTGATGTGATAGGAGGATCTCTGATGTGATAGGAGGATCTCTGATGTGATAGGAGGATCTCTGATGTGATGGGAGGATCTCTGATGTGATGGGAGGATCTCTGATGTGAAGGGGTAACCACCAGTGTGATAGGAGGATCTCTGATGTGAAGGGGGAACCACCAGTGTGATAGGAGGATCTCTGATGTGATAGGAGGATCTCTGATGTGATAGGAGGATCTCTGATGTGAAGGGGTAACCACCAGTGTGATAGGAGGATCTCTGATGTGAAGGGGGAACCACCAGTGTGATAGGAGGATCTCTGATGTGATAGGAGGATCTCTGATGTGATGGGAGGATCTCTGATGTGATGGGAGGATCTCTGATGTGAAGGGGGAACCACCAGTGTGATAGGAGGATCTCTGATGTGATAGGAGGTCCTCTGATGTGATGGGAGGATCTCTGATGTGATGGGAGGATCTCTGATGTGATGGGAGGATCTCTGATGTGATGGGAGGATCTCTGATGTGATGGGAGGATCTCTGATGTGAAGGGGGAACCACCAGTGTGATAGGAGGATCTCTGATGTGATGGGAGGATCTCTGATGTGAAGGGGGAACCACCAGTGTGATAGGAGGATCTCTGATGTGATAGGAGGTCCTCTGATGTGAAGGGGTAACCACCAGTAATGGGAGGATTTCTGATGTGATTGGTTCCCCCTTCACACCAGAGACTCTTCTTTTGTGATAGGAGGATCTCTGATGTGAAGGGGTAACCTCCTGCGGTGATCGAGGTGACTCTCATGATATATGGGGAGAACCTTTGTTGTGACCGGGGGGGGACTTTAATAAGATGAGAGGACTTGTGATGGGGGGGGGACCCCTGATGTTAAAGGGGACTTCTGCTCTGTGTTGTGATTCATTGTGAATGATGCCCCAATGCACTGTATAGACAGCAGTATTCTTTCTTTCTTGCGTTTTGTAAAAATGTAGCGTTTGTCTTTTTTTTGTTGCGGTGTGTTGGGTGGCCCAGTCACAATGAATAGGTTGCCTCGATGCAGATTATACACACACCACAGTGGGACACACCAGCCTGTGTATGATGGGACTCTCTTCCTTTTCCCATCCCCTTCCATTGTATGGTGAGCTATAACCGAAAACGTTGTTTTATCCGCAGCTCATGGAATACTTCCTCGCTGTTCATCCTCTTCCTCGGGGATTTCCTGTGGTCCTGTACAGACAGCCTGTCACCTGCTGCGATGGAATGCGGTCCTGTATACACACGCCTCCAATTATATGTCTTACCATCTGTGTGTGACCTGCAGGTTCCTGCCGGTCCCGGTCACCCAGCAGAATGCCCGGCATGCCGGAATGTTCCGCTGCTGTCAGTCAGAGCCGGGAGATGACCCGGGATCACTGAAGAAAGTCATTGAAGTGTCTCTGCCTATGGGCCCTAGGCCTCATCTGTGGACATGTGGCCCCTCGGTACTTGGCGGTGCAGCTCTTTGCACATTCCAGCAGTCAGTATTGGAAGAATTTATTTGAAAAATTAATTTAATTTTTTAAATTTATTACACAGGTACTTTCTATACCGCTGTCAATTTTACTCAGTGCTCCGCATATATTTTGTACATTCGCATCAGTCCCTGCCCTCAAGGAGTTTACCATCTAAGGTCCCAAACTCACATTTACTCAGTGGGGCCAATTTAGACAGGAGCCTATTACCCTACCAGCAAGTCTTTTGAAGTGTGGGAGGAAACCTGAGTACCCGGAGGAACCCCACCCAGGCACAAGGAGAGCCTGCAAACTCCAGACGGGTAGTGCTGTGGTTGGGATTCGAACCAACGACCGCAGTGCTGCTAAGCGGAAGTGCTATAACCACTCAACCACTGTGTTGATGGTGACAACTAGCAGTCTCATTTAGTATGTCTCCACTGTCCATCTCTTACAGTATGTTCCCAGTCTCCATCTCCCCCCCCCCCCCCGGAGGTGTGCCTTTGGTCCCCATCTCCAATCCCCCTCCTCCCTGGAGGCGTGCCTCTGGTCCCCCATCTCCAATCCCCCTCCTCCCTGGAGGCGTGCCTCTGGTCCCCCATCTCCAATCCCCCTCCTCCCTGGAGGCATGCCTCTGGTCCCCCATCTCTAATCCCCCTCCTCCCTGGAGGCGTGCCTCTGGTCCCCCATCTCCAATCCCCCTCCTCCCTGGAGGCATGCCTCTGGTCCCCCATCTCCAATCCCCTCCTCCCTGGAGGCGTGCCTCTGGTCCCCCATCTCCAATCCCCTCCTCCCTGGAGGCGTGCCTCTGGTCCCCCATCTCCAATCCCCTCCCCCCCCTGGAGGCGTGCCTTTGGTCCCCCCCCAATGTTCAGGAATATTACTTTATCCCATTGTTTTGCAAATCTATGTACACTACAAACTGTATGATTGAATAGGTTCTGATATCTCTGTTCTACTAACCTGACAGATTTATTATTCTAAATAGGAAACCTTCATTTTGTTTGAAAATATATTAAAGATTCTAAACTACCAGCAAGAAAGAGTCCTTAAAGAGCACCTGTCACTTCAGATCCATCATGGCAGCGCCTGCTAGCGGGCATCCACTCACCCGCTGCCGCCACGTCCCTCACCTTGTAGTGTCACTGCCGCATCACCAGACGTCCCATTAAAGTGAATGGGACTGTTGGTGAGTCAACAGGGGGGGGAGTCAGAGGCGGAGAGCCATCGGGGGGGGCTCAGAGGCGGAGAGCCATCGGGGGGGGCTCAGAGGCGGAGAGCCATCGGGGGGGGCTCAGAGGCGGAGAGCCATCGGGGGGGCTCAGAGGCGGAGAGCCATCGGGGGGGGCTCAGAGGCGGAGAGCCATCGGGGGGGGGGGGGCTCAGAGGCGGAGAGCCATCGGGGGGGGGGCTCAGAGGCGGAGAGCCATGGGGGGGGGGCTCAGAGGCGGAGAGCCATGGGGGGGGGGGGCTCAGAGGCGGAGAGCCATCGGGGGGGGGCTCAGAGGCGGAGAGCCATCGGGGGGGGGGGGCTCAGAGGCGGAGAGCCATCGGGGGGGGGGCTCAGAGGCGGAGAGCCATCGGGGGGGGGGCTCAGAGGCGGAGAGCCATCGGGGGGGGGGGCTCAGAGGCGGAGAGCCATCGGGGGGGGGGGGGCTCAGAGGCGGAGAGCCATCGGGGGGGGGCTCAGAGGCGGAGAGCCATCGGGGGGGGGGCTCAGAGGCGGAGAGCCATCGGGGGGGGGGGCTCAGAGGCGGAGAGCCATCGGGGGGGGGCTCAGAGGCGGAGAGCCATCGGGGGGGGCTCAGAGGCGGAGAGCCATCGGGGGGGGGGCTCAGAGGCGGAGAGCCATCGGGGGGGGGGGCTCAGAGGCGGAGAGCCATCGGGGGGGGGGCTCAGAGGCGGAGAGCCATCGGGGGGTGGTCAGAGGCGGAGCGGCAGCGGGACAGAAATGATAGTTGCTCTTTTTAAAAATATAGGATTTCAATCAAGCCTTTTTTTAATAGTGATTCAACCCTGGTTAGAATCCCTGCCAGGTTTTTCCTGCTGCCCAAGGCTTCATTTAAAGAGATTTCCCTTCACTTCCTGCCATGCTGAGGATGGTTTCACCAGACAGGAAGTGAGGGGGAAAGTTGGCAACAAGGGCACAGACAAATTTTAGGCCCCTTTTCACACTTGTGTGATTTGGGACTGCCAAGTCGCATGACAAGTCGTACCCCACGATTTCCAATGAGTACCTTTTTTATATCTGTGCGTCTTCAAAGCAGTCCCTGACTTTGATGTGACCTGAGGACCGGAGACCTCCAAGATTACACAGGCGTTGTTTCAAGTCCCGTCAAAATAGTGGAAAAAATCGCGTGACTTTCAAGTCCGCACAAGTGTGAAAGGAGCCTAAAAGCTGTCGGGGTTCTAGCCTTCCTCTATGCAACTAAAGAAAGTCTGCATTGCTCCTGGAGATTTCCCCTCACTTCCTGTCTAGTAAAACGTCGCCGGACAGGAAGTGACAGTAAATCTCTCTAATGGATCCCTGGAACGGCAGTAAAAAAAAAAGACAGGGGTTCTAACTCCTAACCACCCCATCAAACCAAAAAAAAAAAAAGTTGGAACTAAACTGTAACTTCTTACCGACTACGTCTGCAGCGACAGAGAGGCCGGTCCTTAATGCCCACACACAGCGCACGTGGCGGCTGAGGTTTTAAAGTGCGCTTCCCAGTACAGTCATTGGGCTGTCACAGACGGCTCCCAGCTTGTGGGATGGGCTCCCGATCATGTGACCACTGTGACAGCCAATCGCAGTGACTTATGTGATTGCAAAGTCTGCACCATCTCCTTGGAGGGGCTTTGAGAGGTTAATAATAGTCGCGCGTTCATATCCCGTGTTCATATCCCGTGTTCATATCCCGTGTTCATATCCCGTGTTCATATCCCGTGTTCATATCCCGTGTTCATATCCCGTGTTCATATCCCGTGTTCATATCCCGTGTTCATATCGCGTGTTCATATCGCGTGTTCATATCGCGTGTTCATATCGCGTGTTCATATCGCGTGTTCATATCGCGTGTTCATATCGCGTGTTCATATCGCGTGTTCATATCGCGTGTTCATATCGCAAAAATGAAAAGGGAAAACGAAAAATGCAAAAAAAAAAAGTGCCTGTGGATGCATTGCAGTGCAATGTATGTGTGTTCTCTAATGTGAGGGTGTGAATGAGGCCCTTCATCTCCAGCATCCGCCGACCAATCAGTGTGAGCAGAGAGGGGGACATGCACTTTAATTGTACTGCACCCTTCATCGGGACTTGTGCTTCCCACATGGGTGTCACATGACTGCTGGAAGATCGTTCCTGACACCGGCGGGGTCACTGAGTGCACATCTATATATAGATTATACTCTATTTATTATTAGAGAGAGCCATAGATATACAAGAGAGGTGTGTGTGGTGTTGTTTTTATATATATATATATATATATATAATTTGTTACACACACACACACACACACACTATAATATAATATATATGTATGTATATTAATAAATAAAAAGACCAAAAATTTTGAAAAAAAATAAAAACGTTTTCCTTTAGTTTCTGTCAGTAAATTTTGGTAAATAAGTAATTTTTCTCCTTCACCGATGGGCACTGATGAGGAGGTGCGTATATGCTGCACTAATAGGCTGCACTGGTGGGCACTGGGCACAGATAGGTGGCACTGGTGGGCACGGATGGGTGGCAGTGAGCAGCAGTGATGAGCATTGATAGGCAGCACTGACTGGCATCTCTAAGGCCACTTTCACACTGAAGCGCTTCTAAACGGCCAGTAAAAACACTGAGCGCTTTTGAAGAGCTTTTCAGGCGCTTTTGAAGAGCTTTCCATTCATTTCAATGGGGAGGGGAGTTTTTCACAGCCCTGCCAGTACACTGCCCCAGTGTGAAAGTGTTCATTGATTTTAATGGAAATAAGTTTTCGTGATCTTTTTAGGCGCCGTTTTTAGCGTAAAGGCGCCTCAGTGTGAAAGTGGTCTAATGGCAACTGATTGCTGGCACTTGTAAGCACATATTGGTGGCAATTGTGGGCACTAGTTGGCAACTGATTGCTGGCAGTGGTGGGCACACAGTTCTGGCACTGGTGGGAACTTAATTGTAATCGGTGCCCTGATTACATCCCTAGCTGTCCCCTGTGAGGAGATGCCGCTGATCGTCACTCCTTTCCTCACACTCTTGTCAGTGTGAGGCGAGGAGCGCCGATTACCGGCATCTCCGTGTTTACGTGTGACCGGCTGTGATTGGACACAGCCGATCACATGGTTAAAGAGGCGCAGCCACGGCTCTTTGCACAGATACAGTGTCCTTGCAACATGGCGAGGCCACGATTGCCTTGCTGCGTGCCCCCAGGGGCGTGCGAGAACTGACGTTCTGGGAGGCCGTTATATGACGTCCACCCAGAACGAGAGCCGCACCGCCCAGCTGTCATTTGACGGCCAGCAGGAAGTGGTTAATGATGTCACCGGCATCAGAGGAAGCCTCGTGATGGTGTGCCCTCTTCCACCCCTTCCTGGTTCCTGACTTATAAAAGCAAAAGTATATCCCAAACTTATATATAACACACACACACACCTATGAATTGGAGCGGAGACTGCGAGTCAGGCCTTCTCATCC
Source organism: Lithobates sylvaticus (assembly GCA_028564925.1). Taxonomy (NCBI): domain Eukaryota; kingdom Metazoa; phylum Chordata; class Amphibia; order Anura; family Ranidae; genus Lithobates; species Lithobates sylvaticus. Next base: position 35,675,071 of record CM053029.1, on the reverse strand, counting down.
AACATCAGTGCTTGACCTCACAAATGTCCTTCTGGAAGAATGGGGTCAAACATTCCCATAGACACTCCTAAACCTTGTGGACGGCCTCCCCAGAAGAGTTGAAGCTGTTATAGCTGCAACGGGTGGGCCAACTCAATATTGAACCCTACGGACTAAGACTGGGAGCCATTAAAGTTCATGTAAAGGCAGATGTCCCAATACTTTTAGTAATATAGTGTATCTAATAGATTATCTAATGTGTTGTCAGGAGTAGGGGGGGTATATGATGGTGGGTGAAGGTCTGTGGTGTACATTATGGTGGGGATCACCTCCTATGAAGGTGTGTGGTGTACATTATGGTGGGGATCACCTCCTATGATGGTGGGTGAAGGCGTGTGGTGTACATTATGGTGGGGATCACCTCCTATGAAGGTCTGTGGTGTACATTATGGTGGGGAACGCCTCCTATGATGGTGGGTGAAGGTCTGTGGTGTACATTATGGTGGGGATCGCCTCCTATGATGGTGGGTGAAGGTCTGTGGTGTACATTATGGTGGGGATCGCCTCATATGATGGTGGGTGAAGGTGTGTGGTGTACATTATGGTGGGGATCGCCTCCTATGATGGTGGGTGAAGGTGTGTGGTGTACATTATGGTGGGGATCACCTCCCATGATGGTGGGTGAAGGTCTGTGGTGTACATTATGGTGGGGGATTGCCTCCTATGATGGTAGATGAAGGTCTGTGGTGTACATTATGGTGGGGATCACCTCCTATGATGGTGGGTGAAGGTCTGTGTTGTACATTATGGTGGGTGAAGGTCTGTGGTGTACATTATGGTGGGGGGGGGGTCGCCTCCTATGATGGTGGGTGAAGGTCTGTGGTGTATATTATGGTGGGGGATCACCTCCTATGATGGTGGGTGAAGGTCTGTGTTGTACATTATGGTGGGTGAAGGTCTGTGGTGTACATTATGGTGGGGATCGCCTCCTATGATGGTGGGTGAAGGTCTGTGGTACATTATGGTAGGGATCACCTCTTATGATGGTGGGTGAAGGTCTACGGTGTACATTATGGTGGGGATCACCTCCTATGATGGTGGGTGAAGGTCTGTGGTACATTATGGTAGGGATCACATCCTATGATGGTGGGTGAAGGTCTGTGGTGTACATTATGGTGGGGATCACCTCCTATGATGGTGGGTGAAGGTCTGTGGTACATTATGGTGGGGATCACCTCCTATGATGGTGGGTGGAGGTCTGTGGTGTACATTATGGTGGGGATCGCCTCCTATGATGGTGGGTGAAGGTCTGTGGTGTAGATTATGGTGGGGGTCACCTCCTATGATGGTGGGTGAAGGTCTGTGGTGTACATTATGGTGGGGGTCACCTCCTATGATGGTGGGTGAAGGTCTGTGGTGTACATTATGGTGGGGATCACCTCCTATGATGGTGGGTGAAGGTCTGTGGTGTACATTATGGTGGGGATCACCTCCTATGATGGTGGGTGAAGGTCTGTGGTGTACATTATGGTGGGGATCACCTCCTATGATGGTGGGTGAAGGTCTGTGGTGTAGATTATGGTGGGGATCGCCTCCTATGATGGTGGGTGGAGGTCTGTGGTGTACATTATGGTGGGGGATCACCTCCTATGATGGTGGGTGGAGGTCTGTGGTGTACATTATGGTGGGGATCACCTCCTATGATGGTGGGTGAAGGTCTGTGGTGTACATTATGGTGGGGATCACCTCCTATGATGGTGGGTGAAGGTCTGTGGTGTAGATTATGGTGGGGATCGCCTCCTATGATGGTGGGTGGAGGTCTGTGGTGTACATTATGGTAGGGATCACCTCCTAGGCTGGGTTGCAGCCTCTATCGCTCTGTTCATTGTCTCTCTCCTCTCTTATCCTGGAAGTGTCGGAGCGGGGAGGAAAATTCCTGGGATATTTTTCAGCTAAGGCAAGATGTGAGGGTGGTGTCCTGGCCACACTATACCCCTCCCCGGGGCTCACATTTAACTCCTCGTACCTTGGGAACTCTCACCGCTCATTTGCACCGTTGCATTTTGGCAATGAGCACATTATTTAAAAAGCACCTTGTTTTTTTTTTTAAAGTACTCCACAATGCATGTTGTGTGTTATATGAAGAATGGGGCATGTTTTCAATACATTTTGGTTCCCTTCAGTGTGATGCACACCCAGCACTAGCATGTGAACAGGTCCCAGGTTACAGGAATAAGTGGCCAGAATGCGCTATTTTTTTCTTGTCGCCTGTAAGAAAAGAACCTTCGTTCAGAAGAGAGAATAACCTGAAGGACGTTCGGCCCGGTTCACACAGAAGGAAAGCGCATGCAGATTTGCCAGATGAATAGCATTGCAAACTTTTATTATCCCCCCCCCCCCGAAAGATTTGTTGGCGAGATGCTATTTGATGTGTAAACTTTAGGTTTTGTGTATTTTATATTTCACATTTGTAATGGGCACAGGTGATTGTTTTATCTATGGTGAGCACAACCTGTCATCTACTAAAGAACATTTATATACATCATCGTATTCAATCAGCATCCATGAGGTTCATTTTTTTATTTTTATTTTTTTATGGTGTGTTTTATTTATTATTACTATTATATTTTATTTTTTTGAGGTGTGTGTGTGTGTGTGTGTGTGTGTGTGTGTGTGTGTGTGTGTGTGTGTGTGTGTGTGTGTGTGTGTGTGTGTGTGTGTGTGTGTGTGTGTGTTTTTTTTTTTTTTTTTTTTCATTTTATTTTTATTTTTTGAGCTGACAATCCGCTTTCAGATAGACGTGATTCAGGTGGCTCTAGAGCAGTGATCTCCATACTATGGGCCGGGGGCCAGATGCGGCCCTTTGCTTGTCTTTATATATTTCTGGTACTTGTATAGCGCCGTCAGTTTATGCAGCGCTTTACATCTACATTATTGTACATTCACACCAGTCCCTGCCATCAAGGAGCTTACAATCTAAGGTTCCATACTTGCATTCATACATACTAGGGGCCTATTTAGACAGGATCCGATTAACCTACCAGCATGTCTTTTACAGTTGTCTTTATCCTGCCCTTGGTGCACCTTTCCTCCCAAGGACGGGGCGCCGTTGCTCCCGCTGACCGCCAAGGACGGGGCGCTGTTGCTCCCGCTGACCGCCAAGGACGGGGCGCTGTTGCTCCCGCTGACCGCCAAGGACGGGGCGCTGTTGCTCCCGCTGACCGCCAAGGACGGGGCGCTGTTGCTCCCGCTGACCGCCAAGGACGGGGCGCTGTTGCTCCCGCTGACCGCCAAGGACGGGGCGCTGTTGCTCCCGCTGACCGCCAAGGACGGGGCGCTGTTGCTCCCGCTGACCGCCAAGGACGGGGCGCCGTTGCTCCCGCTGACCGCCAAGGACGGGGCGCCGTTGCTCTCACTAAAGCCAATAATTATTTACTCTCACTGACACCAGGGCATTTGTAAACCCTCAAGGTTTTTCAGCTGAATGCATAATATGAAAAATTCTGTGAAAAACCCAGATGCCCCTTTTTTTTCTTGCCTGAACCCGATCGTTCCAGCGACCAGCCCAGCAGCTCCAGCCGCTGTCTCGGGTCCTCATTGGATAGATTGATAGCGGCAGGAGCCATTGGTTCCCACTGCTGTCAATCAATTCCAGTGACCCGAGGATGGGGGGGGTGGGGCCGAGTCCTGCTCTCTGTGTCAATGAGCGCGTGCCCGCACGAGTGCCCCCCCATGGTAAATGTGGCTCTCTGTGAGGGGAACTCAAGAAGAGGAGGAGTGCCGCCGGGGGGACCCCAAAAAAGGAGGATCGGGGCCGCTTTTTGCAAAACCCTTGCACACAGCAGGTAAGTATGACATGTTTGTAAAGCTTTATTTTACATGATGAGGAGGACCCAAAAGGTTTCAGCGGATGATCAGATCTGCAACTCGCCCGGATGGTCTTTTAAATGACAAACTTGCCATCACACACAGTGCGCTTCCATCCATTCGGTCGGATAATTCGCTGAGCTCCAGGGAGCGGATGATTTACTCGGAGAAGATGTTTTTCTCGGGATCTGATCTGACGTCAGTTCTCGTGTAATTGCAGCATTGGAAGAGCTTATCTCAGCAATCCTGACGGGAGTCACCGGCTTTATTAACGATAAAAAAATTTTTTTGTGAGTCAACCCCGCCCTGAGAAACAATAGAACTTCCTGTCTGGGGAGGGAGAGAAACTGCCACACCTCATCGCTCCACACTATGGAAATACAATGTATAGAGGACAACACTATTATCCCATCACCGGGAGACACCGAGCATATCATGACTATATAGTGCAGGTCTATAGAGTGCAGGTCTATAGAGTGCAGGTCTATAGAGTGCAGGTCTATAGAGTGCAGGTCTATAGAGTGCAGGTCTATAGAGTGCAGGTCTATAGAGTGCAGGTCTATAGAGTGCAGGTCTATAGAGTGCAGGTCTATAGAGTGCAGGTCTATAGAGTGCAGGTCTATAGAGTGCAGGTCTATAGAGTGCAGGTCTATAGAGTGCAGGTCTATAGAGTGCAGGTCTATAGAGTGCAGGTCTATAGAGTGCAGGTCTATAGAGTGCAGGTCTATAGAGTGCAGGTCTATATAATACATGTGCATCTCTTAAAATAGAATACCATCAAAAAGTTAAAGGGACTCTAAAGGTTCCCCTTTTTTTTTTTTTTCTTTTAAAATAACAAACATGTCATACTTACCTCCGCTGTGCAGTTGGTGTTGCACAGAGTGTCCCTGATCCTCCTCTTCTGGGGTCCCTCCGGTGCTCCCCCCCCCGCATCGAGTGACCTGTCAGAGAAGCGCTCTCCTATGGGTCACCTGTGCGGGCACGCTCCCGTGTCCTGCTGCTGCGTCCATAGACACAGACAGCAGGACTTGGCAGTGCTGCCCCTGGCGCCCAGGCTATTGAATCTTTGATTGACAGCAGCGGGAGCCAATGGCTGTGCTGCTATCAATCAAGAGCCGAGGCACTGGCCAGAGAGGGTGTGTGCGTCTCCGGCGTGGGAACGAACGGGCTCAGGTGAGTAAAACTGGAGGGAGGGAGGGGGGGGGGGTGCACTACAATAGGTTTTTCACCAGGAGGGTTTACAACCTCTTTAAAAAAATATTTCAGTAATTCAATTCAAAAAGTGAAATGAAGTGCTCTAGATCAGCCTGTGGCACTGCTGAGGTGTTATGGAAGCCCAGGTTGCTTTAACCAGTTCCCGACCGGTGCACACAGATGTACGTCGACAGAATGGCACGGACAGGCAAATGGGCGTACGGGTACGTGTCTTTAAATTTGCCGCTGGGCCACCACGTGCGTGCCAGTCGGCACCTCCGTGAGTCGGGTTGCGGGTCCTGCGGACTTGATCGCTGCGGGGATACCCGCGATTGTCTCATGGGGAGATGCTAAAGTAAACAAGCATCTCCCCATTCTGCCTAGCAACAGTGTCACTGATCTCTGCTCCCTGTGATTGGAGCAGAGATCAGTGATGTGTAAAACACACACACACCCCCCCCCCCCCCACAGTTAGCATCACGCCCCTAGGACACACCACTTAACCCCTACACTGCCACCCAGTTGTTAACCCCTTCACTGCCGGTGTCATTTACACAGGAATCAGGGCATTTGTATGGCACTGATTGCTGTATAAATGACAATGGTCCCAAAAATGTGTCAAAATTTGTCCGATGTGTCCCCCATAATGTCGCAGTCACAATAAAAATCGCTGATCGCCGCCATTACTAATAAAAAAAAAAAAAAAATTATTAAAAATGCCATAAAACTATCCCCTATTTTGTAAACGCTATAACTTTTGCGCAAATCAATCAATAATCGCTTATTGAGATATAATATATTTTTTTTCCTGGTAGAGGAGCTGCACTGACTTTGGACTTGATAAAGCACAGTGGGACCAACACCAGCAGATGACACGGCCCCCCAAATCAACTCGGACTGTGGAAAATGTTGCATTTCATTTGGAAATCGAGGTCTCAGAGTCTGGAGGAGGAGTGGAGAGGCACAGAATCCAAGTTGCATGAGGTTCAGTGTGAAGTTTCCACAGTCAGTGATGATTTGGGGGGCCATGTCACCTGCCGGTGTTGGTCCACTGTTTTATCAAGTCCAAAGTCAGTGCAGCTCCTCTACCAGGAAATTCTGGAGCACTTCATTCTTCCCTCTGCTGACCAGCTTTATGGAGATGCTGATTTTCATTTTCCAGCAGGACTTGGCACCTAAACCCCATAGAGAATCTGTGGAGTATTGAGACATCAGACCCAACAATGCAGATGAGCTGAAGGCCACTATCAAAGCAACCTGGGCTTCCATAACACCTCAGCAGTGCCAGAGGCTGATCGCCTTTCATGCTGCGCTGCATTGATGCCGTAATTCAGGGCTCGACAAACCCCGGTTGCCAGGTCGCATTTGCGACTAGAATTGGGGGGGTCCTGGCGCCTGGGGCAACACAGCCGCGCTACCCTGTCTCCCTGTGGACCCCGACCCCCGCCGTGCGATCGCATTGGTCCGCGCCGGCCAATAATTTAGGCCGCGGCTTTGCAGCCTTCTGAAGTCCTTCTGTAATATGGCGCCATCTTGTGGTGGCCGTTGGTATTGCAACACCTCTAACAATGCTAATGCAATGTTAATCACTGGGCACTTTTCAGCTTTCGCTCTCACACTTTGAATGACAGTTACTCAGTCATGCAACACTGTACCCAAATTAATTTTTTGTCCTTTTTTTCCACACAAATAGAGCTTTCTTTTGGTGGTATTTAATCACTGCCGGGTTTTTTATTTTTTGCGCTATAAATCAAATACTGAAAATTCGGTTAAAAAAAAATAAAAAATTCTTTGTTTCTATTAAAATTTATTGGCGACTTCTGGCAGACTATTGGCAGACTATTGCACAGTGGTGGCAGTGTAGCTGTCACTGACCAGCGCTGTGGGCACTACACATCCAGCCCACAGCGCTGGTCCCATCTCTCCCCCTCTCCGCTTCTCTCCTCTCTGTACCGATCGATACAGAGAGGGGAGGGAGGAACCGGCGTCATGACGTGACGCTGGTTTGTGTACATGTGATCGCCCCGTCATTTGACGGAGCGATCACGTGGTAAACGGCCGCTATCGGCGGCCGTTTACCGTGATGCGCCGTGTCCTCGGAACCTGGCGTCACGGATGTTCCCCAGGGGGCGCGCAGGTGCAAAGTTCTGGGAGGACGTCCTACGGTGCCCAGTGCCACCTGTCAGTCGTCGTCGTTAAAAAAAAAAAAAAAAAAAAAAAAAAAAAAAAAACCTGGCTCCTAACTTTTTTTAGCTGGCTCCTAGATTCCAAGCAAATTTGTCAAGCCCTGCCATAATTAATGCAAAAGGAGCCCTGACCTAGTATTGCGTGCATACTGTACTCTACATTTGCACTAGGGCTGTTACTGATTCAAATTTTCGTGTTCGTTTTTAATCGTGTTTTTTTTTTAATCGATCAACTAATTTCGATTAATTATAATGCACATACAGATCCAACTACTTTTTATCTGAGCTCCTTGCATTGCAACTCTGCATTAGTCAGTGGTAAATGTGGTATACACTATATACAATCACCCGACACTAGTTAGTATCCACAATCCATGACTTAACTTCACAGTTGACACAAATACGTTTTAAATTCAAACTGTATCACTGACGTAAGTCATTTTTTTTCCACAGTAGCGCGACAATCCCTCCACCTCCGGTCTAACTAATCACTCTCACCTTATGGCATGGACCCCTGTGCAAGCGGGTATCAAAAGGGTTAACACGGACCATAAACTTCTCTCACGTCTCCTTATTTCTCAGCAAGGACGCCGGGTCATGGGTAGAAAGAAAAGATCTAAGTGCTCACCGCTTGAGTATAAGATTTAATTTTTGTGTTCAAACACAAACTACTCACATAAAGATGATCAAAACACAGCATGTAAAGCCAACAATCGTGTTAGTTCCGTAGGGCAGCAGCGGGTGACGTCATTCATAGCTCCTCCCCCATACGTGTTACGTTCAATCAGAACTTCAACATCACCGGACTCCTCCCCCCTTCCCTTCGTTGGCAGGCGGAGGCACTTTGGGAAGGGGGGAGGAGTCCGGTGGCGTCGATGTACGTGACATCACTGGATCGCCGACGGAGCTCCCTGAAGACCCGGAAGGCGGCGGAGAGGTGAGTTTTTGATCGATCAAAAGAATTAATCAAGGAATTTAATCTTTAATTTTCACAACCCTAATTTTTACTAAGCCAACGTTTCTGTATTAAAAAATCCTTTTTTTTTTATTGGTCTTCTGTAATATTCAAATTTTCTGAGATGCTGTATTTTGGGTTTGCACTAGTTGTAAGCCAAATTCATCAAAATTTAACCTCTTCCCATCCCGCGTATATTCAAATGACAGCTGCAAGGTGGCTCTCTCAGCCTGCATGTCTCCAGACCTAAACCCTATTGAGCATCTGTGGGGCATCCTCAAATAGAAGGTGGAGGAGCGCAAGGTCTCTAACATCCACCATCTCTGTGATGTCATCATGGAGGAGGGGAAGAGGACTCCAGTGGCAACCTGTGAAGCTCTGGTGACCTCCATGCCCAAGAGGGTTAAGGCAGTGCTGGAAAATAATGGTGGCCACACAAAATATTGACACTTTGGGCCCAATTTGGACATTTTCCCTTAGGGGTGTACTCACTTTTGTTGCCAGCGGTTTAGACATTAGTGGCTGTGTCATTTCTTTAGTGTTGTCACATGAAAAGATAGAAGAAAATATTTACAAAGATGTGAGGGGTGTACTCACTTTTGTGAAATACTGCATATACACATCCGTAAAGTATTCACAGCGCTTCACTTTGTCCACGTTTTTGTTGTGTTGCAGCCTTATTCCAAAATGGATTACATTCATTTATTTTCCTCAAAATTCTACAAACAATTATGACAACGTGAAAGAAGTTTGTTTGAAATCTTTGCAAACTTATTAAAAACAAAATACACAAAAAATCCCATGTACATACCGTATTTATCGGCGTATAACACGCACTTTTTCTCCCTTAAAATCGGGGGAAAGTCGTGGGTGCGTGTTATACGCCGATACCCCAAAAAAAGTGCCCAAAAAGATAAAACGGCGCCGAAAAACAGCGGGCGCCGCCGAAAAAAAACGAGCGCCGCCGAAAAAGACAGATCTGTCTGTTCCGCTCTGCTCGCAGTCCCGCCTCCCTGCGCTCGCTTCCGAAACAGCAGGGAGGCGGGACTGAGAGCAGGAGCCGAACAGACGGCTCGGGCTTTTCCGGTGTTCTATCACCAAGTGTCCGGCTGTCACTAGGTGTCCGAAGTGTACTGCGCATGCACAGTACGGATCAAGAAGATTTTCGGAAATTGTCGGAAGATGAACGGCGCCTGCGCCGTGAGTCGAGGTGAAGCCCCCACCATCCAAGCGGACATAGGGTTAGTCAAATTTAGAGGGCCGCTCGCCACGCTTCGGGCGCGGCCTCGCTGCGCTCGGCTCTTTTATATTCTAACTCTATGTCCACTTGGATGGCGGGGCTTGAAAGTGGACTCACGGCGCAGGCGCCGTTCATCCTCTGCAATTTTCGGAATCAGGGTGTCCTGTGTACTGCGCATGCGCAGTACACCTCGGACACTTCGTGATGGGGGACGGATAATGATACAACACCGGCTCCACTCGCAGTCCCGCCTCCCTGCGCTCGCTTCCGAAACAGCAGGGAGGCGGGACTGAGAGCAGGAGCCGAACAGACGGCTCGGGCTTTTCCGCCGACGATCGGTCTTTTCCGGCCGCGCAGTCTTCTAGGCGGCAATTTTAAATGTGGAAAAGATGGAAATGAGGCTGGCAAGCTGCAACTGACACTGGGCAAAGCTGCAGATCACACTGGGCAAGCTGCAAATGACGCTTAAATGTAAGTGTTTTTTTTCCCCTAAACTTCCCTCCTAAAACTTTTTTTCCTTTTAAATGCCCTCCTAAACTTGGGGTGCGTGTTATACGCCGATAAATACGGTAAGTATTCACACCCGTTGCCATGACACTCATAATTGAGCTCAGGTGCTTCCTGTCTCCACTGATCATCCTTGAGATGTTTCTACAACTTGATTGGAGCCCACCTGTGGTAAATTCAGTTGATTGGCCATGATTTGGAAAGGCCACACCTGTCTATATAAAGGTCCCACAGATAACAGTGCGTGTCAGAGCACAAACCAAGCCATGAAGTCCAATGAATTGTCTGTAGACCCCCAAGACAGAATTGTATGGAGGCTCAGATCGGGGGAAGGGTACAGAAGAATTTCTGCAGCATTGAAGGTCCCAATGAGCACAGTGGCCTCCATCATCCGTAAATGGAAGAAGTTTGGAACCACCAGGACTCTTCCTAGAACGGGCCACCGGGCCAAACTAATCGATCGGGGGAGAAGGGCCTTAGTCAGGGAGGTGACCAAGAACCCCGATGGTCACTCTGACAGAACTCCAGAGTTTCTCTGTGGAGGGAGGAGAACCTTCCAGAAGAAGAACCATCTCTGCAGCACTCCACCAATCAGGCCTGTATGGTTCAGTGGCCAGACAGAAGCCACTTCTCAGTAAAAGGCACATGACGGCCCACCTGGAGTTTGCTAAAAGACACCTGAAGGACTCTCAGACCATGAGAAACAAAATTCTCTGGTCTGATGAAACAAGGATTGAACTCTTTGGCCTGAATGGCAAGCGTCATGTCTGGAGGAAACCGCTCATCACCTGGCCAATACCATCCCTATAGTGAAGCATGGTGGTGGCAGCATCATGCTGCGGGGGTGTTTTTCAGCGGCAGGAACTGGGAGACTAGTCAGGATTGAGGGAAAGATGAATGCAGCGATGTACAGAGACATCCTTGATGGAAACCTGCTCCAGAGCGCTCTGGACCTCAGACTGGGGGCGAAGGGTCATCTTCCAACAGGACAACGACCCTAAGCACACAGCCAAGATAACAAAGGAGTGGCTACAGGACAACTCTGTGAATGTCCTTGAGTGGCCCAACCAGAGCCAAGACTTGAACCCGATTTGAACATCTCTGAAGAGACCTGAAAATGGCTGTGCACCGACACTCCCCATCCAACATGGTGGAGCTTGGGCTATTGGATTTGGCTAAAATGTCACTCTCTCTAGATGTGCAAAGCTGGTAGAGATATCCTTTAACTACTTGCCTACCAGGCACGAACACCTCCTTCCTGCCCAGGCCATTTTCAGCTTTCAGCGCTGTCGCATTTTGAATGACAATTGCGCGGTCATGCAACGCTGTACCCAAATAACATTATAATTTTTTCCCCACAGATAGAGCTTTATTTTGGTGGTATTTGATCACCTCTGTGGTTTTTATTTCTTGCGCTATAAACAAATTAAGAGGGACAAGTTTGAAAAAACGCAATATTTTTTACTTTTTATTATAATAAATATCCAATTTTAATTATTTTTTTTTTAAACAAATTTTTTCCTCAGTTTAGGCCGATACGTATTCTTCTACATATTTTTGGTAAAAAAAAATCGCAATAAGCGTCTATTGATTGGTTTGCGCAAAAGTTATAGCGTCTACAAAATAGGGGATAGATTTTATAGCATTTTTATTATTATTATTTTTTTTTTTACTAGTAATGGCGGTGATTTGCGATTTTTTATCGTGACTGCGGCGGCGGACACTTCGGACACTTATGACACATTTTTGCGACCATTCACATTTATACAGCGATCCGTGCTATAAAAATGCATTGATTACTGTATAAATGTGACTGGCAGGGAAGGGGTTAACACTAGGGGGCGCTGCAGGGGTTAATATGCTCCCTATATGAGTGTTTCTAACTGTGGGGGGGGGACTGACTGGGGGAGGGGACCGATCGGTGTCCCTATGTACAAGGGACACACCATCGGTCTCCTCTCCTCTGACAGGACGTGGATCTGTGTGTTTACATACACCGATCCACGTCCTGCTCGATTACCGGGCAATCGCGCGTGCCTGGCGGTCATCGCGACCATCGGGTCCCCAGCTACGCGGCGGGTACGCGCGCGCCCCCTAGTGGCCAAAAAGCGAGCGCCGTCATATGACGGCGGCCCGCCACAAGAGCTGCACCGTCCCGCCGTCATTTGACAGTGGGCGGTCAGCAAGAAGTTAAAAAGACTTGCAGCTGTAATTGCAGTGAAAGGGGGTTCTACAAAGTATTGACTTGTGTGGCGTACATTTGTATTCATTTGTATCCCCCCCCCCTTTTTCACATATTTTTATTTTGAAAACCATTTATCATTTTCCGTCCACTTCACAATTATGAGCCACTTTGTGTTGGTTCATCACATAAAAGCCCAATAAAATACATTTTACGTTTTTTTTTTGGTTGAAAATTTCAAGGTGTGTGAATACTTTTTCAAGGCACTGTAGGAGTGCCAAGCTTGTAGCGTCGTACTCCAAAAAGACTTGAGGCTGTAATTGGTGCCAAAGGAGCTTCACCAAAGTATTGAGCAATTGGGATTTCTTTTTAAAAATGTATTTCTAATAAATTTGCAAAGATTTCAAACAAACTTCTTTCGCGTTGTCATTATGGGGGATTGTTTGTAGAATTTAGAGGAAAATAAGGAATTTATTCCACTTTGGAATAAGGGCTGTAACATAACAAATAGACGTGCACAACAAAAAAATTTTGTTTATTTTCGTTTCGTTTTTTTCGTTTCCGTTGATTTGTAACGATTCGTAATTTCGTAAGTCGTCGGTGTTCGTATTCGTAACGATTCGTATTTTTCGTAAGTTATTTTTTCGTTGATTCGTTTTTCCGTTAGTTTTCGTTTATTCGAAATTCGGACGCATTCGTATTTATTCGTAGATTCGTAATCGGAGCATAATTCATAATTTTATGTAATGTGTATGCTATTATTACATTTTAAGTGACACGGAAAAGTCCGAATCGAAAAAAAAAGTTACGAATGTACGAATTTTTTTCGTTCAATCCATTCGAAGCACGTTAAGCAGCGCCATTGTAAGAGACACGGAAAATTCCGAATAGAAAAAAAAAAAAAGTTACGAATTTTTTGGTCAATTCATTCGAGGCACGTTAAGCAGCGCCATTGTAAGGGACACGGAAAATTACCAATTCAACAAACAAAAAAAGTTACGAATGTACGAATTTTTTCGTTCATTTTGATTTTCGTTGTTCCCGTTTTTTTCGTTTTTCAGATTTTCTACTTTTGTACATTCGTTGTTTCTAATTTATTTATTTATTTATTTTTTCCGTATTTTGGTTGTTTTCGGATTCGTTCGATTCGAACGATTCGTTATTCGTTAAAATTTTTAGCGAATCGTTCGTTCATTCGTACGATAACGAACGAACGAAAAAAAAAAACGAAAAACAAAAAAAAACTAAACGAATTGCACATGAAAAAGTGAAACGCTGTGAATACTTTCCAGATGCACTGTGTGTGTCTATTGTATATTTATTATTATTATTATTATTATTATTATTAATAAATAAAAAAAATATATATATATATATATATATATATATATATATATATATATATATATATATATATATATATATATATATATATTATATATATATATATATATATATATATATATATATATATATATATATATATATATATATATATATATATAGTGGAGTTGGCCCTCTGTAAGATTAAATCTGTATAACCTTCTTTTTTTTTTCTGTTTCTTACAGATCTGACGGTTTGGATTGAAGGTAAAGATGGCGGGTGCCTCAGTGAAAGTTGCCGTCCGCGTTCGGCCCTTCAACTCTCGGGAGTTCGCACACGATGCCAAATGCGTCATCCAGATGCAAGGCAACACTACCTGTAAGGAATCCTCGTTCTCATGCAATCTGATGACCGGCTGATGTGTCGGGATCTGTAAAGCGAACCGGGTCGTAATAAACTGGGATCACAAGGCCTTAACATACAGTTGTGCTCAAAAGTTTGCATACCCTGGCAGAAATTGTGAAAGTTTGACATTTAACCGCTTCCAGACCGCCTCCTGCACATATACGTCGGCAGAATGGCACGGCTAGGCAAAAGCACGTGTGTATATACACGTCCCCTTTAATTGCTTAGCCGTGGGGTCGCGTGCGCGCCTCGGGCGATGCACTCGCGACTAGGTCGGGAGCTCCGTGACCACGGCCGCGGGCCCCATCGCCGCTGGTGTACCGCGATCGGGTCACAGAGCTGAAGAACGGGGAGAGGTCTGTGTAAACAAACCTCTCCCCGCGCTTCCTACTCTGCCTGTCACTTTTCGGCTGTTCCGTGTCATCGGGAAAGCCGATCAGTGACATCAGACGTACAGCCACGCCTACTAATGTAAAAAAAAAAAAACACAACACATCACACTTAGCCCCTCCCCGCCCCCTAGTGGTTAACTCCTTCACTGCCAGTGTCATTTATATAGGAATAAGTGCATTTAAATAGCACTGATTTCTATCTAAATGACAATGGTCCCAAAAATGTGTCAAAAATGTCCGATGTGTCCGCCATAATGTCGCAGTCACAATAAAAATCGCTGATCGCCGCCATTACTAGTAAAAAAAAAAAAAAATATTAATAAAAATGCTATAAAACTATCCCCTATTTTGTAAACGCTATAACTTTTGCGCAAACAACTCAATCGCTAATTGCGATTTTTTTATTTATTTTTTATAAATTTTTTACCAGAAATATGTAGAAGAATACGTATCGGCCTAAACTGAGGTAAAAAATATGTTTTTTTTTTATAAATTTTTTGGGGATATTTATTATAAAATAATTGTGTTTTTTTTTTTTCAAAATTGTCGCTCTATTTTGTTTATAGCGCAAAAAAATAAAAACCGCAGGGTGATCAAATACCACCAAAGAAAGCTCTATTTGTGGGAAAAAAAGGACGCCAATTTTGTTTTTTTTTTGGTGCCACGTCGCACGACCGCGCAATTGTCAGTTAAAGCGACACAGTGCCGAATCGCAAAAAGTCCGGGGCTGAAGTGGTTAAAAAATACAATGTAAAATTGACAAGTGACACCAATATAGTTGTATCTTTGATCTTATAAACTACGGGATAATGGTGTTGTGGTAACTTGCCCAAATAAAAAAAATTAAAAAAAGCATAATAATATTATTCTTGATATCACTAGAAAAAAAAAGCCTTTGAAAATTTGTTTGCAATAATTCCATCAGTATCACCAGCAAAGCAGCTTCATTATTATCCCATTAAAAGTATAAGAGAATTATGCGCTGCATTTGGAGATTTCATAATTTGCCGCGTCACGAATGTTAATTCTCCATTACGAACGCTAGTTTACAAGACCGACCGCTTCTGCTTCCGAGCATGCGTGTTTGTACTTTGGACTTTTGTCTGACGGACTTGTGTACACACACTCGGAAAATCCGACAACAGACATTTGTCCGCGGAAAATTTGAAGACCTGCCATCCAACATTTGTCCGACAACAATTGTCCGATGGAGCGTACACACAGTTGATCCAGAGGAAGGCAAAAAACCCCAGCAGAGCATGATCCAATTTGCTAAAGCAGGGGAAAAAATCCCTTCCTGATCCCCCACGAAGCAATCGGATTTTCCCCGGATCAACTTTACTTATAAATGTCAGTACCCAGTTATATTATGTACATTTAGGAAAGTATCCAGGCCTTTCTGAAAGCAATCTACTGAGCTGGCCAGAACCACCTCTGCAGGGAGTCTATTCCACATTTTCACAGCTCTTACTGTGAAGAAACCTTTCCCTATTTGGAGATGAAATCTCTTTTCCTCTAGACGTAAAGAGTGCCCCTTGTCCTCTGTGTTGACCGTAAAGTGAATAACTCAACACCAAGTTCACTATATGGACCCCCTATATTTTTGTACATGTTGATCATATCCCCCCTTATTCTCCTCTTCTCAAGAGAGAATAAATTCAGTTCCTCTAATCTTTCCTCATAGCTGAGCTCCTCCATGTCTCTTATCAGTTTGGGTGCCCTTCTCTGCACTTTCTCCAGTTCCCTGATATCCTTTTTGAGAACTGGTGCCCAAAACTGAACTGCATATTCCAGATGAGGTCTTACTCATCTCCACCATGGAAAAAGTGTCTCTACCGCCACCTGTTGTCCAAGATTGAAAAAAATGAGGGATGTGCACTCAAGGGAAACCAATGGAACCCCCCCCAATCGTCTAATGCCGCGTACACACGACCGGTCTTTCCGTCGGAACAAACTCCGACGGTCTTTGCGACGGAGTTCCGCCGAAACGGTCTTGCCCACACACGATCGCACCAAAGTCCGACCGTCCAGAACGCGGTGACGTACAACATGTACGACGTGACTAGAAAAAAAGGAAGTTCAATAGCCAGTAGCCAACAGCTGCCGTCTTGTACTTGCTTCAGAGCATGCGCCGTTTTTGAACGTCGTCGGACCAGCATACAGACGAGGGGGTTTTCCCGATAGGGATTGGCTCCGTCAGGTAAATTTAGAACATGTTCTATTTCTAGGTCCGTCAGAATAAAAAAAAAAAAAAAAAAGGCAGATGAGGCACACACACACGATCGGTATGTCCGGTGAAAAGATTCTGTCAGACTTTTTCTGTCGGAAAAAGTCCGACCGTGTGTACGCGGCATTAGAGTGTGTATGGTAAGTCATCTTCTAGCCCTGAGGAAGGGGGTGCGCCCCCGAAACGCGTTAGATGTACCCCGTGTTCTGTGCATGTCCATGCATTGTTTTGTATGGCCTCTTTTGTCAGTTGCATTTTGTGAGTTCCCACTTTTATATAAAACATTTTTATTATTAAATTATCTTTGGTAATGGGTGTGCGCGCCTTCCATTTCTGTTTTTTTATCTCCGAAATGTGCCTGTGGGCTGGAGGGCATTAGGCGGCATGGGGCAGATTACATCTTTCGCCATTGTTTTCTCTAAGGCTACCGCTACATACTGGTGCATTTATACTTAAAAAAAACACAGCTTTCGGTCCACCAAAACTGCATGTAAGCTCATTCTGTGCAAATGGTGCAAATGCAAAATTTAATATTCTCAGGCTATATTCCCAGTGGTGTGAATGGGGGAAAAAAAAAAGGACATTAAGGCCACTAGATGGCGCTATAATACAAAATAAGTATGCTCTTCAGCTCCATCTATTGGCCATAATGCAGTATTTTCCCCATTCAAAATTTAGTTTTTTCTTTAATAAATAACATTCGACCTGCAGAGAATAAAACCAGATAACCTTCAATTTTACCCCATTCACACAAAATTAATTTACACGCAGTTTCGATTGACGAACAGCTATTCTAATTTTTTTTTTTTAAATATATGCCAGTTGAGTGTTCTTGTAAGTGCCACCGACCAGCTCCCATATTAACTGAGGCTGATGTGGCTCGACAAAGGTCAGTGACACAAAAATGATATCTGTGATGGATACGGGGGGATTGCACAGACCTGACAGTCTCATGTTTCAAGCAGTGGGGGAGGGGTTTACCAGGCACATTATTTATCGCAGCCTCTGCACCTGACACACGCCTGAACTCTGTGCCAGGTGCAGAGGCTGCGATAAATAACCAGGGACATGCGATAGGGAGAAAGAACCTCACGGCATGGGGGGGGGGGGGGGGGGGGGGACACACAAAATAAGGAACCCCGGCACTGGCGGTAATGCGCAGTCTCACCTTTGTAGCGGAGCACCCGGGGGAAGGGGTTGTACAGGGTCAGCACCTGCTTGTGGCTGGCCTGGTCATCGGCATAGAAGTCCAGAGCGGGCGGGAAGATGAAGACGGGGAGGGGGGAGCGGCTGCCGGAAGGCAAAGAGGCCTCGGGGGTCGTCCTCCTTTCATCTTCTTCCCCTCGGGCGGGAACCCTGTGCATGGCCGGCTACATACGCTGCACATTGGTCACATCACATCCCCGCAACCGGAGAGACGGGAGGGGCGGATCACAGACAGGACACTGTACAGGAGAGAGAGAGAGGACAATCATTTAGTCTCTGTACCAGAGGAGCTTACACTCTAATGTCCCCCTACAGTCACACGCTATTATTATTATACATTTATATAGCTCTGACATATACCGCAGTGCTGTACAGAGAACACTGAGCCAGTCACATCCGTCTCTGCACCAGAGGAGCTTACACTCTAATGTCCCCCTACAGTCACACGCTATTATTATTATACATGTATATAGCTCTGACATATACCGCAGTGCTGTACAGAGATCACTGAGCCAGTCACATCTGTCTCTGCACCAGAGGAGCTTACACTCTAATCCCCCCCCCCCCCCACAGTCACACACTATTATTATACATTTATATAGCTCTGACATATACCGCAGTGCTGTACAGAGATCACTGAGCCAGTCACATCAGTCTCTGTACCAGAGAAGCTTACACTCTAATGTCCTCACCACAGCCGCACACTATTATTATTATTAGTATACATTTATGATTTATGATTATGAAATACATTCATTTTGTAAAAAGTGTATTTATCCCCCCAAAAAAATAAAAAAAGCTGCACAAATACCGTGCGACATAAAGAACTGCAACGCCCACCATTTTTTTTTTCTATAGGGCCTCTG
This sequence comes from Lithobates sylvaticus, assembly GCA_028564925.1. Lineage (NCBI taxonomy): Eukaryota > Metazoa > Chordata > Amphibia > Anura > Ranidae > Lithobates > Lithobates sylvaticus. Next base: position 35,656,541 of record CM053029.1, on the reverse strand, counting down.
CTTTAAATATATATATATATATATATATATATATATATATATATATATATAATGTTTGGGGGTTGTAAGTAATTTTCTAGCAAAAAATACTGATTGTTACATGTAAAAAGTTCCAGAAAAGGCCAGGCCTGGAAGTGGCTATTATGTGTGGTTCCTACGTCGCCAGCGCCACCTAGTGGCCATAGCATGTTTTTTTTTTCCTGCAGGTAAAAGTTATTATGGCCACTAGATGGCGATGATAATAAAGGAACGAATACAGAGCAGCCCTTTTGCAGAAGTCTGGTGGTGCAGCTGTTGTATCATTATCCGTCCCCCATCACGAAGTATCCGAGGTGTACTGCGCATGCGCAGTACACCCTGATTCCGAAAATTTACGAGGATGAACGGCGCCTGCGCCGTGAGTCCACTTTCAAGCCCCACCATCCAAGTGGACATAGAGTTGGAATATAAAAGAGCCGAGCGCAGCGAGGCCGCGACCGAAGCGTGGCGAGCGACGCGAGCCCGCAAGGGGCCCTCTAACTTTGACTAACCATATGTCCGCTTGGATGGTGGAGGCTTCACCTCGACTCACGGCGCAGGCGCTGCTCATCTTCCGGCAATTTCCGAAAATCTTCTTGATCCGTACTGCGCATGCGCAGTACACCTCGGACACCTAGTGACAGCCGGACACTTGGTGATAGAACACCGCCACTAATTCTTCAGGGCACTCCCATGCGTCTTTGCTAATGTGTTTGCGCACTCATGGTAGCATAGTACTGTGTGTTTTAGTGCGGTGTGATTTATTTATTTTTTAACCACTTCAGCCCCGGACGATTTTACCCCCTTCCTTACCAGAGCACTTTTTGCGATTCGGCACTGCGCCGCTTTAACTGACAATTGCGCGGTCGTGCGACGTGGCACCCAAACAAAATTGACGTCCTTTTTCCCCCACAAATGGAGCTTTCTTTTGGTGGTATTTGATCACCTCTGCGGTTTTTATTTTTTGCGCTATAAACAAAAGAAGAGCGACAATTTAGAAAAAAAAAAAAACTAAATTTTTAACTTTTTGCTATAATAAATATCCAATTTTTTTTAAAAAAAAACAAATTTTTTACTCAGTTTAGGCCGATACGTATTCTTCTACATATTTTTGGTAAAAAAAAATCGCAATAAGTGTATATTGATTGGTTTGCGCAAAAGTTATAGCGTCTACAAAATAGGGGATAGATTTATAGCATTTTTTTTTTTTTTTACTAGTAATGGCGGCGATCTGCGATTTTTTTTTCGTGACTGCGACTTTGCGGCGGACACTTTGGACACATTTTTGGGACCATTCACATTTACACAGCGATCATTGCTATAAAATTGCACTGATTACTGTGTAAATGTGACTGTCAGGGAAGGGGGTTAACACTAGGGGGCGCTGCAGGGGTTAATGTATGTTCCCTGGGAGTGATTCTAACTGTGGGGGGAGGGGACTCACAAGGGGAGGAGACCGATCGGTGTTCCTCTGTACTGGGAACACACCATTAGTCTCCTCTCCACTGACAGGACGTGGAGCTGTGTGTTTTTACACACACAGCTCCACGGTCCTGCTGTTTTCCCGAGCGCGCGCCCCCTAGGCGGCCGGGAATGGGAAGACGTCATATGACGTCCACCCAGGATGGGAGAGCCACCTTGTGGACGTCATATGACTATGGGTGGGTAGTGAAGTGGTTAAAAAGGGGTCAGGCACTTCTTTTGCACATTTCTCATGTGCAGGGCAGCCTGTTGATTGAATCGGCTGCCTTAATTGTAACGCAGTGGGAACCGCACAAAAAAAAACATGTGTGCGCTAGACATGTGCACAACAAAAAAATTCGTTTATTTTAGTTTCGTTTTTTTCGTTTCCGAAAAAAAATCGTTTTTTTTTTGTTTCCGTTGATTCGTAACGATTCGTACATTCGTAAGTCGTCGGTGTTCGTAATCGTAACGATTCGTACATTCGTAAGTGTTATTTTTTCGTTGATTCGTTTTTTCGGACGCATTCGAATTTATTCGTACATTCGTAACATTCGTAGATTCGTAATCGGAGCATAATTCATAATTTTATGTAATGTGTATGCTATTATTACATTTTAATCATTTACGAATCGAAAAAAAAAGTTACGAATCGAAAAAAAAGTTACGAATCGAAAAAAAAGTTACGAATGTACGAATTTTTTTGTTCAATCCATTCGAAGCACGTTTAGCAGCGCCATTGTAAGAGACACGGAAAATTACCAATTCAACAAAAAAAAAAAGTTACGAATGTACGAATGTTTTTGTTCGTTTTTCGGATTTTCTTCATTAGTACATTCGTTGTTTCTAATTAGTTTTTTTTTCGGATTTTCGTTGTTTTTCGGATTCGTTCAATTCGAATGATTCGTTAATCGGATTCGAACGATTCGTTACGATTCGTTATCCGGATTCGTACAATTCGAATGATTCGTTCATTCGTACCAAAACGAACGAACGAAAAACGAAAAAAAAAAAAACGAAACGAATTGCACATGTCTAGTGTGCGCCATCGCGCCTGCATGGGCGTGAAAGGGGCCTAAAACACACAGTTGCTAAATGATAAAAAATAAAAAAAAAGTGACCCACCTGACCCACGTTAACCCCCTGATCCTGCTACTTTAATTTCATTTATTATATACTGTATATATAGATACAGTGTGGACAGAAAGTATTCAGACCCCTTAAATTGTTCACTCTGTTATATTGTAGCTATTTGCTAAAATCATTTAAGTTCATTTCTTTCCTCATTAATGTACACACAGCACCCCATATTGACAGAAAAACACAGAATTGTCATTTTTGCAGAATTATTAAAAAAGAAAAACTGAAATATCACATGGTCCTAAGTATTCAGACCCTTTGCTGTGACACTCATATATATAACTCAGGTGCTGTCCATTTCTTCTGATCATCCTTGAGATGGTTCTACACCTTCATTTGAGTCCAGCTGTGTTTGATTATACTGATTGGACTTGATTAGTAAAGCCACACACCTGTCTATATAAGACCTTACAGCTCACAGTGCATGTCAGAGCAAAAATGAGAGTCATGAGGTCAAAGGAACTGCCTGAAGAGCTCAAAGACAGAATTGTGGCAAGGCACAGATCTGGCCAAGGTTACAAAAAAAAAATGTCTGCTGCACTTAAGGTTCCTAAGAGCTCATTGGCCTCCATAATCTATAACCACTTTCAGCCCCGGACCAATTTGCAGCCAAAGGACCAGGCCCCTTTTTGCGATTCGGCACTGCGTCGCTTTAACTGACAATTGCGCGGTCGTGCGACGTGGCTCCCAAACAAAATTGACGTCCTTTTTTTCCCACAAATAGAGCTTTCTTTTGGTGGTATTTGATCGCCCCTGCGGTTTTTATTTTTTGCGCTATAAACAAAAAAGGCGACAATTTTGAAAAAAAAAACGCATTATTTTTTATTTTTTGCTATAATAAATATCCCCCAAAAATATATAAAAAAACATTTTTTTTCCTCAGTTTAGGCTGATACGTATTCTTCTACATATTTTTGGTAAAAAAAATCGCCATAAGCGATTATTGATTGGTTTGCGCAGAAGTTATAGCGTTTACAAGTTAGGGGATAGTTTTATAGCATTTTTATTAATAATTTTTTTTTTTATTAGTAATGGCGGCGATCAGCGATTTTTATTGTGACTGCGACATTATGGCGGACACATCGGACATTTTTAACACATTTTTGGGACCATTGTCCATTTATACAGCAATCAATGCTATTTAAATGCACTGATTCCTGTGTAAATGACACTGGCAGTGAAGGGGTTAACCACAAGGGGGCAGTGTAGGGGTTAAGTATGCCTAGGGGTGTGTTTCTTACTGTGGGGGGGGGCGTGGCTGTCAGCTAGTGAATGCTGATCTCTGCTCCAATCACAGGGAGAAGAGATCGGCGTCACTAGTTGCTAGGCAGAACGGGGAGATGCTGTGTACTTCCGCATCTCCCCGTTCAGCCTTCCCGTGAGACGATCACGGGTGTCCCCGCGGCGATCGAGTCCGCAGGACCCGCGACCGGCCTCACGGGGGTCCCGACCGGCGCGGGAGCGCGCCACTCCCGGCGCGCTCCTGATGGCACGGCAGGCATTAAGGAGGGACTTATATATACGCCCTCCTGCCTGTACGTGCCATTCTGCCGACGTATATCGTCGTGCGCCGGTCGGGAACCGGTTAAATGGAAGACGTTTGGGATGACCAGAACCCTTCCTAGGGCTGGCCGTCCGGCCAAACTGAGCTATCGGGGGAGAAGAGCCTTGGTGAGAGAGGTAAAGGAGAACCCAAAGATCACTGTGGCTGAGCTCCAGAGATGCAGTCGGGAGATGGGAGAAAGTTGTAGAAAGTCAACCATCACTGCAGCCCTCCACCAGTCGGGGCTTTATGGCCGAGTGGCCCGACGGAAGCCTCTCCTCAGTGCAAGACACATAAAAGCCCGCATGGAGTTTGCTAAAAAACATCTGAAGGACTCCAAGATGGTGACAAATAAGATTCTCTGGTCTGATGAGACCAAGTTAGAACTTTTTGCCCTTAATTGTAAGCGGTATGTGTGGAGAAAACCAGGCACTGCTCATCACCTGTCCGATACAGTCCCAACAGTGAAGCATGGTGGTGGCAGCATCATGCTGTGGGGGATTTTTTCAGCTGCAGGGAGAGGACGACTGGTTGCAATCGAGGGAAAGATGAATGCAGACAAATACAGGGATATCCTGGATGAAAACCTTCCCCAGAGTGCTCAGGACCTCAGACTGGGCTGAAGGTTTACCTTCCAACAAGACAATGACCCTAAAATAACGAAGGAGTGGCTTCACGGTTCTTGAATGGCCCAGCCAGAGCCCTGACTTGAACCCAATTGAGCATCTCTGGAGAGACCTAAAAATGTCCGCTCACCAACGTTTACCATCCAACATGACAGAACTGGAGAGGATCTGCAAGGAGGAATGGCAGAGGATCCCCAAATCCAGGTGTGAGAAACTTGTTGCATCTTTTCCCAAAAAGACTCATCATGGCTGTATTAGATCAAAAGGGGCTTCTACTAAATACTGAGCAAAGGGTCTGAATACTTAGGACCAGGTGATATTTCAGTTTTTCTTTTTTAACCACTTCAGCCCCTTCCTTACCAGAGCACTTTTTGCGATTCGGCACTGCGTCGCTTTAACTGACAATTGCGCGGTCGTGCGACGTGGCCCCCAAACAAAATTGATGTCCTTTTTTCCCCACAAATAGAGCTTTCTTTTGGTGGTATTTGATCCCCTCTGTGGTTTTTATTTTTTTTGCGCTATAAACAAAAGAAGAGCGACAATTTTGAAAAAAAAAAAACACAATTTTTTACTTTTTGCTATAATAAATATCCCATTTTTTTTTTAAAAACAAATGTTTTACTCAGTTTAGGCCGATACGTTTCTTCTACATATTTTTGGTAAAAAAAAAAATCACAATAAGCGTATATTGATTGGTTTGCGCAAAAGTTATAGCGTCTACAAAATAGGGGATAGTTTTATTGCATTTTTTTTTTTTTTGTTACTAGTAATGGCGGCGATCTGCGATTTTTATTGTGACTGCGACATTGCGGCGGACACTTCGGACACTTTTGACACATTTTTGGGACCATTCACATTTACACAGCGATCGTTGCTATAAAATTGCACTGATTACTGTGTAAATATGACTGTCAGGGAAGGGGTTAACACTAGGGGGCGCTGCAGGGGTTAATTATATTCCCTATGGGAGTGATTCCAACTGTGGGGGGAGGGGACTCACAAGGGGAGGAGACCGATCGGTGTTCCTCTGTACTAGGAACACACCATCGGTCTCCTCTCCACTGACAGGACGTGGATCTGTGTGTTTACACACACACAGCTCCACGGTCCTGCTGTGTTCCCGGGCAATTGCGGGTGCCCGGTGGACATCGTGGCCGGCAGGCACGCGCACCGGGTCCTGAGCGACGCCGCGCGATCCCCCTAGACGGCCGGGAATGGGAGGACGTCATATGACGCCCACCCAGGATGGGAGATCCACCTTGTGGGCGTCATTTGACAATGGCCGGGTATTGAAGGGGTTGATAAATCTGCAAAAATTTCAACAATTCTGTGTTTTTCTGTCAATATGGGGTGCTGTGTGTAAATTAATGAGGGAAAAATGAACTTAAATGATTTTAGCAAATGGCTGCAATATAACAAAGAGTGAAAAATTGAAGGGGGTCTGAATACTTTCCATCCCCACTGTATATATATATATATGTGCCCAATAGGTCGAGTCGCGCAAGTATATGCGCAGCAAGTCTCGGATCGCACGCGTGCGCGAATCTGAACAAAACAAAACAAAACTTCACCCGGAAGTGTTCAAGGAGAGGGGGGTATAAAGGGGAGCAGCTGGGTCCGTGGAGCCAGCCCTAATGATTACGTCGTATTGACGAAACATGTCTGGGCGTGGCTACACGGCAAAGATTAGGAGCTTTTTAAACGTCCGGATATGCCAGCCATCGAGTGTGCCAGTGCTTTTGGAGTGGAGAGAAGTGGGGTGGATAGGAGAGCGAGCGAAGTGGAGAGGGAGAGATTCACAAGCTGTTTTTGGGTCCGCCGAGACCGCACTACATCGCGTTACCACCGCGAGCTCCCCACTTTGGGAAGTTGATGTTGAAGTGCTTTTGTTTTAATGAAAAGGGTGGGAGTGCAGTAATTGAAGGTTTTGTGTGCCGTTTTACTATACTTCACTATCGGAAGCACTTTTTATTTTTACATGTGGAGTGCGAAATGTTTAAAGAACACTTTTGAAGTTGTCTGATCCCCCCCCCCCCCCCCCGGGAGATACTAAGTGAGATTGCCGAGCATAAGAGTGCAGGGCATGTCCTATTGGTGAGTGCAAGTCACTTCAAGATTATCCGTTCACTTTTGAAATTATAAAAACTTGGATGTTTCAATTATTTAATTTATTTAATTACTCACAGACTTGAGTTTGAATTTATGGACATTATCATTATTGATCACTTTTTTCACAGGGTGATTGTTTAGGTTTATTCACAGAGTTGTGAAGATTTGCGCTACTATTTTATTCATTTCAAATCACATATTTATATATATTATTTATTATTACTATTAATTATTATTAGATATATTATTTTTATTATATTATTATATATATATATATATATATATATTATATATAATTATTATTATTCTTTGTATATTATTAGATATATTATTATTTCTTATTAGATATATTAATATTATTTATATATATTATTAATTTATATACATATAATTATTATTTATATTATAATTAATATATATTATTAGATATATTAATATTATTTATATATATTATTAATTTATATACATATTATTATTTATTAGATATATTATTATTATTTAGATATATTATTAATTTATATACATATTATTATTAATATATATTATTAATATATATATATTATTATATATATATATATAATTAATTTATATACATATTATTATTATTTATTAGATATATTATTATTAAGATATATTATTAGATATATTAATTTATTTATATATATATATATATATATATATATATATATAAAAAATTAGATATGTTAATATTATTATTAAAATAATATATCTATCTATAATTATTATTTATATATATTATTAGAGATATTAACCACTTCATTACCGCTCCATATTCATATGACGCCCACAAGGTGGATCTCCCATCCTGGGTGGGCGTCATATGACGTCCTCGCATTCCCGGCCGCCTGGGGGGCACACGGTGCGAGTGCCCGGCGGCCGCGTTGTCCGCCGGGCACCCGCGATTGCCCGTTAAAACAACGGGACCGTGCGGGACTGTGGAGCTGTGTGTAAACACACAGCTCCACGTCCTGTCAGCGGGGAGGAGACCGATCATGTGATCCCAGTACGGAGGAACACCGATCGGTCTCCTCCCCTTGAGTCCCCTCCCCCCACAGTTAGAATCACTTCTATTAGGGAACATATTAACCCCTGCAGCGCCCCCTAGAGTTAACCCCTTCCCTGCCAGTCACATTTACACAGTAATCATTGCAATTTTATAGCAACGATCGCTGTGTAAACGTGAATGGTTCCAAAAATGTGTCAAAAGTGTCCGAAGTGTCCGCCGCAATGTCGCAGTCACGAAAAAAAAAAAATCGCAGATCGCTGCCATTACTAGTAAAAAAAAAAAAAAAAAAATTCAATAAATCTATCCCCTATTTTGTAGACGCTATAACTTTTGCGCAAACCGATCAATATACGCCTATTGCGATTTTTTTTACCAAAAATATGTAGAAGAATACGTATCGGCCTAAACTGAGGAAAAAATATTTTTTTTTTAAAAAAATGGGATATTTATTATAGCAAAAAGTATATTGTGTTTTTTTTTCAAAATTGTCGCTCTTCTTTTGTTTATAGCGCAAAAAATAAAAACCGCAGAGGTGATCAAATACCACCAAAAGAAAGCTCTATTTGTGGAAAAAAAAGGACGTCAATTTTGTTTGGGTGTAACGTCGCACGACCGCGCAATTGTTAGTTAAAGCGACGCAGTGCCGAATCACAAAAAGTGCTCTGGTAAGGAAGGGTGTTTAAAAGCCCTGTATTGAAGCGGTTAATATTATTATGAAAAAAAAAAAAATATATATATATATATATAATTTTTTATTACATATATTACTACTATTAGTATTTATCTATACATTATTAATATATATATTTATTTCATTATAGATATATTTTATTTTTATTTATTATTTCTTTTTTTTTATGGTTGAACTGGATGGACTTGTGTCTTTTTTTCGGCCTAGCTAACTATGTAATATATTATTAGATATATTATTAATTATTTTTTTCATATTATTATTATTATTGGAGCAGACCTTTAAGCTCCGCCCACACACCCTCAGCGTTTGGCCCCGCCCCTCCTGTGTAAGAGGGCGGGGACAGGGAGTGGTATTTGTAGGTGGAGTCCCCCTTTAAGCGACGACAAAGTGCTGTGTGAGAAGCCTCTGCTGGAAGCTGCCTGCTCCATGCTGTGATGGGCACAGGTGGAGAGGGGCTCCCTCTGCTGGCAGGGAGTCCAGTTTAGTGAGACTCCCCGGGTTGTGGGCGGAGCTGGGAACACAAACACAATAACAAACCCTCCAGGCCCCGCCCACAGGTGGCAGACCATCAGGAAGGTCTCTCCACACATGCCGGGATATGGGGCGACGTCACCGAGCTGACTCCCAGCATGCCCCGGGGCTATTACCCCCCCTAGGGGAAGGTGTCAGGGGTCCCCGCACTGTTACCTGCACCCTCCGCCGCCTCTTCCTGCTCTTCCTGCACTGTTTGCTGATTGGACACAGAGCTTGTCCGTCAGCGGCGGCACGGCAGGGGGCGGGGAGGAATACGAACATCTGATTGGAACAGGCCTCTCCTATCAGAGATCGAGAAGCACCGCCCCTGTCGTGTCATGTGATCGGTCCTGGCTCGGTGGAAGACTTTTTTTTTCTTTTTTTCCGGAGACCAAAATGTAGAGGGCGAAGTGTGAATGTCTCCAACAAAATGGAGGACAGTGCAGAGCGATTCTTTTCTTATAGCGATCAGAGCTGGCTTCATGATGTAATAATCCCCCTCATTACTAATCAGTGTCTCCCCCCCCCATAACATAATAGAGGAATGTCATACAATGGTGTGACTTTCCCCTATATTTGTAGCATGTCAGTAAAATATTGTGCCTGTATCCTCACCCAACACCTCTGCATGTAATGTCAGTAAATCGTGTGACCCTTCTCCGTGTTTTCAGCATATCAGTAAATCATGGGATCCTTCTCAGTGTTTTCAGTATGTCAGTAAATCATTTTACCATCTTCACAATTTTTGCACGTCAGTAAATCATAGCACCCGCCTTCATGTTTTTATGATGTCAGTAGATCTGGGGACCCGCACCCATTTTTTTTAGCGTGTCAGTAAATCTTGGGACCTTCCTCCAGGTTTTCAGCATCTCAACAACCCTTGTGACCATCCTCAATGTTTTTAGCATGCCAGTAAATCATGGGACCCTCCTCTATATTTTCAGCATGTCAGCAAACCATGGAATCCTTCTCCATGTTTTTAGCATGTCAGTAAATCACGGAACCCTCTCCCCATATTTTCAGCATGTCAAATCCACAGGCTCCTTCTCCATGTTTTAATTTTGTTAATAAATCATTGGATCCCCCTTTATGTTTTTCATGTGTCAGTAAATCATGGGGTCCTCCTCCATTTTTTTCAATATGTCTGTAAATCTTGGGACCCACCTCCATTTTTTCCAGCATTTCAGTAAATCATGGGATCATCCTTCCTGTTTTAGCATGTCAGTAAATCTTGTGACCCTCCTTCATGTTTTCAGCAAACCATGGGACCCTCCCTCCATATCTTCAGCATGTAACCAAACCATGGGACCCTCACCTAATATTTTGAAAAAAAATTGTCAGTAAATCATGTGACCCTCCTCCATGTTTTCAGCATGCCCTTAAATCTTAGGCTCCTCCTCCATGTTTTCAGTATGTCAGTAAACCATGTGACCCTCCCCTATATTTTCATGCATGTCAGCAAACCACAGAATCCTTCACTATAAATCTTGGAATTCTCCCTCATGTTTTCAGCATGTTAGTAAATCGTGAGATCCTCCTCCATATTTTCAGTATGTCAAATCCATAGGCTCCTTCTCCATGTTTTCATTTTGTCAATAAATCATGGGATCCTCCTTCATGTTTTCAGCATGTCAGTAAATCATGGGCAAACAAAGATACATTAAATATGGTGCAGCCACAAGACCATAAAATATCACAGGGCAGACATACAGGAAATGCCATTTCCCTCCTGCAGGGGGATTTCTAACACCTGAACATTTCATACAATATGAGGATTTGGTCTCCATATTGTGGGATGAGATCCTCGTATTGTATGAAAATCTTCAGGTGTTAGAAATCCCCCTGCAGGAGGGAAATGGCATTTTTTTTGCACGTGTGCGCTGTGATATTTTGTTCAGTAAATCATGGGACCCGTCTTCATGTTTTCATAATGTCAGTAAAACATGGGACCCGTCTTCATGTTTTCATAATGTCAGTAAAACATGGGACCCGTCTTCATGTTTTCATAATGTCAGAAAAACATGGGACCCGTCTTCATGTTTTCATAATGTCAGTAAATCATACAACCCTCCTCCATATTTTCAATATGTCAGTAAATCTTGGGACCCACCTCCATTTTTTCAGCATTCCAGTAAATCATGGGATCATCCTTCATGTTTTTAACATGTCAGTAAATCATAGGACCCCCCCCCCCCCCACATATTTTCAGCATTTCAGCAAACCATGGGATACTTCTCCATGTTTTCATCATGTCAATAAATCTTGGAACTTTCCTTCATGTTTTCTACATGTCAGCAAATCATGGGATCCTCCTCCATGTTTTCATCATGTCAGTACATGTCAGCAAACCATGGAATCATCCATGTTTTTACTATGTCAGTAAATCATGTGACCCTCCTTCATGTTTTTAACATGTCAGTAACTTGTGGGATCCTCCTCTATAGTTTCAGCATGTCAGCAAACCATGGAATTCTTCTCCATGCTTTCAGTATGTCAGTAAATCATGGGACCCTCCCCCCATGTTTTCAGCATGAAAGTAAATCATCGGATCCTCCTCCATATTTTGAGTATGTCAGTAAATCATGAGACCCTCCCCCTATGTTTTCATGATATCCGCAAAACCATGGGATCCTTCTCCATGTTTTCAGCATGTCAGTAAATCATGTAAGCCTCCTTCATGTTTTCAGCATGTTAGTAAATCAAGAGATCCTATTTCATGTTTTTAACATGTCAGTAAAGCATGGCATCCTCCCCATATTTTTTGTATGTCAGTAAATCATGGAACCCTCCCCCTTGTTTTCAGCAAGTCAGTAAATCATGTGACCCTCCTTCGTGTTTTCAGCATGCTAGTAAATCATGGGATCCTCCTCCATATTTTCAGTATGTCAGTAAATTATGGGACGCCCCCATATTTTCAGCATGTGAGCAAACCATGGGGCCCTCCCTTCATATTTTCAAAATGTCATTAGATCATGGGACACTCCTCCATGTTTTCAGTATGTCAGTAAATCATGTGACCCTTTTCCATGTTTTCAGCATATCACTAAATCATGGGATCATCGTCCATATGTTCAGTATGTCAGTTAATCAGTGGGACTCTCCGCTCATATATATGTCAGGAAACCATGGGATCCTTCATGTTTCCAGCATGTCAGTAAATCATGGGACCCTTCCCCCGTGTTTCAGCATGTCAGTAAATCATGTGACCCTACGCAATGTTTTCAGCATGTCAGAAAATCCTGGGATCTTTCTCTATATTTTCAGCATGGCAGTATATCATGGGGCCTTCCTCCATGTTTTCAATATGTCAGTTAATTATGAGACTTTCTTCCATGTGTTCAGCATGTCAGTAACTCATGGAACCTACTCCATGTTCTCAGCATGCCAGTAAATCATGTAAGCTCCATATTTTCAGCATAGCAGTATATCATGGGACCCTCCTCCGTGTTTTTAGCATGTCAGTAAATAATGTGACCCCATGTTTTCGGTATGTCAGTTAATTATGAGACCCTCTTCCATGTTTTTAGCATGTCAGTAAATCATGGGATCCTCCTGCATGTTTTCAGAATGTCAGTAAATCATGTGAATCTCATATTTTCAGCATGGCAGTATATCATGAGACCCTCCTCCGTGTGTTTTTTTAGCATGTCAGTAAGTCATGTGACCCCAATATTTTCAGTATGTCAGTTAATTATAAGACCCGCTTCCATGTTTTCAGCATGTCAGTAAATCATCTGCCCCTCCTCCATGTTATAAACCAGCCCCCCTACAATTTGTCAATAAACATTGCGATCCGAATCTTCATATCCATCTTCCTGTTCTGTGAATAGGATGTCACTTCCCTTTCCTGACCTATCAGAGGGACAGGTGAGTGAAGGGAAGATGAGTATGGGCGGGGCCCCCAATAAAGGGGAAACCTTTGAAAAGCTTCACTTTGTAAAGAATATCCACTCGGGTGCAAATAAAATAAAAAATACAGCATTTTTGCTGGCATGTGATTGGATGATGGAAGTCATCAGAGCTTCCCCTCATTTACTAAGCTCTCTATGCAAAGTACAGTCTGTTTTCCTTTAGAAAATTCACTCCATAGAGGTGCATTCAAAAATCCCCATAATGTGTCTAATATGTTTATTTCCCATGATCCTCAGTGCCATCTACAGCAGTGGCAATAATGTGGTATTTCCCAGACTGAGGTGTTTCAGGAAAATACCGCACTATGACCACTAGATGGCGCTGATGATTAAAGGAAATATACATATTAGTCACATTATGGGGATTATTCACAAGGGCTGTGCAAATTTGTTTTGCCCAGTGAGTCTCAGATTTTATTCTGGTGACTTTATGTCTGAATTATGAAATCCTTCATTCATAAATTCAGCTCTCCACATTAATGTATACCTAAAGGCAAAACCTTTTTGTTTATTTTGGGTAGAGTGAAGAGGGATTAGAACCCCTGTTAGATTTTTATTGCTGTCTGTGCCCCCTGTTAAGGAGATTCGCACTCTCTCTTTGTCATATTTACCATCATCACTCAGAGTGACACCAGAACAGTAATATAGGGGAATACTTCCAATGGGGACACTAGCTCTGCTGACAACAGCGGGATTCCCTCACTGAGGATGGATTTCCTCTCACTTCCTGTTTCATTTATGGGACAAGATTTCCTCTCACTTCCTGTTTCATTTATGGGACAGGATTTCCTCTCACTTCCTGTTTCATTTATGGGACAGGATTTCCTCTCACTTCCTGTTTCATTTATGGGACAAGATTTCCTCACTTCCTGTTTAATTTCTGAGACAGTATTTCCTCTCACTGACTTCCTGTTTCATTTATGGAACAAGATTTCCTCTCACTTCCTGTTTCATTTCTGAGACAGTATTTCCTCTCACTTCCTGTTTCATTTATGGAACAAGATTTCCTCTCACTTCCTGTTTCATTTCTGGGACAGGATTTCCTCTCACTTCCTGTTTCATTTCTGGGACAAGATTTCCTCTCACTTCCTGTTTCATTTCTGGGACAGGATTTCCTATCACTTCCTGTTTCACTTATGGGACAAGATTTCCTCTCACTTCCTGTTTCATTTATAGGACAACATTTCCTCACTTCCTGTTTCCTTTCTGAGACAGTATTTCCTTTCACTTCCTGTTTCATTTATGGAACAAGATTTCCTCTCACTTCCTGTTTCATTTATAGGACAACATTTCCTCACTTCCTGTTTCCTTTCTGAGACAGTATTTCCTCTCACTTCCTGTTTCATTTATGGGACAGGATTTCTTGTTTCATTTATGGGACAAGATTTCCTCTCACTTCCTGTTTCATTTATAGGACAATATTTCTTCACTTCATGTTTCATTTCTGAGACAGTATTTCCTCTCACTTCCTGTTTTGTTTATGGGACAGGATTTCCTCTAACTTCTTGTTTCATTTATGGGACAAGATTTCCTCTCACTTCCTGTTTCATTTATGGGACAAGATTTCCTCTCACTTCCTGTTTCATTTATAGGACAATATTTCCTCACTTCATGTTTCATTTCTGAGACAGTATTTCCTCTCACTTCCGGTTTTGTTTATGGGACAGGATTTCCTCTCACTTCCTGTTACATTTATGGGACAAGATTTCCTCTCCCTTCCTGTTTCATTTATGGGACAAAATGTCCTCTCACTTCCTGTTTCATTTATAGGACAATATTTCCTCACTTCCTGTTTCATTTCTGAGACAGTATTTCCTCTCACTTCCTGTTTCGTTTATGGGACAGGATTTCCTCTCACTTCCTGTTTTGTTTATGGGACAGGATTTCCTCTCACTTCCTGTTTCGTTTATGGGACAGGATTTCCTCTTACTTCCTGTTTCATTTCTGGGACAGGATTTCCTCTCACTTCCTGTTTCATTTATGGGACAGGAAGTGATGGGAAATCTCCCCAGTGGTGTACAAAACCTGACAGGGCTTATAACCCTTGTGTTATAACCCATGTTTTGGTTGTAGTTCTACTTTGTGTTGTTATATCACTCCCACAGGTTGGCGTTCGTTGCGTTCTTTAAGCGCGGCCGCGGCCTGGATGTCGGTTTCGTTACTGCGGCTCCACCAATAACCACACAGAAGCCGGAACACCAATACTCTGTTTATTGACATCACAGGATACAGGTTGGTGGGTTGGGGGAGGGAAGGCCCACACGGGCCGCCATCTTGGTTCGGGTGCCATTTTGTTGGTGGGGTATATTGCCAGTAAATGATATCTATAGATTCGGTTATAGTTTTTCAGTGGAAGGAATTAGTTTCATTATATAAAATAAAATGAGAGAATAATCGGACGGAGACGCAGAACGAATGAAGGAAAAGCAGGACGACCACTAAGCAATCAAAAAAAATGGTCACTACGACGATAGGAATGTCAATACAGTGACCTGGCAGCCAGAACTGGGGATGTTGCTATAGCAACTAAGGCTCCATGATGGCGTTCTGTTATTGCTATGGGCATCACATAAAAGCCGTTAGTAGAGAGGTCACCATGGCAACCACTGCAATTGTATTGACTCAGAATTCATCATTCAGTGTGTTGCCATAGCAATGCGGCAGCCATCGCTAGAAACGTTGGCGTCTTCTAAAGGTGGCTACCATGGTGACGCAGCAGCAGCTCAGGAGCAGGGCTTCTTGGCGACGTTGGTGAGGATCTGGTGCTGAGGGGCTCTGTACGCGATGACAAAACTGTCACCCACAATTCTGCCCCGTCCTTCGCCGTCCACCAATCCCATGAAGAGATAACTGGCACCTGCCAACGCATAAAACGCACCCGTTATTACTGGACATTGTAATACAGACTGCAGAGCATTGCTCCATCCCAAGAACACCGCCCCCCTACAGATCCATCTTGATATATTCTGCAGAACATTGCTCCGTTCCAGCCCCCCCCCCCCCTGACAGATCCATATTGATATTTTCTGCAGAACATTGCTCCGTCCCAGCCCCCCCCTGACAGATCCATATTGATATATTCTGCAGAACATTGCTCCGTCCCATCTCCCTCCTGACAGATCCATATTGATATATTCTGCAGAGCATTGCTCCGTCCCATCTCCCTCCTGACAGATCCATATTGATATACTCTGCAGAACATTGCTCCGTCCCATCTCCCTCCTGACAGATCCATATTGATATATTCTGCAGAACATTGCTCTGTCCCATCTCCCTCCTGACAGATCCATATTGATATATTCTGCAGTACATTGCTCCGTCCCATCTCCCCTTTGACAGATCCATATTGATATATTCTGCAGAACATTGCTTCGTCCCATCTCCCTCCTGACAGATTCATATATTCTGCAGTACATTGCTCCATTCCATCTCCCTGTGGACAGATCCATATTGATATATTCGGCAGAACATTGCTCCGTCCCATCTACCTCCTGACATCCATATTAATAAATTCTGCAGAACATTGCTCCATCCCATCTCCTCCTGACATATCCATATTGATATATTCTGCAGAACATTGCTTCATCCCATCTCCCTCCTGACATATCCATATTGATATAATCTGCAGAACATTGCTCTGTCCCATCTCCCCCTGACATATCCATATTGATATATTCTGCAGAACATTGCTCTGTCTTATCTCCCCTTGACATATCCATATTGATATATTCTGCAGAACATTGCTCCATCCCTTCTCCCTCCGACAGATCCATATTGTTATATTCTGCAGAACATTGCTCCATCCCTTCTCCCCCTGACGTATACATATTGATAAATTCTGAAGATATTTATGGCCTCTCTGGAAATCTGCAGAACATTGCTCTCCATTTTCCCTGAATGATAAGTTCCTCAGTGTCCCCATATATTACCTTTCTTCAGTATGGGGCATCGGGGGCACTCGTTGACGATCTGGACGCTCATGGTTTTGCCGGCCTCTTGAATGGTCAGACCCTCAGTCTTGTAGGTTTGGATGATATTGATGCTGGCGAGCAGAGTGCCCTCCACCTCTCCTTTGGTCAGAGTCTTCACCGTCCCGGTCAGCACTAGGGGTTGGAGGACAGGTAATGGTCACCTTCATGGGTTATGTGCTTTTTGTTAGTGGCCATAAGGTGGTATTTTCCTGATTGAGGTATTTCAAGAACATACCCCATTATGACCACTAGATGGAGCTGATGAAAAGGATTGTATGGCCTACACATGCTCCCACCTGTACAACCCCCAATATAAATCCAATAGAGCGCCTTTAAGATAAAGTGGAAAGAAGACATCAGAACATCACTAGGTGACTGGAGAACCTGGAATTGTATCTAAAGCCCCATATCTTAGAACCCCTGTCAGGTGCTTTTGTGTCCTTTAGGGGAGATTTTCGTTCACTTCCTGTCTAAGAGACCCAACAGGATGTGAGAGGAAATCTTTTCAAACAGGTAATTCTTGTGTTGGACAGCTGTCACCAGAACAAGTGCCCCCATTGGAAGATTGCTCCTTTCCTCCTGTTCTGGTGACACCAGGACCTATAATCAACTGACCATACCTGAGTGTATCCACATACATTGGGGGAAGGGGAGGTTCTTTTGAGTGTTCAAGGACAGAACACCCTGATGAGAATCACTCTATAGTGATAGATGACAGATATTCATCCTATAGGTTGTTTCCGTCTACCCTTTTATTGCTTTATTTCCCCCTACATTTTCTTTGGTAGCCATGACCATCCCGGAGGAGAGTCAACCAGAACCATCAAGATGACCAACCTTGGATTGTCTCCCATAGTTCCCCTATGCGCCACTGAGGATGGACATCTTTGTCCTGAAAAAGGAAGACTGGAGATTTTGTCCATGGACAAGGAACCTTCTACCCCCCCTCCCCACCTTTATAAATAAGATTGTGCTGAGGATGGACATCTTGGCACTAGACAAGGAACCTTCTACCCACCACCTTCCTGAATGAGATTGCACTGAGACTGGAGATTTTGTCCATGGACAAGGAACCTTCTACCCCCCCCGCTCCCCACCTTTATAAATGAGATTGCGCTGAAGATGGACATCTTGGCCCTAGACAAGTGACCATCTACCTATCCACTTTCTTAAATTAGATCGTGCTGAGGATGTACATCTTAGCTCTGAACAAGGAACCTTCTACCTATCAACCTTCTTAAATGAGATTGAGCTAAGGATGAACATCTTTATCCTGGACAAAGAACCTTCTACCCACCCACTTTCTTAAATGAGATCGTGCTGAGGATTGACATCTTGATCTTGGACAAGGAACCTTCTACCCACCCCACCTTCCTTAATGAGATTTTGCTGAGGATAGACATATTGGCCACAGACAAGGAACCTTCTACCCATCCACTTTCTTAAATGAGATCGTTCTCGGGATTGACATCTTGATCCTGAACAAGGAACCTTCTACCCACCTTCCTCAATGCGATTGCGCTGGGGTGGACATTTTGTCCATGGACACAGAAACTTCTACCCACCCATCTTCCTCAATGAGATTGTGCTGGTGTGGACATTTTGTCCATGGACAAGGCACCTTCTGATTGCGCTGGGGTGGACATCTTTTCGCTGGACAAGGAACTTTCTACCCACCCACCTTACTAAAAATGCAGTCACATTGAGAATGAACAACTTGCCCTGGACAGGAAACCTTCTACCCACCCCACCTTCCTTAATGAGATTGTGCTGAGGATAGACATATTGGCCACAAACAAGGAACCTTCTACCCATCCACTTTCTTAAATGAGATCGTGCTCAGGATTGACATCTTGATCCTGGACAGGGAACCTTCTACCCACCCCACCTTCCTCAATGAGATTGCGCTGGGGTGGACATTTTGTCCATGGACACAGAACCTTCTACCCACCCATCTTCCTGAATGAGATTGCGCTGGGGTGGACATTTTGTCCATGGACAAGGCACCTTCTGATTGCGCTGGGGTGGACATCTTTTCCCTGGACAAGGAACCTTCTACCCACCCACCTTACTAAATGCAGTCACATTGAGAATGAACAACTTTCCCTGGACAGGAAACCTTCTACCCACCCCACCTTCCTCAATGAGATTGTGCTGAGGATAGACATATTGGCTACAGACAAGGCACCTTCTACCCATCCACTTTCTTAAATGAGATTGTGTTGAGGATTGACCTCTTGATCCTGGACAAGGAACCTTCTACCCACCCCACCTTCCTCAATAAGATTGTGCTGGGGTGGATATTTTGTCCATGGACAAGGCACCTTCTGATTGCGCTAGGGTGGACATCTTTTCCCTGGACAAGAAACCAACCCACCCACCTTACTAAATGCAGTCACATTGAGAATTAACAACTTGCCCTGGACAGGAAACCTTCTACCCACCCCACCTTCCTTAATGAGATTGTTCTAAAAGATAGACATACTGGCCACAGACAAGAAACCTTCTACCCATCCACTTTCTTAAATAAGATCGTGCTGAGGATTGACATCTTGATCCTGGACAAGGAACCCACCCCACCTTCCTCAATGAGATTGCGCTGGGGTGAACATTTTGTCCATGGACACAGAACCTTCTACCCACCCATCTTCCTCAATGAGATTGCACTGGGGTGGACATTTTGTCCATGGACAAGGCACCTTCTGATTGTGCTGGGGTGGACATCTTTTCCCTGGACAAGGAACCTTCTACCAATCCACCCTACTAAATGCAGTCACATTGAGAATGAACAACTTGCCCTGGACAGGAAACCTTCTAACCACCCGACCTTCCTCAATGAGATTGTGCTGAGGATAGACATATTGACCACAGACAAGGAACCTTCTACCCATCCAATTTCTTAAATAAGATCGTGCTGAGGATTTACATCTTGATCCTGGACAAGGAACCTTCTACCCACCCCACCTTCCTCAATGAGATTGCGCTGGGGTGAACATTTTGTCCATGGACCATTCTGACCCACCCCACCTTCACCCACCTTACTAAATGCAGTCACATTGAGAATGAACAACTTGCCCTGGACGGGAAACCTTCTACCCACCCCACCTTCCTCAATGAGATTGCGCTGGGGTGGACATTTTGTCCATGGACAAGGCACCTTCTGATTGCGCTGGGGTGGACATCTTTTCCCTGGACAAGGAACCTTCTACCCACCCACCTTACTAAATGCAGTCACATTGAGAATGAACAACTTGCCCTGGACGGGAAACCTTCTACCCACCCCACCTTCCTCAATAAGATTGCGCTGGGGTGGACATTTTGTCCATGGACACAGAACCTTCTACCCACCCATCTTCCTCAATGAGATTGCGCTGGGGTGGACATTTTGTCCATGGACAAGGAACCTTCTACCCACCCCACCTTCTACCCATCCACCCTACTGAATGCAGTCACATTGATAATGAACAACTTGCCCTGGACAGGAAACCTTCTACCCACCCCACCTTCCTCAATGAGATTGTGCTGAGGATAGACATATTGGCCACAGACAAGGAACCTTCTACCCACCCATCTTCCTCAATGAGATTGCGCTGGGGTGGACATTTTGTCCATGGACAAGGCACCTTCTGATTGCGCTGGGGTGGACATCTTTTCCCTGGACAAGTAACCTTCTACCCACCCACCCTACTAAATGCAGTCACATTGAGAATGATCAACTTGCCCTGGACAGGAAACCTTCTACCCACCACCTTCCTGAATGAGATGGACCTCTTGGCCCTGGACAAAATACCTACCACCCACCTTCCTAAATAAGATTAATGCTGAGGATGTATATCTTGGCACTGGACAAGAAACCTACTACCCACCCACCTTCCTGAACAGGATTTGGGGATCAATCCACATTCTCAGGTGGATGAAAACCAGAAAACCACCCTCCTGACATTCCTTACCGAACTGGTTGGCGCAGTAGTGGGCTCCCAAAGTTCCCGTCTTCCGGCACTTCTCCGGGCACTTGGCAGGTGAACCTACAATTATCCAAAAGATTAACAAAATGGTATAGTAAGGCGAACCATACCTGGAAAGGTCTTAGATTTCAGTGATAGATTAGAGGCTTGTCCCTGGTTCATCCACCCAAACCTTTTGTTTTATTATGTGGAAAGTTGAAAACCTTGACAGTCTCTTGGGGACTCTGTTGGTGAGATCTCTGGATCTGCACACCGGCGGTATCCATTATAAGGGTTTCCCACCATCCCTATCTGTGTTTCAGAGCCTGTACACTTGTTGTCCCCATTAGGAAGAGATCTCACCATCCCTGTGCTGAGTTCCCAGGTCTGTACACCTGCTGTTCTCTATACGCCTGTAGGTGGTGTGTATCGTGCGTGGCAGCATTAATACACAAAGATCGGTGCAATGTAATTCTTGTATTGAGGTAATGCAGTAACAGATCACAACAAACCCAGTGGGAAAACTACCCAACCGGGCACACTCATAGTTCCCAACAACGTAAAGGAGCGGATTCCAGCTGGACTGACAGCGTCTGTTGAGAGTGGGCAGAATGCGGCCTGGCTGCCTTGTGCCCAATCGGGAAGTTGTCTAGAAGAGATGCAAACCTATGCTTCCCTCCTCGTCAGGAACCTTTCTCTAGAGCTAGTACTGTCCCTCACAGGGAAAGAACCTGTCCGTACTCTACCAAAACTGTGCCAAGCCTAGGAGCCAGAGCTCTGCCTGACCCAAGATGGTTGCCAGAGTCACATGGGATGGCGGCATCCAAATGGATTGAATCCCCAGTTACCAAGGAAACCGTAGAGGAACCACGTTCCTCCTGACTTCTTCTCCATCTGCAGTGCGGCTTCGGATAGCGCCACCTGTAGTGAAGAAAGTAGACTGCGCCTGCCTACAAGCGTGCCTAACATTTGTTTAAATGTTATATATGGAGAACATAAGAGAACAAGCTGGAACTACACTGAATACCTACCAGGTGGAGGAACAAGAACACCCCAAGGTGCAGGAACCCCAAATCTCTGGAGTACTGAAAATACCCCAAGGTGGGTGAAAACAACAACAGGTGTCAGAGCAGAAACACCCCAAGGAACAGAAACACCATAGGGTGACCAAGAGATCCCCAAGAGGAAAAGCAAGAAAAACCCAAGATAGGTAGGAAACTCCTTAACCTCCCAGATGAAGCATCGGGAACATCTCAACATGGGCAGTAACATGGGATGTGTAGTTCCGCAACAGCTGGAGGGCCGTAGTTTGAAGATCCCTGGCCTAGATGAAGGACTCACTAGGATTACCACACGGTGAGCAGAAACGCTCCAAGCTAAGTGGTAACACATAAAACTCCCAAGTGGAGCAGCTGGAACACCCCAAGGGTCGTCAAGGGCATAGCCATTAAAAAATGAATATGGAGATCTTACTGTAGAAGTCCCCAAAAGATCAAATCGGATAACCATTTTACCAGCCTCCACCTGCAATCGAATCTCTGCCTTGGGTGGATCGAACCATTAATCTTAAAGTTCAGCCCAGAAATGTTAGCACTTTAGTCACCTGCGGGAGCTGGCAGATTGTCACGTTTAGGTTTTGCATCCTTGGTGGGTCTGGGTTTCGGGGTGGGCTTAGCTGTGACCGGCCTTAGGCTGGGCTTGGGTGTGGTTAGTTTCGGGGTGGGCTTAGCCGTGGCCGGCTTTGGGCTGGGCTTGGGTGTGGTTGGTTTCGGAGTGGGCTTGAGTGAAGCTTTGGGGGTCGGTTTGGGTTTAGCCGGCGGTTTAATTCCATCTGGGCGGCTCACTGTGCCCACACTGGTTGCTTTGGTCTTTGATTCGGGGTCCGCCTTCGGGACTTCCGACACATCCTTCATTCTGTAGGTGACATCGAATCCCCCCGCCGTCACACTGAGGTCAGATATGAACTGCACCAGCATCTCATTGCCGTCGGAGTAGACCGTCCTGAAAGAAACAAAAATAGCATGAAACCCACCAAAAACTGATACTTCACTTCTGGCTGGAGAGTAGGCTCACCAACTGGGACCTAAGATCTCCTGAGGACAAAAGTATGGACACCTCTACATAAATATATAGCAATAATAGTGTTTGGCTGTGCTGGGATAACAGAGTGTTAGCTCTTCTGGTAGAGACTGGTGTGACTGGCTCAGTGATCTCTGTACAGCCCTGCGGTATATGTCAGAGCTATATACATGTATAATAATAATAGAGTGTGACTGTGGGGGGACATTAGAGTGTAAGCTCCTCTGGTGCAGAAACGTATGTGTCAGTGTTCTCTATACAGTACGGTCAGAGCTATATAGCTGCGATGGTTACATTAGAGTATCAGCTCCTTGATATCTAATCACTGCCCTCACTTTGGTGGGGTGTCTCCACAGTATTTTCCGATTTGATGGTTGTTGTCCATCTGTCCTCCATTGAACACGGCCAGGTAATCGTAGCGGCAGTAACTGTCCTCTTCGATGTCAAACTTTCCAAATACTAGCTCAATCACCTGACAAAGAGAAGATATTGGGATGTATTTATAAAAAAAAAATAATAATAATTCGTCCAGTGAAAGTCTGCCTTTTGTTCTGTGCTAGTTTAATGCTTTTCATTGCATTAAAAAGGAAAATACAGCATTTGGCCAATAGAGGGAGCTAAGTATTATAGAGATTTCATAGTATACTTGGTGCCATCTAGTGGCCAAATGTGACATTTTCAATTTTAAATCAATGAAATACGAATTAGCAGGTTTATTTTTTCCCTTTTGACACAGAAGAAATGTACATTTAATTTCATTGGGTGAATTGCTATGTTTTATAATTTTTTTTTTTAAATATGTTTTTTTCCCTTTTGATACAGAAGGAATGTATATCTTCATTGGGTGAACTGCTATGTTTTATAGTTTTTTAAAAAAAATACACCCCTATGTGTAGCGGCAGTAACTGTCCTCTTCGACGTCAATCTTTCCAAATCAATCACATGAAAATTAAGAAAGATATTGGAATGTATTTTTAAAAAAAGTAATTAGTACCGTCTAGTAAAAGCGTACCTTTGTTCTGTGCTAGTTTAATGCTTTTCATTGCATTAAAAAGGAAAATACAGCATTTGGCCACTAGAGGGAGCAAAGTATCATAGAAATTTCATAGTATACTTGGTGTCACCTAGTGGCCAAATGTGGTATTTAAAACTGAAAATACCACATTTGGCCACTAGAGGGAGCTAATTATTATAGAAATTTCATAGTATACTTGGTGTCATCTAGTGGCCAATTGTGGTATTTAAAACTGAAAATACCACATTTGGCCTCTAGATGGAGCTAAGTATTATAAGGATTTCATATAATATTTAGTGCCATCTAGTGGCCAAATGCGTCATTTTAATTTTTAAATGAATTAAATATGAATTAGCAGGTTTGTTTTTTCCCTTTTGATATAGAAGGAATGTACATTTATCTTCATTGGGTGAACTGCTATGTTTTATAGTTTTTTAAAAAAAAAATACACCCCTATGTGTAGGAGCAGTAACTGTCCTCTTCAACGTCAAACTTTCCAAATCAATCACATGAAAATAAGAAGATATTGGGATGTATTTTTAAAAAAGCAATTTGTCTGTCCAGTAAAAGTGTACCTTTGTTCTGTGCTAGTTTAATGCTTTTCATTGCATTAAAAGGGAAAATACAGCATTTGGCCACTAGAGGGAGCTAAGTATCATAGAAATGTCATAGTATACTTGTCACTTAGTGGCCAAATGTGGTATTTAAAACTGAAAATACCACATTTGGCCACTAGAGGGAGCTAAGTATTATAGAAATTTCATAGTATACTTGGTGTCATCTAGTGGCCAATTGTGGTATTTCAAAACTGAAAATACCACACTTGGCCACTAGTTGGAGCTAAGTACTATAAGGATTTTCATATAATATTTAGTGCCATCTAGTGGCCAAATGTGACATTTTCCATTTTAAATCAATAAAATACCATTTAGCAGGTTCGTTTTTTTTCCCTTTGGACACAGAAGGAATGTACATTTAATTTCATTTTTTTTAAATACACCCCTATGTGCCACAGTACAGATATTACAAGTATGGGGTCCCAGACGATCACTTACCTGGTCTTTTGGGGCGACGATATGCCAGGAGCAGCTGATACCACCTGGGTAATTCGTTTTGGGCCAGTTTGGACTTGTTATACTTCCCTGGGGCTTCTCCATCTTCCCTCCGCAGAAGAGATTCTCTAACCCGACAAAGAGAGTTATCACCATTGTACACAAATCAGAGCAATAAATGTGACAGTATATGTAATATGTGCGTGTCACCCAGCAGGAAGAGGCAAGCAATTGCTACTCCGGTGTCACCGTCTCACCGTTAAGCGCTGGTGCTCCTGCTGAGTACCAGGCTATGAAGCCACGCCCCCCGGTCTCCTCGTCCGTTCCCATCTCCAGCATCATCTGAGGTCCGGTAGACATAATGGTGCCGGGTCGGAAGGTTCCGCAGACTCGCGCCAGCCTCTGGGAATTCTGGCTGTGCCCGTTGTAGATGTTGAGGTAATCGTACCGACAGCTGGGGTCCGCCTCCATATCCAGAAGTCGGAATGACAGGATCACAATGTTACCCTCCGGAACCTGACATGAGCAAAAAAAGGCGGCACTTAAAGGGTGACTCCTCTCTGATTAAAAACCAACAACCGCTAATGTGCTAATCCCGTGTCCAGCTATGCATCTGCATCCATCCTCTTTACTACTCTATTTATAAAACATTCGCTGTGCGATTGTCTCGTTTTCCTACTACCGTCATGAATCATCCCCATTATGTGTCTAATACGTTTTCTTTTAGGATTGTCAGCTCCATCTAGAGGCCATAAGGCAGTATTTGCCTGAAATATTATATTATGGCCACTAGAGGGATCTGAGATTGTCAGCTCCATCTAGTGGCCATAAGGAAGCATTTGCCTGAAATATTAGCTTATGTCCACTAGAGGGCTCTGAGATTGTCAGGTCCATCTAGTGGCCATAAGGAAGTATTTGCCTGAAATATTAGCTTATGGCCACTAGAGGGCTCTGAGATTGTCAGCTCCATCTAGTGGCCATAAGGCAGTATTTGCCTGAAATATTAACTTATGGCCACTAGAGGGCTCTGAGATTGTCAGCTCCATCTAGTGGCCATAAGGCAGTATTTGCCTGAAATATTAACTTATGGCCACTAGAGGGCTCTGAGATTGTCAGCTCCATCTAGTGGCCATAAGGCAGTATTTTCCTGAAATATTAGCTTATGGCCACTAGAGGGCTCTAAGACTGTCAGCTCCATCTAGTGGCCATAAGGCAGTATTTGCCTGAAATATTAGATTATGGCCACTAGAGGCGTTGAGATTGTCAGCTTCCTCTGGTGGCCATAAGGCAGTAATTGCCTGAAATATTAGCTTATGGCCACTAGAGGGCGCTGAAACTATCAGCTCCATCTGGTGGCCATAAGGCAGTATTTGCCTGAAATATTAGCTTATGGCCACTAGAGGGCGCTGAGATTGTCAGCTCCATCTAGTGGCCATACGGCAGTATTTGCCTGAAATATTAGCTTATGGCCACTAGAGGGCGCTGACAATCAGCATTTTTTTCCCTGCTTCCCCCTACACAGCAGTCACTGGCAGGAGCATTCAGATTTTTGGGACTCCCCCCCCCCCCCCAAATGGGGTCATATGATGGGTGGAGCTTAGCTGGATCATGGCATACATTTAAAGCTGAACTACAGGCAGATATAAAAGACAATTTATTGTGGCTTTGATTAAATAATGAAGGGGTCTATGTATAAAACTTTAATAGGACAAAAATCTGCACAATTAGACAGAGAATTGCCACATTATCTCTCCTATGTGTAGTTCCTATATCATCAGCGCCATCTAGTGGCTATGATGCTTTTTCCCCCCTAGAAATTCTTCAATCAAGGAAAACAAAACAAGTCGTGGCCACTAGATGGCGCTGGTGATACAAGAACCACACAATAGGGGAAGCATGGAAATTTTCATCCTGTTTCATACATAGACTCCATGATATTTTTATTTAATGCAAGCAGTGTACATATCTGCATTTTACCTGGCATCATACTTTTGTAGCCACTGTACAGCTGAGCTGAGAGAGGGAGAAGCCGCACAAGGAGCCAATCAGTTGTGTTCATGTGTTAACAAGGAGCATGCCAATAGAAGGAGAGAGCAGAGTGACAGACAGATGAGCCCATCAGTTTTGCCACTTCTCCTTTCTCTTTCCAATCACAGGCTGGGGGGAGGGGACAGGACCCGCAGCAGAGAAAAAAAATCTGTACTCCTGCCCTACATAGACAGGGCTGCGCTGTGTGGCGGGGCTGTGTAAATCTCAGGACTGGATGGACAGGGCTAAAAAAAAAAATCCTTTAGCAGAGAAAGCAGGATCTGGATAAAGAGGAGCACAGGCGTCGTCCTTACCGTGATCTTCCAGGTGCACTTCTTCTTGTGTGGGTAGTAATTCGGGAACCCCTCGCTGGCCACATACCCAGAATCCCCTGTGAGTTCTCCTCCGCACAGGAACACGGGCCTGGAGGAAGGAGGGAAGGGAAAGGTTAGCAAATCTCCATGAGTGAAAGTCAGAATTTATTTTTTGAAAGAAAATTAAGACATTTTGGAGAAATCTGATTGTTCTGCTCAAGAGAGAGTTAAGGGTAGCATCAGAGTTATTGTTTAGATTAGCATTAGTGTTACTGTTTGAGATAGGATTAGTGTTATACTTAGGTGATACTAGAGTGAGAGGATGCTTATGTGGAAATTCATATTTGTTTCCTTAACCCCCCTGTGCTGATATGTAGTGTGCCAGGGGTCCAACAGTAAGTGGAGGGTGGATAACGTCTCACTGCAACTCCACCTCTGCACACCGGAGGGGGCTAAATACACAGACAAATTCTTTCTTTCCTTTCCTTTCCTTTCCTTTCTTCCCTTCCATCTGTCCTTCCTTATTCCTTTTCTCCCTTCCTTGTTCCTTGTCTTCCTTTTTTCTTTACTACTTTTCTTATTTCCCTCCTTCTTTCTTTACTCCTTTATATTCCTTTCCTTTCCTTGCCTTTCCTTTCTTCTTTACTCCTTTCTTCTTTCCTTCCTTCCTTCCTTTCATTTTTTCCTCCTTTCCTTTCATCTTTCCTTCTTCCCTTCCTCCTTCTGTCTTTCCTTCCTCCTGTCCTTCTTTCTTCTTTTCCTTTTATCTGCGCCTTTTTCCTCCTTTCCTTTCCTTCCTTTCTCCTTTCCTTCTTTTCTTCTTTACTCCTTTCTTCTTTCCTTCCTCCTTTCCCTCCTTCTGTCTTTTCTTCCTCCTGTACTTCCTTCTGCCATTCATTCTTCCTTTCCTTCCTTGTTTCTTATCTTCCTTTTTCATTTCCTTTCCTTTCTCCTTTCTATCCCTCTTTTCCTTTCTTCTTTCCTTTCTTCTTTCCTTTCTCCTTTTTTTTCTCCTTCTCCTTCCTTTTTCTTCTTTCCTTTCTCATTTCCTTCCTTTTCTTCTTTTCTTTCTAATTTCCTTCCTTTTCTTCTTTCCTTTCTCCTTTGCTTCTTTTCTTCTTTCATTTTTCCTTTCCTACCTTTCTTCTTTCATTTTCCCCTTTCCTTCCTTTCTTCTTTCCTTTCTCTGTTTTCTTTTCTCTTTTCCTTCCTTTCTCCTCTCCTATCTCCTTCCCTTCCTTTCTCCTTTCCTCCCTTTCTCCTTTCCTTCCTTCTTCTTTCCTTCCTACCTTTCATCTTCTCCTCCTTCCTCTTTTCCTTTTCTTTCCTTTCCTTTCATCTTCCCTTTTTCCCTTCCTCATTTCCCTCCTTGTGTCTTTCCTTCCTCCTATCCTTATTTTTTCCTTTCCTTTCATCTGCCCCTCCTTCCTCCTTTCCTTTCTCCTTTCCCTTTCCTTCTTTTTCTTTTCTCTTTCCTCTTTCCTTCCTCCTCCTTCTTCTTTCCTTCCTCCTGTACTTCCTTCTGCCCTTCATTCTTCCTTTCCTTCCTTTCTTGTTTCCTATCTTCCTTTCTCATTTCCTTTCCTTTCTACTTTCCTTCCTTTCTTTTTTTCATTTCTTTCCTTCCTTTCTCTTTCTTTCTCATTTTCTTCTTTCATTTTTCCTTTCCTTCCTTTCTTCTTTCCTTTCTCCTTTTTCTTTTATTTTTTCTCCTCCTCCTCTCCTTTCTTCCTTTTCTCCTTCCTTTTCTCCTTTTCTCCTCTCCTTTCTCTTTTTTCTTCTCCTTTTCTTCCTTTCCTTCTTTTCTTCCTTCCTTTGTCTTTCCTTTCTCTTTTCCTTCCATTCTCCTCTCCTTTCTCTTTTCTCCTTTCCTTCCATTTTCCTTTCCTTCCTTCCTCTTTTCCTTCCTTTCTTCTTTCATTCATCATTCTTTTTCTTCCTTTCTTCTTTCTTACTTTCCTTCTTTTTTACATTTTTTTTCTTCCCTTCCTTGCCCTGGAGTGGTGGGCTGAGGACATAAGAGCCCCCTATAGTTACTCTGCATGTAGCACAGTGGGCGGGGCTGGGAACAAGCTCTCCAGTTCAGAAAGGATGATGTTCC
Organism: Lithobates sylvaticus; assembly: GCA_028564925.1. NCBI lineage: Eukaryota > Metazoa > Chordata > Amphibia > Anura > Ranidae > Lithobates > Lithobates sylvaticus. Next base: position 35,626,995 of record CM053029.1, on the reverse strand, counting down.
CAGGACACCAGATGATGAAGTTATAATCGGTGAGTTAAAGACCAGCTCCAGCCAATAAACTAATTACACATGTGAGACTCGTATACAGAATCTGTCTACATAAAGTAATAATGATACACTTGTGACCCCCCCGCCGCTCAGAGTTATGGGAATTAACAAGGGGGACTCCATCTTTCAGATTCTGCAATTGTGCCACTGCCCCGCCCCTTCCAGCTCTTATGCCCCATAATGTTGTCGGAAATTCCGACCATGTGTAGGCTCCATCTGGATTTTCCGACGGACAAAGTTTTATCTCCTGCTCTCAAATTTTCCGACAACAAAGTCCTATCGGACTTTTTCCGATCGTGTGTAGCAAATTCCAACGGACAAAGTGCCACGCATGCTCAGATCACATTACAAGACCAAAGCTATTGGCTACTAGCCTCTACGTAGTCCCGTCGTAGGCAACAAACGTCACCACGTTCAGAATGATCGGATTTTCCGACAACTTTGTCCGACCGTGTGTATGCAACACCAGTGTCGGACAAAATCCGTCGGAAAAAATCTGACGGATTTTGTGGTCGGATTTTCCGACCGTGTGTACGGGGGGCATAAGAATAACTAGAGAACGTGACCAAACTGGCCACACCCACCCACCTCCCTCCCCCCTCCTATTCACCGACATCCCCCCTCTTGCTACAAGGCTTACAGAGAAGACACGCTGACTGCAAGCCTGATTTTATCTGTCAGCTGGTGTGTGAAATGAAAAGCGATCTGTAACTTTGGAAGGAACACAGGAGAGAACTAGCGTCTGATCTGTGGTCACTGAGCCCCGGGATGTTTGTGGAGGGAAGATGGAGAGATGAGCAGAGCTGACATCTGGTAGCACTTCATGATGGGAATTCCAAACGTCGCTGGTTTTACTCCAACCTGTCATTTCCAGACTCTGCTATCTAAATTTATCTATCACATTGTGAAATAGAGGTGGGGGGAGGGGGGGCACTTATAGATTATAGAACTTGTTTTCATAGCTCTGACATATACCGCAGTGCTGTACAGAGAACACTGAGCCAGTCACTTCAGTCTCTGTACCAGAGGAGCTTACACTCTAATGTCCCCCCCACACAAACAGCATCATGAAGGCCAAGGAACACACCAGACAGGTCAGGGATAAAGTTGTAGAGAAGTATAAAGCAGGGTTAGGGTATAAAGAAATCTCCCAAGCTTTGGACATCTCACAGAGGACTGTTCTTTCCATTTTCCGATGATGGATTGAGTATGGGACAACTGCAAACCTACCAAGACATGGCCGTCCACCTAAACTGACCGGCCGGGCAATGAGACCATTCATCAGAGAAGAGCCAAGAGGTCCATGGTAAGCCCCCGTACACACGGTCGGACATTCCAATCACCAAATCCGTCGGATAATTTCCAAAGGATTTTGTCCGAAGCTGGTGTTGCACACACACAGGGTCGGACAATGTTGTCGGAAAATCAGATCGTTCCGAACGAGGCGACGTACAAAACGTACGACGGGACTACGTACAGGGCAGTAGCCAATAGCTTTTCGTCTCCAAATTTCTTCTGAGCATGCGCGGCACTTTGTGTGTTGGAATTCTCTACACACGATTGGAAAAAGTCGGATTGGATTTTTGTTGTCGGAAAATTTTAGATCCTGTTCTCAAATTTTTTCCGTCGGAAATTTCCGACGGAAAAAGCCAGCTAGAGCCCACACACGGTCGGATTTTCCGACAACATAATCCGATCGGACTTTTTCCATCGGAATATGCGACCGTGTGTACGGGCAGGGGCGGACTGACCATTCGGCCACTCGGGCACTTCCCGAGGGCCCGGGGCCACTAGGGGGCCCCATCAGGGTTGCCAGCCTCAGTAAAACCAGGGACAGTATGTAAAAACCTGTGTTTTTTTTTACATGTGTCTCTGAAATGTCCCTTACCGACATCCTTTTGGTCTAAAAATCCAGAGATTGTAGCTGCCCCACCTCTCCAGTACCTTCTCAGCCAATAGAAACGTGTCTGTGTATACTGTGTGTACATGTATGTGTATACTGTGTGATTGTATACTGTGTGTGTGTATACTGTGTGATTGTATACTGTGTGTCTGTGTATACTGTGTGATTGTATACTGTGTGTCTGTGTATACTGTGTGATTGTATACTGTGTGTCTGTGTATACTGTGTGATTATATACTGTGTGTGTATACTGTGTGATTGTATACTGTGTGTCTGTGTATACTGTGTGATTATATACTGTGTGTGTATACTGTGTGATTGTATACTGTGTGTCTGTGTATACTGTGTGTACATGTATGTGTATACTGTTTGATTGTATACTGTGTGTGTATACTGTGTGGCCCCATAATCTCTGATTGCCTGGGGGCCCCATAATCTCTGATTGCCTGGGGGGCCCCATAATCTCCTATTGCCCGGGGGGCCCCATGAGTTGTCAGTCTGCCCCTGTGTACGGGGCATAACTCTGGAGGAGATCCACAGCTCAGGTAGGAGAATCTGTCCACGGGACAACCGAGCGTCAGATTTTTGTCAAAAGGGCGCGTGCCAGGGTCTTGTCTTGCATACTAACGTTACACAAATTGTCGTGCCACAAACACGAACGCAGTGACGTACTACGAGGAATTTCAGCTCTTGAGCGCCACCATTTGGGCCCATTCTGCCAATTTCGTGTTTGGTGAGCATTGGTTTCCGAGCATGCGTGTTTGTACTTTTCGACTTTTGTGTGACGGGTTTTGTGTACTGACCGTCCGAAAATCTGACGCGGAGCTGTCGTTTGACAAAAATTGACTAGACTAGATTAGAGATAACAGTCTAGTAAATTTAATATAGACTCCACTTTAAGTATGGTCCTCAGCTCCATTTAGTTTCCAGAAGATAGTAAATCATTGAGTTTAAATAGAAAATATCGCATTTGGCCACTAGATGGCGTTGAGTGGAGTTCCACCCAAAAATGGGACGTCCACTTTTTGGAATCCCCCCCCCCCCTCCGGTGTTGGCCGAAAAATTGGAAAACAATCGCCAAAAGGAGCTTACTAACGGTAAGAACTTTGGACAACAGCCTATCAAATGACAATCCCCTTCTGATTTTTGTACCGTGTGTAGGAGGCTTTAGTGGTGCTCTCCACAAATCTGACCTTTATGGAAGAGTGACAAGAAGAAAGACATTGTTGAAAGAAAGTCATAAGAAGTCTCGTTTGCAGTTTGCGAGGAGCCAACAAATGTGGAAGAAGGTGCTCTGGTCAGATGAGACCAAAATTGAACTTTTTGGTCTAAAAGCAAAACGCTATGTGTAGAGGAAAACTAACACGGCACATCACCCTGAACACACCATCCCCACTGTGAAACATGGTGGTGGCAGCATCATGTTGTGGGGATGCTTTTCTTCAGCAGGGACAGGGAGGCTGGTCAGAGTTGATGGGAAGATGGATGGAGCCAAATACAGGGCAATCTTAGAAGAAAACCTGTCAGGGTCTGCAAAAGCACCCTGAACACACCATTCCCATTACACCTAACTCTGTACCCCCACCTACATCCCCCTTTACTTGCACTAAAACTGCTTCTCCACTTGCACCCCCTTGGGCCAAAATTGAATGTTCTCAGGCTTTATTCGAATGATATTCCTTGAAAAAAAAAAGCGTAAATAATGAAAATATCACCCTATGGCCACTAGATGGTTCTAGGGAGCATACTTATTCCCTATGATACTCAGCGCCATCTAGTGGCATAATGTGGTATTTCCCCCGCCTTCACACTATTTGTTCTCAATGAATAACATTTAAACTGCCGAGAATACAGCGTGAGAACATTTGATATTGCCCTATTCGTACAGAATTAATATACAACATATGCAGTTTCAATGGAAGAACAGCAATGCGATTTCTATAACTACTTCCCCAAAGGGTTGATTTTGTAAGAATTTGCTAAGTGAAAGGGCGTGCACACTCGCCCTGTGAGAACGGGGCAAAAAAACTGATGTTATTAGGCTATATCCACTACTGATTGAATGTTATTCATTTAAGATGGTGCTGAGTATCACAGATTATAAATATGTTCCTCAACTCCATGCAGTGGCCATATGGCCATAAAACATTAATTCTAAATGGAAAATACTGCATTTGGACACTAGATAGCGCTGGGTATCACAAATCTTAACACCTTTCTGGTGGCCACGCACATATATGTGGCCTATCCGCAGTTGGGCTTTAACGCCGAGCGGGCGCATATATGCGTATATATGTAAACAGTCCACTGTGCTGAGAACGTGCTCCCTGCATACTCCCAACACATTAGGTAAACTGTCACGGAAAACTTGCGATCAGGAGCTTTCGATCATGTAACAGCCAGTCACATGATCGGAATGCCCACTACTGGGGGCAGCAGTCAGAAGGGGGTTAAGCATGCTTCTCAGCTCCATCTAGTGGCCATAAGGTTTTAAACTATTGCTTTTAAATGGAATAATACCGCATTTGGCCACTAGATGGTACTGAGTATCACAGATATTATGTATGCTCCTCAGCTCCATCTAGTGGCCATAAGGCTTTAAACTATTGATTTTAAATGGAATAATACCACATTTGGCCACTAGATGGTACTGAGTATCACAGATATTATGTATGCTCCTCAGCTCCATCTAGTGGCCTTAAGGTGGTAAATCCCTGATTTTACATGGAAAATACCACATTTGGCCACTAGATGGTGCTGTGTATCACAGATGTTAAAGTGGAGTTCCACCCTAAAGTGGAACTTCCACTTTTCGTAACCCCCCCCCCCTCCGGTGTCACATTTGGCACCTTTCAAGGGGGAGGGGGGTGCAGATACCTGTCTAAGACAGATATTTGCACCCACTTCCGGGCATAAACTCCCACGGGAGTCTATGCCTCTTCCTGTCCCACCGCACTGTCTGCCGGGACACACGGGTCCCAGAGACAGCGCGGACGATTCCCATTGCACTGCCCGACTCGCGCATGCGTAGTAGGGAACCAGGAAGTGAAGCCGCAACGCTTCACTTCCTGATTCCCTTAATGAGAATGGCGGCGGCAGCACCCGAGAACCGAGCGATTTCTCGGCTTCGGCTGCCGACATCGCTGGACCCTGGGACAGGTAAGTGTCTGTCATGAACCTTGAAACACTGAAGTATTTCTCCTTTGATTCATGACAGTGTCCATTTATTAAAAGTCAGCAGCTGCAGTATTTGTAGCTGCTGGCTTTTAATTTTTTTTTCTTTCTGTGCAATCCCTCTTTAAGTATGCTCCTTGTCCTGGTATTCAACCGCTTTAAGTATGGTCCTCAGCTCCATTTAGTGGCCAAAAGATAGTAAATCATTGAGTATAAATAGAAAATATCGCATTTGGCCACTAGATGGCATTGAGTATCATAGAGAATAAGTTTGTCCCTCGGCTCTATCTGGTGGCCATAAGGTCATAAACCATTGATCTTAAATGTAAAATACCACATTTGGCCACTAGATGATAGTCACAGATATTAAGTATGCTCTTCCGCTCCATCTAGTGGCCATAAGGCTGTAAAACATTGATTTTAAATGTAAAATACTGCATTTGTCCACTAGATAGCGCTGAGTGTCATAGGTGTTAAATCGGAGATCCGCCGGAAAAATAAATATTAAAAGCCAGCAGCTACAAATACTGCAGCTGCTGACTTTTAATATATGTACATTTACCTGTCCAAGGAGCCCGCGATGTCGGCAGCCGAAGCCGATCTGTCCATCGGCTCTCGGCTGCTACCGCCGCCATCCTCAGTAAGGGAATCAGGAAGTGAAGCCTTGTGGCTTCACTTCCTGGTTCCCTACTGCGCATGCGCGAGTCGTGCTGCGTGATCCCACTGGTCCCTGCTGTCCCAGAAGACAGCGGGGGAGGACAGAGTAGGCGCCGGAAGTGGCGTAGGTCTACACGGTGATCTATGCCAGGAAGTGGGAGCAAACACCTGTATCTGCTCCCTCCTCCCCCCTGAAAGGTGCCAAATGTGACACCGGAGGTGGGGGGAGATTCCAAAAAGTGGAAGTCCCATTTTTGGGTGGAACTCCACTTTAAGTATGGTCCTCAGCTCCATTTAGTTTCCAGAAGATAGTAAATCATTGAGTTTAAATAGAAAATATCGCATTTGGCCACTAAATGGCGTTGAGTATCATAGAGAATAAGTAGGTTCCTCAGCTCTATCTAGTGGCCATAAGGTTGTAAAACATTGATCTTAAATGCAAAATACCACATTTGGCCACTAGATGGTGCTGAGTATCACAGATTATAAATATGTTCCTCAACTCCATGCAGTGGCCATATGGCCATAAAACATTAATTCTAAATGGAAAATACTGCATTTGGACACTAGATAGCGCTGGGTATCACAAATCTTAACTCCTTTCTGGTGGCCACGCACATATATGTGGCCTATCCGCAGGTGGGCTTTAACGTCGAGTGGGCGCATATATATGTAAACAGTGTACTGTGCTGAGAACATGCTCCCTGCATGCTCCCTGCATGCTCCCAACACATTAGGTAAACTGTCACAGAAAACTTTGCAATCAGGAGCTTTCGATCATGTGACAGCCAGTCACATGATCGGAATGCCCGCCTCTGGGGGCAAGGGGCAGAAGGGGGTTAAGTATGCTTCTCAGCTCCATCTGCTGGCCATAAGGCTTTAAACTATTGATTTTAAATGGAATAATACCGCATTTGGCCACTAGATGGTACTAAGTATCACAGATATTAAATGTGTTCCTCAGCTCCATCTAGTGGCCATAAGGCTTTAAACTATTGATTTTAAATGTAATAATACCACATTTGGCCACTAGATGGTACTAAGTATCACAGCTATGTATTCTCCTCAGCTCCATCTAGTGGCCATAAGGTGGTAAATCCCTGATTTTACATGGAAAATACCACATTTGGCCACTAGATGGAGCTGAGTATCATATGTATTGATACTCATCAGCTCCATCTAGTGACCATAAGGCTCTAAACCATAAGGTCTTCAAACTACGGCCCTCCAGTTGTTCAGGAACTACAATTCCCATCATGCCTAGTCATGTCAGAGTTTTTACAATGCCTCATGGGACGTGTAGTTCCGTAGCAGCTGAAGGGCCGTAGTTTCCAGATCCCTGCTTTAAATGGAAAATACCGCATTTGGCCCCTAGATGACATTGACTATCATAGAAAATAAGTATGTTCCTTGGCTCTGGCTAGTGGCTTTAAGGCTGTAAACCATTGAATTTAAATGGAAAATACTGCATCAGGCCACTAGATGGTGCTGAGTATCACAGATAATAGGTATGCTCCTCATCTCCATCTAGTAGCCATAAGGCTGGCAAATCATTGATTTTAAATGGCAAATACCACATTTGGCCACTAGATGGAGGTAGGAACTTCCATCTAGTGGCCAGATATGGTATTTTCTGTTTAATGCTTACCTCCATCTAGTGGCCAAATACGGTATTCCCCATTTAAAATCAATGATTTACATTTGAATAGCCCAGGATATAGCCTAATAACATTCGCACAGAACAAACGTACATTCACTTTCACTGGGCCGTTTTATTTTTATTAATCAACCTTTTAAGTGTTTAATAAAATCAGCTTTCTTTGGAACATTTGACTGTATGTGCTCAAATGTTTGTAACGTTGTAACAAGTCCTACGGAAGAATTATTTCCTCTACAGGGTCACTTCAGACATCAAATAAAATTCTTATTTTCACCAGACGACTCATTTGTAAAAAAAAAAAAAAAAAAGAAAGGAAAAAAAAAAAGTTCCACTTGAAGTTTCTGGAAATCCATTGTGCCTGCCAGTATCACAGCGAGCGCTGCTGGGGAGAAGATTTGGCGGCCGTGCGCAGTTTGGATGCCTGCCACTCGCTCAGAGGTTAGGAGGGCAGCGACTGAGAGGCTGATTGTAATCCTTCCAGTAACCGTTCGTTGATCGACGACTTGGCTCCAGCGCACGCAGGAGCCGAATACGGTCGAGGGCGATGACGCCAATCCACCGCCCCCCCCCCCCTCTGAATCTGCAGCTACTGACCCTCCCAGGGACAATCTGGGGGCTATAAAAAAAAGTTGAAATGTTCTCATTGATCCATCGGAACGTGCGCTCGTTCCCCACGCATCGTGTGTAGGGCAGACCATTCATTTCAATGGACAGCCTTATGCTCAATCAATGCGCAAAAGTAGTCCCTGCCCGCGCCACGTGGGCGCTGCGGAAACCATGCGTTTGGGTACATGCGTTAGCAGATGCGCGTGTCTGCCAGAGGGCAACGCGTTTCTGTGTGTGTCGGGAAAGCTCACAATCGCAAGGTGTGAACCTGACCTAATTCGATCACAAATTGCAGGTCGATTAGTCCTCGGTCACAGGGCGTACGTACGCATATGCCAGTCCGAGGGTCCGTGTTTGCCCGTACAGGGACGCACAGGCGTTCCGCGCATCCCCGTGCAGGCGGTCCCATTCGGTTCAAGCAGCGGCTGCTCCCAATTTGACACAGGAGAAGAAAAGGTTTTCTATGTATTCTGACTCCGATTGTTGTGGTGTGACTATCCCTTGTGAGACCTCTATGCCTGGCCTGTATAAGATATAATCACTGAGGACGATCCTCATCAGATAGCTTGAATTCACCAAATACCGATTCCATCCAGAAAGGTGCTTTTATTCTGAACATCAGATGACAGATACACCCCCCCCCTTGTGGAATGTAGCCAGTTATACCTCATATTGTCATGAGTCTAAGGCTATTGTACGTGATGAATGGCGGCTCCAATCTGTCTGTGCGAAACAAAGGCTAATTTAAGTGAGGTGTGTGCTATCAGAGATCAAAATTCCAAGATTAGACAGAAGTCGGATTATGTGCAATTCTGGACAGACACTGCCCCCCAGAGACCACTTGTGGCAGAACGATCAGAATAAATGAAGGCATCTATCAAGGAAGTAGGTGGGCGGGCAATGGGAGGTGCTGTGCGTGAGGTGTGTTTGACAAAAAGAGTTTTCACACACAACTGACCCTCTTATCCCACCTGGAGGCCAGCTGCGAGGACCGTGTTAAGTAGATCATTATATTGTATTTTAACTGTATAGTATATCATTGTATTGTAGCCTTGCTGTATGTTATGTAATTGTGTAACCCCCTTTTAATACACATTAGCTTTCTTATTTCCTTGGGAAATAAATAAGATTTGATTATTCTTAAGCCGTGTGTTTGGTTTCATAACTAAATGTATTATTGTAATACTAACAGTAGCATGCGCTCATAGTTTTAACAGACTGACTAATCTACAGAGACTAGACAAAGTACCTAGTTGAGATATATATAGATTGTAGTGGTATATCGTTTTCTACAATTATCAAATTCTACAACAGGATACAAACAGATGAATACTATGAATGTAGTATTTATGCGGTCAAAAGATGATATTGTCAGTAGCTTATAATGCAGAATACATGTGCCCTGCTACATGTGGCTTGTAGCTGCATCCATGACACAGGAAGTACAATAACAGAAAGAAGGGTGGAGCATTACATATAAAGGTAGTGTGTCATAACATCAGGGAAAAAGAACATGGGAAACAAGTGCATTACCACAAAAGGTCACTAGATGGCAGCATGTGAACTAAATATAAACGTCCATAGAAAAGGGTTAGGAAAACAGTCTATATAAATTCTATGCCCCGTTGGGGCAGCACACTATAGAAGCAATTAGTTTTGCTTCAGTGGCACGTTATGGGGTCTTTTTTCTATTGGAGCAATTCGTTTTATTTCAGCGGAACGCTATGGGGGTCTATTTATTTAAAAAAAAATTGCTGTTTGAATGTCTCAGCGTTTTCACAGCCATTGCTAACAATCCTTGTCATTTGTCTAGTATGTTCGTCATCTCCTTCTAGTGGCCACAATGTGGTATTTTCCTGAAATGTGGCAATAATGCATAATAATATAATAATATGTAATACTAATATATATATATATATATATATATATATATATATATATATATACCCACACATATACAGTAAAACCTCAGATTGCGAGTAACGCCGTTTACGAGCGTTTTGCAATACGATCTGTTGTTTTTTTTAAATACCGACTCAATTTGTGAGCGTTGTCTCGCAAGACAAGCAGGATTCAAGCCTCTGGGGTGTGCAGTACTGCATTTGGCCAGAGGTGCGGGGGGCACCGGTGACGCTCAGAGCCACTCGGAGACGCTTGGATACACTCGGAGACCCTTGGAAACACTACGTTCCGAGTGTTTCCGAGGGTTTCTGCGTGGCTCCAATAGTTTCCGAGTGTTTCTGAGTGTTCCCCGAGCTTCTCTGAGTGTTTCTGAGTGTCTCTGACCGGTTCCGAATGTTTCTGAGTGTCTCCGAGCTTCTGCAAGTGTTTCAGAGTGTTTTCTAAGTGGCTCCAAGCATTTCTGAGCGTTTCCGAGTGTCTCTGAGCATTTCCGAGTGTTTCTGAGTGGCTCCAAGTGTTTGAGCGTTTCTGAGTGTCTCTGAGCATTTTCAAGGGTGTTTCTGAGTGTCTCCGGCGCCCCCCACCTCTGGCCACATGTGGTAATGCATACAATAGCAGTCACTGTGGAACTAATTATCTTATCTCTGTAATCATTAAAACCACACTCCAGGCTTGCCCCCCCTGGAGGTTTAAAAAAAAAAAACAGCTCTGTCCAGGGCTGTCCATGCAGTAACTCTTCATCGCCACAAGATGTCCTCAGTCTTTTGGGCTTAAATGACGTTGGGCATCACTAAACCTGGAACGCTGTGAGTGCAGGCTGTCATGGCCCCGCCCCCACTGGGAACAGGCTGTCATGGCCCCGCCCCCACTGGGAACAGGCTGTCATGGCCCCGCCCCCTGAGCACAGAGCCCTGCATTACCAGTGTATTGATGTAGAAGCATTAGTGAGAACCGCTCACCGCTATGAACAGCCGGAAAGGTGACCCGGTGTGTCATGGGAAGAAATCTGAAATATGTACGTTAAAAAAAAAAAAAAAACGTACTACTGGTGGGGGCTTCATGGAGGGAGTGTTTCTATATAAGTACCTTAAATAATAATAATTCAAAACAAAAATGTAAAACAAAATAAATAAATAAATAAAGGAAAATGCATGAATAAGGATCTTTATTATTTTTTAGCCATTGGACCGCCATTTTCAAATCTCATTGAAGCTGAAAATAACTGACCCCTTTTTGAAAATAAGGATCCTTATCATTGGGGTGTATTTATTAAAAATAAAAAAATTATTAATAGAGCTATTTATTCTGTGAAACTGCATGTATATTTGTTCTGTGCAAATGGAGGCATAAGTGAATGTTCAGCTATTTAGTTAAAAAAAAAAAAAAAATGTATAAAAAAGTGGAAATTACCACATCATGGCCACTAGATGGAGTTGAGGAGCATTCGTAGTAATACAGAGCACCATCTAGTGGCCATATGGCTGTATTTTCCCCATTCACACTTTGTTTTTCAGAGCAAAACATTTGATCTGCAGAGAATAGATCCCGAGAACGTTTGACACATGCGGTTTCAAAAAAAATAAATATTAAGAAATTTGGAAGGTGTATTTGGTATTTTCCCTATGACTCTGGAGCCTTAATTTACACAAAATTTTTTTTTGGACGTGCAGGTAATCAATATGACCAATTGTGATTCTGGTGCTATGCATTTTGCCAACTCATGAATTTTTTCAAATTTGTACATTTTTGTTATATTTTTGTGCTTGTTCGTTCTATTTTTCTAAAAATATCTTTTTATTCTTAGTGCTTACGGTGCCTGATATCAATAAATTCTCCTGAAGAAGCCAGTTACCAAGGCGAAACATGTAGGGATTAAATCAGTCTGCACCTGTATCAGTAATATTCAACCTTAAGGGGTTGATTTAGAAATAACTTGCATAGCAGAAGAAATATTTTGCTTATCATCTAATACAAATGCTGCACCACATCCCTTAAATTTATAGAGATGTGGGAGGTATATTTGGGATTTTCCCTATGACTCCGGAGCCTCAATTTACATACAAGATCAATATGACCAATTGTGATTCTGGTTCTATGCATTTTGCCAACTCATGAATTTTTTCAAATTTTCATCGTCTGTTATGTATTCTTTCAATAAAACATTTGTAAAAGAATTTTTTCAAATTTGTACATTTTTGTTATATTTTTGTGATTGTTCGTTCTATATTTCAATAAAAAATGTTTTATTCTTAGTGCTTACTGTGCCTGATATCAATAATTTCTCCTGAAGAAGCCAATTACCAAGGCGAAACATGTAGAGATTAAATCAGTTTGCACCTGTATCAGTACTGTAATATCAATACTCTTTGGATGTTTGTTTTTAACACTTGTTCTAATAAATTTCTACTTTTTTATAAATGATTTTGTTGTAATTGTGCACCCTAAAAATCCCAAATACACCTTCCAAATTTCTATAACTTGCATAGCAATTTGTCCTGTGTAACTGCATGTAGATTCCTTCTGTGCGAATGGGGGTGCATCATTGAATGTTAGGCTATTCATTGAAAAAAAAAAGTGTGAAAGGGGAAATTACCACATTATGGCCACTAGATGGAGCTGAGGAGCATACTTATTCCCTGTGAGACACAGCACCATCTAGTGGCAATATTGGGATTGATTTATTAAGGGGCTGATTCATAAATAACTTGCATAGAAATTTTTGTCCTGTGTAACTGCATGTAGATTCCTTCTTTGTGAATGGGGGGCATCATTGAATGTTAGGCTATTCATTGGAAAAAAAAAAGTGTGAAAGGGGAAATTACCACATTACGGCCACTAGATGGAGCTGTGGAGCATACTTATTCCCTGTGATACACAGCACCATCTAGTGGCCATATTGCTGTATTTTCCTCATTCGCACTTTATTTTTCAGAGCAAAACATTTGATCTGCAAAGAATAGATCCCGAGAACGTTTGATTCGCCTCATTCGCACAGAACCAAATACACATGCGGTTTCAATAGATGAACAGCTGTGCAACCTTAAGGGGTTGATTTATAAATAACTTGCATAGCAATTAGTCCTGTGTAACTGCATGTGCATTCCTTCTCTTCTGCGCGAATGGGGGGGGGGGGGGGGGGGGGGGGATCCTTGAATGTTAGGCTATTCATTGAAACAAAAAAAAGGGGAAATTACCACATTATGGCCACTAGATGGAGCTGAGGAGCATACTTATTCCCTGTGATACACAGCACCATCTAGTGGCAATATCGGGATTGATTTATTAAGGGGCTGATTCATAAATAACTTGCATAGCAATTTTTTTCCTGTGTAACTGCATGTACATTCCTTCTGTGCAAATGGGGGGCATCATTGAATGTTAGGCTATTCATTAAAAAAAAAAAAAAAAAAGTGTGAAAGGGGAAATTACCACATTATGGCCACTAGATGGAGCTCAGGAGCATACTTATTCCCTGTGATACACAGTACCATCTAGTGGCAATATTGGGATTGATTTATTAAGGGTTTGATTTATGAAGAATTTGCATAGTCATTTGTCCCGTGTAACTGCATGTACATTCATTCGGGGTGAATGGGGGCAAAATTAAATGTTAGGCAATTTTCCCTCCTGGTTGAATGTTATTCATAAGACTGGTGGAGAAAAATACCTCATTACGGCCAGTAGATGGAGCGGGCGATCATAATAAATAAGTATTTATTTCCTCCCAGCTATCTCTAGTTGGCCATGACGCGGTATTTTCCACATTCGCTGTATTGTGTATGAACGAAGAACATTCGACCTGGAGAAATGAGCTCCTTTTGGCATCTGATTTGCTCCTATTGGCACCGAATGAATGTACATGCAGTTGCAGAGGCATATTTGGTATAAATACACCCCTCTGTGTTTTAGCTTTGTGAATGGAGCATCATACATGGCAGTTCCATGCCAAGGAGGTCTATCGGAGGAAAACGTGGAGGTGTCTGTGATTTTGGAGACATGGTAGGGTGAGATCTCTGCCCGGGGCTGGAGAGCGCGGCGCGGAGTGTGACGTCCGCAGTGGGTGAATGAGAGTTTATGAAGGTTCCTATATAAACACATAGCCATGCGTCGCTGTGTTTGCTCTCCTGCACTGTATACAGGGAGAGGTCTGTATACAGAGGGATAAGTGTGGACACACACAGAGGGCTTTTATACCAGAACACCGAGCGCATTCACTGCCCACCCCCCCCCCCAAACTCTGTCCCTTCAAAGACCTTTCATTGGGTGTATGGAGGGAAAGCTGGTGTTACTCTAACTACATCCGGAGAGAAACCGCACTGAGATACTGTATGATCTGGAGTTTGTGTTTGTTCCTTACAGTACACAAGTGTTTATATTATCATATATATATATTATATATATATATATATATATATATATATATATATATATATATATATATATATATATATGTGTGTGTATGTACATACTGTCCAATATATATATATATATATATATATATATATATATATATATATATATATATATATATATATATTTATTGGATATAAAGTAGTGAGTGTACAGCTTGTATAACAGTGTAAATTTGCTGTCCCCTCAACACACAGCCATTAATGTCTAAACCGCTGGCAACAAAAGTGAGTACACCCCTAAGTGAAAATGTCCGAATTGGGCCCAATTAGCCATTTTCCCCTCCCCGGTGTCATGTGACTGGTTTGTGTTACAAGGTCTCAGGTGTGAATGGGGAGCAGGTGTGTTAAATTTGGTGTTATCGCTCTCACTCTCTCATACTGGTCACTGGAAGTTCAACATGGCACCTCATGGCAAAGAACTCTCTGAGAATCTGAAAGAAAGAATTGCTGCTCTACATGAAGATGGCCTAGGCCAGTGATGGCGAACCTTGGCACCCCCAGATGTTTTGGAACTACATTTCCCATGATGCTCAACCACACTGAAGTGTGCATTAGCATCATGGGAAATGTAGTTCCAAAACGTCTGAGGTGCCAAGGTTCACCATCACTGGTCTAGGCTATAAGAAGATTACTAAGACCCTGAAACTGAGCTGCAGCACGGTGGCCAAGACCATACAGCGGTATTGAAGGGATATTTAGTTTAACTACTTCTTTGTATTATAGTCAGTTTCCATTTTGTGTGTCTCTAACATCCATTTTGTCAGATATGCTCAAGTCTTGCTAATCTAGTTTCGTTTTTCCATAATACTGTAATCTTCTGTTGGGTTTCATATCTTGTAAAGCACGTGATATTTTAGAAATAATTAGTTTCACTGTGGGCGTCAGACTGTACTTATGTGTCTCTGTATATGATTGGATAATTTGTCTAAGGGCGGTACTTTCTGAAAACCCCTCTTATATTCACACCCAAGAATAAAGATTTAGATTTGCTTGGAGACATTTGCTGTATGTTTCTTTGTCAAAGGGCAAATCTCCAGGCCTGTTTTCGGGATTGCACGGCATACCAAAGCAGAGAGAGTGGCCCCTAATCTACATTTTTATTTCCTTTCAGGTATAACAGGACAGATTCCACTCAGAACAGGCCTCGTCATGGTCCACCAAAGAAGTTGAGGTCACATGCTCAGCGTCATATCCAGAGGTTGTCTTTGGGAAATAGACGTATGAGTGCTGCCAGCATTGCTGCAGAGGTTGAAGGGGTGGGGGGGTCAGTCTGTCAGTGCTCAGACCATATGCCGCACACTGCACCAAATTGGTCTGCATGGCTGTCGCCCCAGAAGGAAGCCTCTTCTAAAGATGATGCACAAGAAAGCCTGCAAACAGTTTCCTGAAGTCAAGCAGACTAAGGACATGGGATTACTGGAACCATGTCCTGTGGTCTGATGAGACCAAGATAAACATATTTGGTGTCAGATGGTGTCAGGCGTGTGTGGGGGCAACCAGGTGAGGAGGACAAAGACGAGTGTGTCTTGTCTACAGTCAAGCATGGTGGTGGGAGTGTCATGGTCTGGGGCTGCATGAGTGCTGCCGACACTGCGGAGCTACAGAACCATGAATGCCAACATGTACTGTGACATACTGAAGCAGAGCATGATCCCCTCCCTTCAGAGACTGGGCCGCAGGGCAGTATTCCAACATGATAACCACCCCAAACACACCTCCAAGACAACCACTGCCTTGCTAAAGAAGCTGAGGATAAAGGTGATGGACTGGCCAAGCATGTCTCCAGACCTAAACCCTATTGATCATCTGTAGGGCATCCTCAAACGAAAGGTGGAGGAGCACAAGGTCTCTAACATCCACCAGCTCCGTGATGTCGTCATGGAGGAGTGGAAGAGGACTCCAGTGCCAACCTGTGAAGCTCTGGTGAACTCCATGCCCAAGAGGGTTAAGACAGTGCTGGAAAATAATGGTGGCCCCACAAAATATTGACACTTTGGGCCCAATTTGGACATTTTCACTTAGGGGTGTACTCACTTTTGTTGCCAGCGGTTTAGACATTAATGGCTGTGTGTTGAGTTATTTTGAGGGGACGGCAAATTTACACTGTTATACAAGCTGTACACTCACTACTTTACATTGTAGACAAGTGTCATTTCTTCAGTGTTGTCACATGAAAAGAGAGAAGAAAATATTTACAAAAATGTGAGGGGTGTACTTACTTTTGTAAGATACGGTATATACTGTATATGTGGGCTAATTACATTGCAGCCCCCCAATCACTGCATTGAATGCCTTATTATGTTACTACACATGCTTAATAATTCAAATAAGGTTGGCACAGGCATTCCGGGACATAGCCCTGGACACAGCGTCATCGGGACCAAAGTCCAAGATCCGGGGCGGTTGATATCTATGTTGATATTATCATAGAGCCTTTTATTATATACATGTGAATGTGCAGCACAGCAGCTTGACAGTTAACAGATAATGACTGTTTTTGTGCTCTATATCCCCCCTCCCCTCCCCCATCCCATAGCAGTATACGCAGCACTGATACATCTGTGATGATCTGCATACTATATGCGCTCCTGAAACCTCAGCGCTGCACAAGCCAGACCACTTGGAAGTCATCAGTCACAACTCATGGAAAATCCTCCGCAGAAAATGAGAAGGATTATGCAATAAAGAAAAACTTCCTTGCACGCACAGAACGCTGGCTAATAGCCTTACAGTTCCGGGGATCTGGGTTCAATTCCTATGATGGGTGCCATTTTCATGGAGTAGAGGGATTGGCCCCATGGAAACTTTAAAGAGCAGAGATGTGCTTGTCCCAGGCCCAGCTTGGCACCAGATCTAGTGCTGTGCCGCACTGGGAAACCATCTGCCAATGTCATGGTCCCTTTAAAGGATATATAAACCACACAATAGATGTGTAATAGATGTGTAAATGGGCCCTAACCAGGGTTGCCACCTGACCGGGATTCACTCGGACAGTCCGGGTTTTAAATCCTGTGCCCAGGTTTCAGCCCACCTGAAACCCGGACAAATTGGCGGCAGCCCCGCAGCACCAGTCATTCTGACCCCCTCTCCCATCCTGTCAGTTTGCAGTGCTTTTAATTATATTGATAGGGGGGATGCTTTAACTGGGGTACAGACTGACATGGGGGATTATACTGGGGTACAGACTGACATGGGGGATTATACTGGGGGACAGACTGATCTGGGGGGATTATACTGGGGGACAGGCTGACCTGGGGGGATTATACTGGGGGACAGACTGATGTGGGAGGATTATACTGGGGGGCAGACTGACCTGGGGGATGTACTGGGGACAAACTGACCAGGGAGGGGTTATACTGGAGTACAGACTGACCGGGTGGTTGGATTATACTGGGGCACAGACTGATCTGGGGGGATTATACTGGGGCACAGACTGATCTGGGGGGATTATACTGGGGGGACAGGCTGACCTGGGGGGATTATACTGGGGGACAGACTGACCTGGGGGATTATACTGGATGACAGACTGACCTGGGGGGATTATAGTGGGGGACAGACTGACCTGGCGGATTATACTGGATGACAGACTGACCTGGGGGGATTATACTGGGGGACAGACTGACCTGGGGGGATTATACTGGGGGACAGACTGACCTGGGGGAATTAAACTGGGGGACAGACTGACCTGGGGGGATTAAACTGGGGGACAGACTGACCTGGGGGGATTATACTGGGGGACAGACTGACCTGGTGGGATTATACTGGGAGACAGACTGGCCTGGGGAAAGTACTGGGGACAGACTGACCAAGGAGGGATTATACTGGAGTACAGACTGACCTGGGGGGAAATTATACTGGGGACAGACTGACCTAGGGGGAATATACTGGAGGAGAGACTGACCCGGGGAGATTATACTGGGGACAGAATGACGTGGGAGGATTATACGGGGGGGGGGGCAGACTGACCTGGGGGGATGTACTGGGAACAAACTGACCAGGGAGGGATTATACTGGAGTACAGACTGACCTGGGGGGGGGGGGGGGATTATACTTGGGGATAGACTGACCTGGGGTGATTATACTGGGGGACAGACTGACCTTATATGATTTAACTACGCTCCTTAAGCTTCTCCCATTATTAACATAATTTGGCCACACCCACTGTCCGTGACGAGACGTTACATGGGCCGCAATGCTACTCAAAAGTGTCCTAGGTCGTTTACAATCCTATAATGTATACTGCAACAAAAAAAAATTGCAGTGCGCCGCTAAAGTGTTAGGGTTTGGCTTGATGAAAAGGTGCCAACCCTAGCCCAGGCTCCTAACAATGATCTCCTCTTATTTGCTCCCTCACACACAGAGTTCACACCGACACAGGTGTGACCAAGCACACGTGTTTCCGTGCCTTATGGCTTGACAAAGAGGCTGGGTGGCCTTGAAACGCGTAGCCACGCCATCTCATGCTCCCCGGTGTGTGACATCACTCAGTGCTGTTTCCCACGCTGTCAAGGACTCTATACATCCCTGTCACACCTGGCCGGCGGCAGTACTTTCTTCCTGGTCTAGACTACTATTGCACTGCCTGGGATGAAAGCTGCCACTTATCTATAGATATGTGAGTTGTCATTTGTCTTTTTATTAATACATGTATTTTTATTGCTACACTTAGAGTGTGCCCTCTGGTGTTCTCTTTTCTAATTGTTGGTCCAGAGATTTTATTCAGTCCCTATGAGGAGCTGCCACAAGTGTTTTGGATCCAAAATGGAGTTAACCCTTGGTGTAATGAACAAGTCTTGAACAGACTGTGCCTTTGCATTCATTCAGTCTGTAATTAAGAAACACACATTACACCTTTCCTCCTTTATTGAATACAAATGTAATGGATCGTTTAGGTAGGTCCTCATATCACATGGTTTTGGTAAACCTAAAAGAGATTGTACAAAGATAGAACATATTGTACAATTATATAATGAGTTTTATGCGTACATACAAACTGGCTGCATGAGACATTGATTTGATAAAGCAGAGGTCCCCACCCCCGGGACATGGACTGGTACCAGTCTGTGGCTTGTTAGGAACTGGGCCGCACAGCAGACTTGATCTGTATTAGTGAAGTCACATGGGCATACCTCCTAATCTTTTGAACTTGAGAGCGACATTTCAGGGAGATGGTGACCTAAAAAGTAGGTGTGGCCAAACATGATAGCGGGAGGGGATTAAGGGCAGAGGATAAACAAAACCTGAGCTTCCTTGTACCTATAACATATGGTTTGATTGCTGTGCCACACACTGGAGTCACCAATGTGAGCCCTCCCTTAGAGTGAGAGATTGGAGAGAGGGAAGGATCACTGTTATATAGAAGGAAGGATCACTATGGTATATGGAAGAAAGGAAGGAGGGGCAACTATGGTATGTGAAAGGCAGGAAGAAAGGATCACTATGGCATATGGAAGGCAGGAAGGATCACTATGGCACATGGAAGTCAGGAAGGATCATTATGGCACATGGAAGGCAGGAAGGATCACTATGGCACATGGAAGGCAGGAAGGAAGGACCCCTATGGCACATGGAAGGCAGGAAGGATCACTATGGCACATGGAAGGTAGGAAGGATTACTATGGCACATGGACGGCAAGAAGGAAGGATCATTATGGCATATGGAAGAAAAGGAGGGATCACTATGGTCCATTGAAGGCAGGAAGGATCACTATGACACATGAAAGACAGAAAGGATCGCTATGGCACATGGAAGGCAGGAAGGATCACTATGGCACATGGAAGGCAGGAAGGATCACAATGGCACATGGAAGGCAGGAAGGATCACTATGGCACATGGAAGGCAGAAAGGAAGGATCATTATGACATATGGAAGAAAAAAGGAGGGATCACTATGGTACATGGAAGGCAGGAACGAATGATCACTATGGTACATTGAAGGCAGGAAGGATCACTATGACACATGGAAGTCAGGAAGGATCATTATGGCACATGGAAGCCTGGAAGGATCACTATGGCACATGGAAGGCAGGAAGGATCACTATGGCACATGGAAGGTAGGAAGGATTACTATGGCACATGGACGGCAAGAAGGAAGGATCATTATGGCATATGGAAGAAAAGGAGGGATCACTATGGTCCATTGAAGGCAGGAAGGATCACTATGACACATGGAAGGCAGGAAGGATCACTGTGGCACATTGAAGGTAGAAACGATCGCTATGACACATTGAAGGCAGGATGAAAGGATCACTATGGCACATGGAAGGCAGGAACGAAGGATCACTATGGCACATGGAAGGCAGGAAGGATAGCTATGGCACATGGGAGGCAGGAAGGATCACTATGGCACATGGAAGACAGGAAGGATCACTATGGCACATTGAAGGCATGAAGGAAGGATCACTATGGCACATGGAAGGCAGGAAGGATTACTATGGCACATGGAAGGCAGGAAGGAAGGATCATTATGGCACATGGAAGGCAGGAAGGAATTTACTCTCCAGAGGCTGGCTGTTCTACAGAGTCTCAGGCAGTGACATCGTGTGCACTGCTTCAAAATTTCTGCCCACACAGCCCCTTCACAGGCACAGGCTGGGCTTTGTGCGCAGACACAGGGGGACATGGGGAGGAGGATGAGCAGATCTAGCCTCCCCTCCTCTTCAATTCTGTAGAGTGGGTGGGTAATTTGTCAGTTGGTTGAGTGGGGAAAACGGAGAGGCTGTGCTGGCTGGGCACTGAGCTAGTCTCAACCACAGCGTGGCGTACACTGACCGGTGGAGTCAAGTGCCGGAACTTGTTCCGGCATTGGGCTCCGCTGTGGGATTCAGCCCGGATTTGCTTGAAATCCCGGGAGGGTCCTGGCAAATCCGGATCGGTTGGGAAGTATGCTTGGGAACGGAGAGCAGTAAAGCGCTCTTTCAGCTGTCTGTTCTTCGTTGCGGTAGGGGGTGGTGTGATGCGCGATTCAGTGCATCACATGGCTCTCTTTTTTTTGGTTTTGTACAAATTTTATTTGAAGTGTACAAAACATACACTTCATTCATGGCAATGAATAGATGTACAGTACTAAGTGATTTGGCACTCGGTGCATGTCTGCATTCTATCCCAGGCTGCGTTGCAGTATGAATGGGACACATCGGAAATATTTGTTTCCTATGTGTCCTTCTGGTGACAGACGTTTCACAAAGCAGTAAAACGTCTGTCACCACACTCTGTGTGAATAAGCCCTTACAGCCGCTCGCTTCACCGCCTGAGCTCCGCCTCCTGTCAGATCAGCGGTGGTATTAGTTACCTTACTGTAAACTGCTCATGGATCTAGGTTGTGCGCTCCTTATGAGAATCCAATGCCTGATGATCTGAGGTGGAGCTGAGGGCGGTGATGCTAGCTCTGGGCAGGGCCTTCTTAATGCATGGGCACTCCTGGGCATTGCCCAGGGGCCCCAGGTGCATGGGGTGCCCGATGAAAATCTTGCATTACATCGTGCTTGCCAAATGTCCTGGATTTTCCAGGACAGTTACAATTTTTACTAAGCTGTCCCAGGATGGCCGTGTCCTGGGCATACTGTACTGTGGGTGTACTGTGCCCTCCTCATACCAGTATTGTGCCCTCCTGACCCCCCACCTGTACTGTACCCTTTGTGTTGATTAGGCTTTGATTTATGGCATGTTTTATTGTTTATTGTTTAAAATCTATTTTATTGAAAGTACTATATACAGACTGTCATACCTCCCAACTGTCCCTGATTTGGAGGGACTGTCCCTGATTTGGAGCAATGTCCCTCCGTCCCTCATTCCTCCTCATGTGTCCATCATTTTGGTCTGATCTATATAGATGTATATAAAATCCACTTTTTATCTATCTTAAAATGTTTCCCAGTGCTGAATCTCTCATCTGATTCCTAAATTGATGCATTTGTAAATTCCAAAAGCTAATATAAAGGAATAGTAGTGGTAAAAAAAGCACTTGTGGGTTTAACCAATCTTGTTTTTCTGTACAATTCTCCTTTAAGGGGGCGTGGCAAGAGGGTGTGTCCTATGCCTGCATACTTTTGCTGATAGGTGTCCCTCATTCCCATCTCAAAAAGTTGGGGGGGGGGGGGGGGGGTATGATACTGTATGTTTAATTCTATCAACTATACTTTAATTCTAAAGAGTAGGTGTGTAAATTGAGACAGGCTGGTAGGGGCCCCAGTGCATTACTTGGCCCTGGGGGTCCATGATGCTATTAGGAAAGCCTTGGCTCTGAGGAGCGGCTGCAAATACAGATCATTAGCACAGAGACTACCATGAAATCCCTATCAGTGAGTGGCAAGCGACTGCATGTGGTGGCAGACCATATCACCTGAAACTGATCTCTGGTGCCAAAAAAATTGGGGACCCCTGCAATAAAGCAGATTGGGTTTTATTAGATATATTGCTGCTAAAGCTCACCGGGGGGGTATTTATAAAACAATTTGCATAGCTGTTTGTCCCTTTTAAACAGTATGTAAAATAATTCCATTCAATGGGACAAAATCGAATGTGCTCAGGATCTATTCTCTGCAGATCGAATGTGTACATGGGAAAGAAATAGCACATTATGGCCACTAGATGGTGCTGAGGAGCACACACGTTTGTTGTTTTCATATGATAGTCAGGGCCATCTAGTGGCCATACCACATTATGAATCAGTATGAATGGAACTTTTAAAGCGCAGTTCCACCAATTTAAATGTCAGCAGCTACAAAAAGTGTAGCTGCTAACTTTTAATAATCAGACACCTACCTGTCCCACGGTCCAGCGATGCGGGTGCAGGAAGCCTCCCTCCTCTCCGCGGCGCCGGCATTCTAAATGTGGGCGCCCGGCTGTGGCTTCACGCTGCGTGCTGTGAATGGCCGGGCAATCTTTTGGGACCTGTGACATGTCCCAGAAGATTGCAGGGAGGGAGGGGGGAGAGGTGATCTTCCTTCCAGCGCTGCGGCGCCAGAGTAGGGAGTTTGCTGCCTGCAGCAAACTTCAGGAGGGGCGGAGACAAAAGCCTGTGCAGAGCAGAGCTGTGGGAGGGGATACAACAGGCCACTCCTACTACAGGCTGCCTGCAGACAGTTACAGGAGGGGGCGGAGACAAGAGCCTGTGCGTTGCCTGTTCAGAGAACAAAGTTGTGGTGGGAGGGGACCCAGAAGGCCACACCCACTACTGGCTGCCTGCAGAAAGTTATAGGAGGGGGCGGAGACAAGAGCTTGTGCGTTGCCTGTTCAGAGAACAGAGTTGTTGTGGGAGGGGAACCAGCAGGCCACACCCACTATTGGCTGCCTGCAGAAAGTTATAGGAGGGGGGCGAGGACCAGAGCCTGTGCGTTGCCTGCTCAGAGAACAGAGTTGTGGTGGGAGGGGACCCAGCAGGCCACACCCACTACAGGCTGCCTGCAGAAAGTTATAAGAGGGGCGGAGACAAGAGCCTGTGTGTTGCCTTTTCAGAGAACAGAGTTGTGGTGGGAGGGGACCAAGCAGGCCACGCCCACTGCAGGCTGCCTGTAGAAAGCTACAGGAGGGGGCGGAGACAAGACCAGTCACCCCACACAAGGTGAGAGAGCAGCAGTGAGCGGTCTTTATTATTTATTGGCGATGCTGGCCGCCCACAGTCTATTACAATATGATTAGACAATAAGATGAAGATCAGTCGGCCTTTCTTTATGACACCCCAAAAAAGCATTGCACACAGAGTAATACCTGCTGGCACTTTATCAAGCATTTTACAGCGCCACGGTATATGATAGCACTATATAAATCCCTAGCATTGCACTCAATGGTGACACCAGCTGGCACTTTGCTGTGCACTTTGACAGCACCACGGTATATGACAGCGCTATATGAAGCCCTAATGATGAAAATCATTGCACACAGAGCAATACCAGCTGGCACTTTATCATGCATTTTACAGTGCCACGGTCTATGACAGTGCCACGGTATATGACAGTGCCATATGGAGCATTAAAAATGAAAAGCAGTGCACACTGTGTAACACCCGCCGGGTCCATTTTTGTGCACTTTAACAGCGCCATGCCATATACGATGGCGCTATACAAAGCATTAATAGTAAAAATCAAGGTGCTGTCCTTACCTGGTATTACTGGGGGTTGGCAGAATCGTTTCTTGACCCCAGGAGACCCCCAGACAGAGAGTGAGAGCGAGGAAAAGAGCGAGGTGCATCTTGCTGTGTCAGAGGGATTAGAGTGCGGGAAGTGTACAGGGAGGAGGGGGGGTCAATGGCTGGATTTCAATAGAGGAGGAGAGCAAAGTCTGTGTGGGGGAACTAGTGGCCGGAGTCCAGTCCCTGTGCACACGGCAAGGGGGGGTTGGTCAGTGTTCAAAGTCTATGATTGGGGGAGGTGGTCAGTGATTGGTATTTGCGTCCAGGCTTGGGGATCACAGTGTCCTGTCCCAGGGGAGGTAGTCAGTATTTAGTCCCTGCACCCAGGCTAGGGGCCACAGTGACTGCTGCTAAGGGGAGGTGGTCAGTATTTAGCCTCTGCGTCCAGGTTAGGGACCACAACACCTGGTCCTAGGGTAGGCGGTCAGTATTTAGTCTCTGCGTTCAGTCTAGGGGACACAGCGCTTGGTTCTAGAGAAGGCGGTCAGTATGCAGTCTTTATGTCCAGGCTAGGGGCCACAGCACCCGGTCCTAAGGGGAGGTAGTCAGTATGTGGTCTTTGTGTCCAAGCTAGGGGCTACAGCACCAGGTCTTAGAGAAGGTGGTTAGTATGTGGTCTTAGCATCCAGGTTAGGGACCAATGTTCCTGTTCCTAGGGAAGGGAGTCAGTATTTAGTCTCTCCGTCTAGGCAGTGAGCCACAACGCCTTGTCTTGGGGGAGGTGGTCAGTATGGGGTCTTTGTGTCCAGGCTAAGGGCCACAGTGTCTGGTCCTAGGTGACGTGGTCAGTATGTGGTCTCTGTGTCCAGGCTAAGGTACACAATGCCCGGTCCCAAGGGAGGTGGTCAATGTTCGGTCTCTACGTCCAACTTAGGGGCCAAAGTGCCTGCTCGTATGGAGGGTGGACCGGATGTAGTCTTTGTGTCCCGGTTAGGAGACAAAGTGGCCGCTTCTAAGGAAGGTGGTCAATGTTTGGTCTTTACGTCTAGGTTAGGATCCAGTTGGGTGGCCAGTTTCCCGGTTTTCTTTATCCGTCGCTGAGGGATGCAGATGCGAATGAGCTTGCTGGAATGGTCTATCGGCGTCTGAGCCTTCCCATCCAGCGAGTACAGATGAGGGATACAGATGTCAGTGAGTGCTTTGGAGAAGAGTCAGGACTGGTAGTCAGAGGGGGGGAGGAGGAGGACTCTATGAAATAGAATCCAGATGTTGCACACTCAGCACACACGCAGACCCCCCTCACCCCCACCCTATCCCCTTCCTTCACATTGTCAGAAGACGTCAACACACACCGACCCCTTTAAAGTCATGGCACACCTGGCCGCCAAGTGTCCCGGCATGGCCTCTTCCCACCTCCACGCCATCCAGATGCTTTGTCGCATTCGGTTGGAAAAGCCACGTGGAATGGCTGGCCCACCATAATCCTGGCGATGCAAAAACTCTGATGTGAAGATTCCCATGGATGTGATATATACATCGTCCAGGAACGTGGAGAGTCTTGGGGGGTCACATTTAGAGTATATCTATTGCCAGGGGCGTAACTACAGATCATGGGGCCCCATAGTGACGTTTTGATGGCCCCCCCCGGTGAACTCCCTGCTGTCACTGACTAATCAAAGGACAGGTAGCAGGAGAGCTGTCAGCGCAGTCATTAGTAGGGAGCAGAGCTGTGGATAGAAGTTGTGAGGGGAGAGAAAGGGGAAAAACTGCACGGAATAAACTTTAAGCATTCGTTTTACAGCCAACCATTCCATCCCCAGTAGCTCCCCAGACTTTTCCATCATCTCAGATCTCAGAGCCTCACTGTAAATCCTAAGTCCTTCCAACCCTTCCAATGCCACAAGCAAGAGCTGGAAGAAGTGGTGTAGTAGTCAGTAAAAAGGAAAAAACAACAAAAAAAAAAACCACGAGTTGTGGTAGCAATAACTCTTCTTCTATAGTAATTCTTCTTTTGTTTTATTGCAGGTTACTAATGGATTCCAAGCAGTTGAGTTCTTGGCGAAGGAGGGGTGTAGGCTGTCTACTGAAGTCATCCGTAGAGGGCTACAGAATGTTTACTGAGATGACACCATTGACAAGAGCAATGTGCACAGATGGGTGAAAAAGCTTAAGTTTAGGTCGTTTAGTAAGTAGAGTAACTCATCCTCTAGACCAGGGGTCTCCAAACTTTCTAAACAAAGGGCCAATTTACTGTCCTTCAGACTATAGGGGGGGCTGGACTGTAGCCAGTGAGAGCAGAAAATGCCCCACCATCAGTTGGAGTAGACCATGTCTCAGCCTTGGTGGGAGTAAATTGGCCAATAGGAGGAGGAATACTGCCCCATCATTGGTATTAGTGGGAGGAATTATGACTCATCATTGGTGTCCGTGGAAGGAATACCCCCCAATCGTTGGTGTCCATGGAAGAACTAGTGCCCCAATGTGGGCGTCAATGGGAGGAACGGTGCCTCATTGTTGATGATAGTGCCTCATATCAGTGGGAGGAACAGTGCCCCAAGGGCCGGATAAAGGTAAGTTAAGGGCCATATCTGGCCCGCCTACTGCAGTTTGGAGACCACTGGTCAAAACAGTGGGTGGCACAGTGGTGTAGTGGGTAGCACTCTCACCTAGCAGTAAGAAGGGTTGCTGGTTCAAGTCCCAACCACAACACTTCCTGCCTGGAGTTTGCATGTTCTCCCTGTGCCTGCGTGGGTTTCCTCAGGGTACTCCGGTTTCCTTCCACACTCCAAAGACACGCAGGTAGGTTAATTGGCTTCTGTCCAGAAATTGGCCCTAGTATATTGGGACCTTGGACCTTGGATTGTGGGCTCCTTGAGGGTAGGGACTGATGTGAGTGTGCAATGTACAGGGATAGGGACAATTGTGGACACTCACTCAGGTTGAACTGGGTGGACTGATGTCTTTATTCAACCTTGCTAACTATGAAACAAAGGTTCTACCCAATTCTCAACCACAGGTGATGCATTTGTGCCATCATTGAACCCAACTTTTGAATCCACTTTGAAAAAATTCAAGTGTGCTCTCTTGTACCCACATCTTCAGAGCCACTTTCACCTCGTCAGTGTCATCAATTCATTGTCCATAAAACACCATCCTTAATTGGATCGAACAAGTGGAAGTCAGAGCATGGTAAATCTGGGCTCTATGGTGGATGGGGGACCACTAACCAGCCGAATTTGGAGACCGCACGATTTGTTTCCATAGTCGTGTGTCACACATAGTCAGTCACGTTAAATGTGGATCGTTCTCTGATCCTTGTTCAGTCTCTTCCTCCTGTAGCACCCTCCTAGCGTAGGATACTAGTTAAATTTAGTTTTTGCCTCCTTTTTTAATTAAGGGAGCAGTGATCGTTTCTCCTGGTCTGGTTCAGGTTTTCACAGGCTGGGAGTTTGATTGCTTCCCCCTAACTCTGGAAGAAGCTTCCAGAGCTTAGGGAGGGAGATACAAATAACCAGGCTGAATATTTATCATGCTCCAGCCAATCCCTGGAGAGGAGTGTCTAGTAGGGGGATGAAATGTTCTGAAATATTCTGAAGCACTGCAGGGCTGGGTTCTCTCTCCAAAGGAGGGTTTCAGAGGGGCTGCTGCATTCAGGCAGCCCATGTAGCTGTTTAGAGGCCTCGGTGGTGTCCAGGCTGACAGTCTGGATGGACCTTGTTAAGAAGCTTGTAGGTGGGGTGCAGCGGTACGAATTCACACAGTCAGGTGCAATGGAAAACTTATAATAAAATAGTACAGCAACAGTTCACAACAAACCCGGCGGGAAGGCTGCCCAACTGGGTGCACTCATGGTTTTCAGTAATGTAATTGACAGCGTCTGTAAAGAGAGCCTGGCCATCTCGTGCCTAACTAGGATGATGTCCAAAGTAGTTGGGACCCTATGCTTTCCTTCCTCGTCTGGAACCTTTCCCTACCACTAGTGCTGTCGTTAAAGCGGAGTTCCACCCAAAAATTGAACTTCCGCTCTAAGGAAAGGTGACCCCCCGACATGCCACATTTGGCATGTCATTTTTTTGGGAGGGGGAGCAGAAACCCTCTTTTTAGAGGGTTCCAGCTCCCACTTCCTCCCGGGGCACCACGGCGCCGGAAGTAAGGTCACCTCTCCCTCTCGGCAATCATCTGGGACATGTCAAAGGTCCCAGATGATTGCCTGGCCAGTCACAGCGTGCAAGCCACAGCCTGGCGCCCACAGTGATAATGCCGCCGCCGCAGGGAGGAGGTGGAGATGAGCGGCGCTTCATTCGGCCGCATCGCTGGACCCTGGGACAGGTAAGCGTCCAATTATTAAAAGTCAGCAGCTGCAGTATTTGTAGCTGCTGAGTTTAAATTTTTTGTATTTAATCGGAACTCCACTTTAAAGTGGTTCAAAGCCTCAAGGTTTGTTACCTTAATGCATTCTATGCATTAAGGTAAAAAACCTTCTGTACTGCAGGAGCTGCCCAGCCCCCCTCTTATTTTTACCTGAGCCCGCTCTGATCCAGTGATGCGCACTAGAGCAGTGGTTCTTGATGCCGTTTCCCTCCTCATTGGGCAGATTGATAGCAGCGGCAGCCATTGGATGGCTGCCAGAGTCACATGGGGCAGCAGTATCCAACCAGATTGCTTCCCCAGTGACCCAGGAAACCATAGAGGAACTGTGTTCCTCTTGACTTCCTCTTCAGCTACAGGGGCATTGTGGATGAGCGCCACCTGCAGTAAAGAAAGTAGACTGCTCCTTCCTACAAGCTAATTTGCAGGACCTCACCACAAGGGATTTGGTTTGGAGAAGGATCGTCTCACTCAATGGGCTGTGTCCGGAAGTAGCTGGAAGGTGGCAGCTGTTCTGGGGACTTTCAAGTAAAGACCTTAAACTGATCCCTGTGACTGTGTAGTGTTCTGGAGGCTGCATTGGCGGGAGGTTGGGTAACAGCAGTTGTGTATAGGTTCAAAAGTAACCAGTGGCCAAAGAGGCTTGCTTCATGGTCTCCAGTTGTGAGACCTTAGACTGTCCAACACCAACAAATACTTAAGGAGAAGACTGTCCTGTAATTGCAAAGTACTAATCATTTTGGAGTATCCCATGCCCTAACCCCTCACCTGTTAAAGTTTCCACAAGTAATACATCTTAAAAAGACAACCCCTAGCCTGTGTTCTGGATTCGGTGTGAACGGATTGGTGCTGGTGGGCAGCCTCTGTAGTTTTAGGGAAAAAACAGTAATTACCAGCGGCCCCTACAGGGGGAGCTCTACACTCCTAAAGGCTTCTCTAGGCTTCTTAAGTATCTCAATGTATCCGTTCTGGTCCATCTTCCAGAAAATCAAGGAGAATGGCACCCTTGTCTTTCTAAAAAGCAGTCACTTGCTGACGATTCTTGTCAGTGGTCACTGTTGATAGTCCCGGCTTTGTGGTTTGTCTTCAGTGCTAGTTTGCCCTTCTTCAAACTTCTTCACCATGTGTACACATTGCTCTTGCCCATGGTGTCCTCTCTGTAAACATTCTGTAGCCTCCTGTGGGTGTCTTCAGTGGACAGCCTGCACCCCTCCTTCATCAAGAACTCAATCACGGCACATTGCTTCTGCTTGGAAGCCACTATTTACCTGCAATGAAACAGGAGAAGAAGAATTACTCCACCAACAGGGGAAATTTGAACAACTTATGTAAGTTACTAAAACAAAGTTATCCCCACCTTTGCATTACTTTCGGTACAGCCCTTGTATTTCGTCATAATTGTTATCACACAATTGCTCTATAACCCTAAACTGTTTAAACTGTGTTAGGCATAGAGGGTGAATTTCAGTGCTGGCTGAAAGAAAAAAGGAAAGACAGAAAAAAGGAAAGACAGAAAAAAGGAAAGACAGAAAAAAGGAAAGACAGAAAAAAGGAAAGAGAGAGAGAAAGAAGGAAAGAGAGAGAGAAAGAAGAAAAGAAAGAGAAAGAAGAAGGAAAGAAAAGAGAAAGAGAGAAAGAAGGAAAGAAAGAGAGAAAGAGAGAGAAAGAAGGAAAGAGAGAAAGAAGGAAAGAAAGAGAGAGAGAGAAGAGAGAAAGAGAGAAAGAAAGAGAGAAAGAAAGAAAGAAAGAAAGAAAGAGAAGAAAGAAAGAAAGAAAGAAAATGGAAAGAAAGAAAGAAAGAAAGAAAGAAAGAAAGAAAGAAAGAAAGAAAGAAAGAAAGAAAGAAAGAAAGAAAGAAAGAAAGAAAGAAAGAAAGAAAGAAAGAAAGAAAAAGAAATAGAAAAAGAAAGGAAGTAAGAAAGAAAATAGAAAGAAAGAAAGAAAGAAAGAAAGAGAAAAAGAAACGAAGTAACAAAGGAAGTAAGAAAGAAAAGGAAAGAAACAAAGAAAGAAAAAAAGAGAGAGAAAAAGAAAGGAAGTAGGAAAGAAAAAGCAAAGAAAGAAAGAAAAAGAAAGAAAAGAAAAGAAAGAGAGAGAAAGAAAGAGAGAGAAAGAAAGAAAATGGTAAAATATGGTATGGAATGGTAGAGCAAAGTATAGTATAGTATAGTATGGTATAATGAGGTATGGTATGGCAGGTTAGGGTACAGTAAGGTGTAAGGTATGGTATGGTAAATTATGGTATTGTAAGGTATATTATGATATGGTATGGTGAGGTATGTTTTGGTATTGGTATGCTATGGAATGGAATGGTAAATTATGATACGGTAAGGTATGGTATGGTACATTATGGCATGGTAAGGTATGGTATGGTACATTATGGCATGGTAAGGTATGGTATGGTACATTATGGCATGGTAAGGTATGGTATGGTACATTATGGCATGGTAAGGTATGGTAAGGAATGGTAAACGTGCTGTTTTCCAAGATTGGTTTGTTATATGTGCACCAGTTCTTGGGCAGAAAGATCAGTGTTTGTCTATTTTTTCCTTTTTCTTTTCTTTTTTTGTAGCACTGCATTAAATAAATACACCCATTTAAAGAAAGTCCTTTAGTTTAAAACGCCTTTTACCAGAATAAAAGGGTCCATTCATAACAAGGACATTTGGATACACCCACAATTAGCCTCACTATTTGTCCATGAAAGCTACATGTAAAATTGTTCTGTGCAAAAGGGACAAAACCAAATGTTCTCAGGCTACATTCTTTGCAGATCTAATGCTATTCATTGAAAAAACAGCGGTGTGAGTAGAGAAAATACAGCATAATGGCCACTAGATGGTGCTGGCTATCCTAGAAAATAAGCATGCTCCTCAGCACCAACTAGTGGCCATAATGAGGTATTTTCGACATTCTCTTTGAACTGCAGAGAATATAGCCTGAGGGAACATAAAACTTTGACCCAGTCTCATAGAATGAATTTACATGCAGTTTCCGTGGAAGAACAACTATGCCATTTTTTTTATATCTTTTTATATAAATACACCCTTTAGTATTCTTATTAACATATTAATAATGCATTCCCCCTTCTCCTGCATGAGACCAGACCAGACAGGCCGGTATCCTCAGATCTGAGTCCCTGCTATCTGATTACACAAATATTTACTATCTCTGCCCCCGGGATGAATGATTTACAAATTACAGCATCCCGGGACATTATGTGTGATTCATCAAAATTCCAATGCTCCATCGTCATTGGTTATTTAAAATGTATTTCCTGCCAAAAAATTTTTTTCTGCTTTTGACATAAGCAGGGGCAAATTTAGTGCTCCATTATAGACATTTCCCCTCACTTCCTGTCCCGGTGACTGCACTTTCTTCAGACAGGAAGTGAAAGAAAATTTTCAAGATAGTCATAGACAGCAGCAAAAATCTGAAAGGGGTTCCAGCCTTTCCTTTACTACACTAAGAGACCCGGAATAGTGATAAAAACCCAACAAGGGTGCTAAACTTTGCTTACTGTCCAAAAATGAAATAAAGTTTCGGCTGGACATACACTTTAATTACATCCTGCATTCATATCAATGATGTCTACTGACCCAAAAAAAAACAATACAAAAGATAAAAAAAGAAAAAAAAAAAGATGTCTACTGACAAATGACGGTCATTTAGTGCAGGACACAGGCATACAGGTGCTCTTAACTAGTTGCCGCCCGTCCACCATCAAATGACAGTGGGGCGGTGCGGGCTCCATTCTGGGATGACGTCATATGGTGGCGTCCCAGAGGAGCGATCTCTGTAAAGACCCGCGTCCGCGGCTCTTTAACCATGTGATCGACTATATCCGATCATAGTCGGTCACATGTAAACACGGAGATGCCGGTAATTGGCGCTCCTTTCCTCACACTGACAGAGTGTGTGTCGAGGAGAGCCGATCAGCGGCATCTCCATGCAGGGGGACATCTACGCATGTATTCAGGGCACTGATCATCAGATCATTACAATAGCGACACCAGTGCCACAAATCAGTGCCAGCGATGAGTGCCCACCAGTGCCAGCAATCAGTGCCCACCACTGCCAGCAATCAGTGCCCACCACTGCCCACAACTGCCACCAATCAGTGCCAATTAGTGATGCCAGTCCGTGCTGGCTATCAGTCCCGCCTATCAGTGCTGCCCATCAATGCCTATCACTGCTGTCCACCAATGCCCATCAGTGCCACCCATCAGTGCCCATCAGTACCGCCTATCCATGCTGCATATCAGTGCCCACCAGTGCCGCCTATCAGTGCCCACCAGTGCCACCTATCAGTGCCCATCAGTGCCACCTAACAGTGCCCATCAGTGCCGCCTATCAGTGCTCATCAGTGCAGCATATTAGTGCCTCCTCATTAGTGCCACTTATCCATGCTGCCTATCAGTGCCCACCAGTGCTGCCTATCAGTGCCCACCAGTGCCGCCTATCAGTGCCAATCAGTGCCACCTATTAGTGTTCATCAGTGCCACCTAACAGTGCCCATCAGTGCCGCCTATCAGTGCTCATCAGTGCCGCCTATCAGTGCCCACCAGTGCGGCCTATAAGTACCAATCAGTGCCACCTATTAGTGCCCATCAGTGTCACCTAGCAGTGCCCATCAGTGCCACCTATCAGTGCCCACCAGTTCAGCCTATCGGTGCCGCCTCATCAGCGCACATAAGTGAAGGAGAAAAATTACTTAATTACAAAATTTACTGACAGAAACTTATTTAAAAAAAAAAACAGCAGTGATTAAATACCGCCAAAAGAAAGCTCTATTTGTGTGAAAATAATGATAAAAATTTCACATGGGTACAGTGTTGTATGACACTGCTCCCCCCTGTTGTACGCTTTTATTTGTACTGCTGTAGGTGACATTTGCCCTCTTGAATCCCCAGCAAAGAAAAGACAGTGCTTTTATTACATTTTTTTTTATTTGTGTGTTGCTGCCATCTAGTGGTGAACAAGTAATACTGCAATATTCCCCTCACCGGCCACTTTATTAGGTACTGTACTCGTGTTCAATAGCTTGGTAACACAAATTGCCAATCAGCCAATCACACGGCAGCAACTCAATGCATTTAGGCATCTAGACGTGGCGAAGACGACTTGCTGAAGTTCAAACCGAGCATCAGAATGGGGAAGAAAGGGGATTTAAAGAGTAACTCCACTTTTGTTGAAAAAACAAAGCAAAAACATTCCCCTCTGGGTGATCGATGCACACCGCAAGGATTATAACAATCTTTGTTTCAGATTCCTACCTCCCTGTGTGTTTGTCTGTGCCTCTGTACTGAGTGGGTCTAATGGGCGTGGTTTCATAATTATCAGTCAGCTGTGGCAGCTGCAGAGCACTAATGAGGAAAGCGGCTGGGCCTGCATCCCTTTAGACGTGTTCCTATTGGGAGTATCTCACCAAAAATGAAATTTTTGTTGCAGGGGATGCCTGAAATTTGACTTGCATCTTAGTGCAGACTTCTGGGAAAATTGGTGAGCCAATCACGCAAGCAGGAAATTTGATTTTTTTTTGTGGGGGGGGGGGGGGGGGGTCAGTACACATTCTGTGTACAGAACAGCTCCATGTAGCCATATGCATACAGCGGCTGCAGATTGAAAAGGAAAGGTAATTTTTAATAACATTCAATTACAATATGAATTGTATCGCAATTGTACAATTCGCAATCGCAATTTTTTTCTTTATTTGCTATTTTTTTTTTTCCTACGAAAGTGGAGTTACCCTTATGCCACGTACACACGATCTGACTTTTCAGCCGGACTATCCGTCGGACTTTCCAGCGGAGGTCCGCCGGACTTTCCGAACGTGTGGACATGCCCACACACGCCCGGACTTTTTCGGCGGACAATCTGCCGGAGTTTTGGGCGGAGGTCCGCTGGACTTTTACACGGAGTAAAGTCCGTTCATTTAGAACGTGACTCCAGGTAGACGGGACTAGCGAAGGAAGTTAATGCCGCCGTCTCGATCGGTGACATTGACACCTCGCTAGCCCCGTCACCTGGTATGGATTTAAAGGGGAGTCCCTACGCCGAAAAAACTGCGTGGGGGTCCCCCCAAGATCCATATCAGACCCTTATCCGAGCATGCAGCCCGGCCGGTCAGGAAAGGGGTGGGGGACGAGTGAGCACCCCCCCTCCTGAGCCGTACCAGGCCGCGTGCCCTCAACATGGGGGGTGCCTTGGGGAAAGGGGGGCCCTGCGGCAGCCCCCACCCCAAAGCACCTTGTACCCATGTTGATGAGGACAAGGGCCTCTTCCCGACAACCCTGGCCGTTGGTTGTCGGGGTCTGCGGGCGGGGGGCTTATCGGAATCCGGGAGCCCCTTCAATAAGGGGGGCCCCCAGATCCTGGCCCCCCACCCTATGTGAATAAGTATGGGGTACGATGTACCCCTACCCATTCACCTGGTGAAAAAAAGTGTAAATAAAAACACAACACAAGTTTTTAAAATACTTTATTGCACTGCTCCGGGGGTCTTCTTCCGTCTTGGGGGGTCTTCTCGCCAGACTCCTCCGCTCTCTTCTACTAGCTCTTTTACTAGCAGAGGGGCCCGGCTTTCTCCTTCGTCGTCGCCACCGTCCGGGGGTCTTGTTCCGACTTCGGGGATCTTGTCCCGCTCTTCTTGCTGGGCCTCCGCTTTCTTCTTCCAGCTCTTTTACTAGCGGTGGCCCGGGCTTCTGTTGCCGTCGCCGTAGCTGTCGCTGTTGCCGCCGCCTTCTGCTTCTTGTTCTTCTTTCTTCATCCGTGTTGACAAGACGCTGTCTCTGGCCGTAATGGCAGAGACACGTTGTGCTATGACTTATATAGGGACAAGGGGCAGGGCCATCGGCTCATGTCACATGGTGACCCCGCCCCATTATGATGTCACAGTCCCGGAGGATGCTTTTGGGAAGAAAAAGTCCGCCGGAGCCCACACATGGGCGGATTGTCCGCTCGTGTGTACGCGGCATTAAAGTGACTTTGAACGTGGCAAGGTTGTTGGTGCCAGACGGGCTGGTCTGAGTATTTCAAAAGGGAAAAAGAGGTTTCCCCCTATAGGATGGGACTTTAAAGGCTCAAAGAGTAAACATATATATTTAAAATCAATAATTTTATTTTCCAAAAAAGATTACATAAAACATGTGTTAATTTTGGCAGAAATTTTCGATTCACTGTTAGTCTAAAGCCTCGTACACACGATCGGACTTACCACCGACAAGCTCACATCCAACATTTCCCGTTGGAAAATCCGATCGTGTGTACGTGTCTTTTGACTAAAATGGCATTTTAGTTTTAGTCCCGTTTTAGTCTTCTGGAATTGTTTTGAGCTGTGGGACGGGCAGCGGGTCAGGCAGCGGCGAGCTGTGTCCTCCATGCGTCTCTTCTTTTTATCCTGCTAGGTGTCCAATAGGAGCGCCTATCCTTTCAACCAATCAGGTGTCAGGTATTAGACCCGGGCTTCCTGATTGGCAGAGAGGCAGTGCAGTGTTAGAAAAGCTAATACATCTGGTTGGGCTCCAGACGCAATGCTCTGCACTCCGAGTCCACCCTATTTTGAAGCCTATTAGAGCCTATGGCTCTAAACAAGTGCTTCAAAAAAACACCCCCGCCGCTGTAATTCAGGCGCCCGGTGTCCTAAAAGGGGCCGGACGCCTGAATAGGGGGCGGCCGCGGCGGCCATGGATAGATTCATGTTATGCAGGAATCTATCCATGATACATATAGGGGGGGTTGGCGTGATAGAGGGGGCCGCCTGTGCACCCTTAATGGACAGGCCACCTCTGGGGAGGTGGATGGGGGCCTCAAAAACCGAGGGGGCGAAGTTGGCATACACTGGGACCACCTAAGGTAACTGTGTCTATCCAATCCCGATGGGTTATATCAGGCTAATCAGGGATATGACATTAGCTGCCCATAAGTGGACACCTCAGGTCCATCCAGCACAGATTCTTCCTGGACCGCTTGAACACGTGTTACCACTTTTCCAAAGGCCTGACAGAGTGCTGGAGGTCCAGGAAGAAGTTGTGCTGGATGGACCTGAGGTATCCAATTATTCCAGTACGTGGCCAGCAGGGGCCATCTTAAAAGCATCATGGGCTCCTGGGCAAAGTAATGCACTGGGGCCCCTACAAACCTGTCCCAATTTATGCACCTACACTCAAGAACTAAAGTATAATTCCTCACTGTGCCCAACATTGCAGCCTCACTGTGCTCCCATTGCAGCCTCACCGTGCCCAACATTGCAGCCTAACCAGGCCCAACATTGCAGCCTCACTGTGACCCCATTGCAGCCTCACTGTGCCCCCATTACAGCCTCACCGTGCCCAACATTGCAGCCTCACCGTGCCCAACATTGCAGCCTCACCAGGCCCAACATTGCAGCCTCACTGTGCCCAACATTGCAGCCTCACTGTGCCCAACATTGCAGCCTCTCAGTCTGTGCCCCTTGCACAATCACAGTGCCCCTTGCAGCCTCACTGTGCCCATTGCAGCCTCACTGTGCCCCTTGCAGACTCACTGTGCCCCTTGCAGACTCATTGTGCCCCTTGCAGACTCACTGTGCCCCCATTGCAGACTCACTGTGCCCCCTGCAGCCTCGCTGTGCCCCTTGCAGCCTCACTGTGCCCCTTGCAAACTCATTGTGCCCCTTGCAGACTCACTGTGCCCCCATTGCAGACTCACTGTGCCCCTTGCAGCCTCACTGTGCCCCTTGCAGCCTCACTGTGCCCCTTGCAGCCTCCCTGTGAAAGAGGAAGGAAGAGGAGAGGCGGAGATCACAGAGCGGATAGCCACTGTTACAGCTTACATGAATTTGCCTCCGCTAGCCGTCACACACAGCCCCGCCTCCTCCTAACCCACGCCTGTGATAGGCAGAACACATCCCAGCATTGAACCCGCATTCTTTCTATCACAGGCACAGAGTTAGGAGGTGGCTGGGCTGTGTGTGATGACGAGCGGAGTGGAGGCAATTCCAATGCCTTCGGTCTAGATCCGACTGGCCCTGATGGGGCCCCATGTGCATCTGGGGCCCCTGGGCTGTGCCCAGGTGTGCCCGCTCAGAAAGATGGCAGCAGCTAATGTCATATCCCTGATTTTCCTGATATAACCCATTGGGATAGGATAGACGCAGCTACTTTAGGTGGTCCCAGTGTATGCCTACTTGGCCCCCTCGGTCTCTGAGGCCCCCCATCCACCTCGCCTTCCCACATTCAGTGGGGTCAGGATGTTGGTCTGATGAAATGGCATTGCACGTTTCTTTTATGTTTTTGTTGATGTGATCCTTTTGAACTGTAGTTTTGGGGACACTTTACTATAACTACATTAACTTCGAAATTATCTCGGAGGAAGGAGCCAAGTGACTTTGAAACACGTTGGATATGTCTATGCATTCTTCATATGTAGATACCAGTTAGTTTTCTTGCAAAATCACTATGTGGTAATGTGTATGCTCTATTTTATGTGCATCACATTTTTGATACATTTTGCTACTGTGTTATATGTAATCTTTTTTTGGAAAATAAAATTACAGATTTTAGGAGGATATGTGTCAGAAACCATGAAATCAGACCGAGACAGAAGTACAGTTAAATCACACTTGTTTAATAATAAAAGTAAAAAGAACAAACATAGTCAAAACCCAGCCAAAGTTTAGTAACCGGAACGGATAGTCAGCCAAGCCAGAAGTCAGGGATCAATGTAGTGAAACAGCAAGCAGGATCTGGAGCCAGAAGGGATTTCAGCAAAGCAAGTCTTTAAACAGGAACACAGGAGATAGTCTTTGTAATGTTGACCAAGGCAAAGGCAGAGCTCCACTGGGCTGAACAGCTTAAGTAGGCAGGAGTGATGAGCAGGATATCATCAATAGCTGAGTAACTATAGAGAGATAAGAGCTGGTAATTAGCCTACAGCTGAGCGGCCAGCTCCGAGAATGGAAGGGCTGAGCCCAGCCCTGACAGTATATTTACTCTTTGAGCCTTTAATGTCCCATCATATAGGGGGAAACCTCTTTTTCCAAGCTACATAGGGATGACTACTGGTTTGACTGTTTCCACCTGCATTCTGGAGGCTTCCAGGACATAGGTTGGGAAAGTCAAATGGGCAACCTGGATATTTATGGTTCCCTCAGCCAATCCCTGGGGAGGCGTGCCCAGAAGGTGGTTGGAGTAGGGCATAAACAGTCTGAGGACTGGAGCAGTCCTGCTCTGGAGCTGCTGGAGGAGTCCCCAGCCTTAGGGGCTGCTGCCCCTTTTGGGGCAGGGCAGTCCCGATAGAGTCCACGCTGCTTACCAGAGGCAATCGGTCCGCTCTCCTGCTTGGTATGGAGCTGAGTGAGGGGAAGATGGCCCCCACCCGTCTCCGAACCATTGCAGGGTGGAAGCGACGTCAAAACGTCACTTCCGCCCATAGCTCTTAAAGCAAATTTTTTTATTTATTTTTTAAAATGACATTTAATTTTTTTTTTATTGCATTTTAGTGTAAATATGAGATCTGAGCGCCGTCAATTTATGCAGCGCTTTACATATACATTGTACATTCACATCAGTCCCTACCCTCAAGGAGCTTCCAATCTAAGGTAATTGATGGGCACTGATGAGGTGGCACTGATGGGCACTAATGAGGATGCACTGATGAGGAGGCATGGATAGGCGGCACTGATGGGTACTAATAGGTGACACTGATAGGTGGCACTGATGTGCACTGATACGCAGCACTGATGGGCACTGATTGGCACTGTTGGCGCTGCACTGATAATCAAGACACTGATGATCAGTGCCCTAATTTTCAGTGTAGATACCCCACTGTCACACTTGTCAGTTACCGAAACGTAAGGAAAGAAATGCCGATAACCAGCAAGTGTGACCAGCTGTAATTGGACACAGCTGATCATGTAGTAAAGGGCCACTGTGATTTGCCCTTTACCCCGATCTGCGATCAGCTGTATCTGAAGGACACAGCGATCACAGAGTGCACCAGATGCATGCCGCAGCGGGCGCGCGGTTTTGGCAGGACGTCAATAGACATCCTCCCAGAACCAGACGGCCGAGTTGTAGCCGTCATTCGGCTATAGCGCGGTCGGTAAGTGGTTAAAGACTGGTCAAAAAGGTTCCATCTAGCTGAGTCTGTAGTTTTGGAGTATCCTATACCACCCCAACTCCTCCTCTGTTGAAAATTCTACAAGCAAATAAGATATTAAAAATGACATCCCCTAGACCAGGGGTATCAAACTGGCAGCCCTCTAGCTGTTGCGAAACTACAAGTCCCATGAGGCATTGCATGGCTGACAGTTACAAACATGACTCCTACAGGCAGAGGCATTATGGGACTTGTAGTTTCGCAACAGCT
Source organism: Lithobates sylvaticus (assembly GCA_028564925.1). NCBI lineage: Eukaryota > Metazoa > Chordata > Amphibia > Anura > Ranidae > Lithobates > Lithobates sylvaticus. Next base: position 35,586,847 of record CM053029.1, on the reverse strand, counting down.
GGAGGGCCACCAGTTTGAGACCCCTGCCCTAGACTATTTAATGGAGCTGGAGCGAATTGCCTATGGGATTGGTGATCTCTGCACTGTTTGGGGAAGAACCAAGTAACAATTAGCGGCTCCTACGGGGGTAACGCTACATTAAGATGATCTCCTGGCCGATATACAAAACACACATTAAGGTAAATCTGTATTCATTATTACATCATTAAAAAAGAAGTCCAGGTATGGATATTTTTATGTAGTTACATTGTTCCAGCATGTAACTATGTATATACCATATATAAAGATACAGTGGAACCTTGAATTACGAGCATAATCCGTTCCAGGAGAATGCTTGTAATCCAAAGCACTCGCATATCAAAGCGAGTTTCCCCATAGAAGTCAATAGAAACGAAGATAATTTGTTCTGCATTGACTTCTATTGCATGCATTACCACATGTGGCCAGATGTGGGGGGCGCCAGAGAGCCGCGGAAATACTCAGGGACATGTCGGCTGAACTCGGAAAGCCTCGGAAACACTTGGGAACGGAGTATTTCCAAGTATTTCTGAGTGATTCTAAGTATTTCCGAACGGCTCCAAACCATTCACAGTGTCACCGGCGCCCCCGCACCTCTGGCCAAATGCGGTACTGCACACCCCATTAGCTTGAATTCTGCTCGTTTTGCGAGACAACCGAGTCAGAATTGTATAAAAAAAAAAGCTGCTCGTCTTTCAAAACGCTCGTTAACCGCGTTATTCGTAAACCAAGGTTCCACTGTATAGTTTTTTGTGCTTTCACTTTAAGAGAACTGTCAATGTTAAACAGTAAAACCAAAATTCAGTAATAAATGATTAATATGAAAAATATAGTGAAAAAAACATGTAACAAGAATAGTCCATATAAGATGAATGTGCCGAGTAGAAACTGTATGCACACTTGGCCACTTCAGTGCTTCCACCACCATAGAAATAAAAGCTTCTAACCGGAAGCTTAAGACCTCACAAACAAAGGTTGTACATGAAACATCCTGAGGGTCCCATGCATCAGCCACTGCACAGTATGGATAATTACCTCTGTATGGTCCAATGCACAAACCACAGGAAGGATGAACACCTCCTCAGCAATATAACAAACAAGCCATGGAAAAGGTGAGGATAGAACTCATAGTGTGAACCTGTATGGATAAGGTTTTTTAAGCAAAGAAAAAAAACAGGATAAGCCGACCGCGCTGTAGCCGTCTTTTGACTATAGCGCGGTCGGCATGTGGTTAAGCAAAAAAAAAAAAAAAGCAGAAGGGAAGTATTCAGCATGTAAACTCAGAGACGCCGCCCTCTGGCATGCGTGATGACGTCAGCCTGCTAAGCTCCGCCTAACGTATTTCGTCAAGTGGGGATGACGTCAAAGGTCAGTGCCTGACAGTCGCACAATGGCCTTTGATGATGTCCCCTTGCTATGAAATGGTTGGTGGAACTTAGCAGGCTGACGTCATCACACATGGCGAGTTTACATGCTGTGTGCTTCTCTTCTGTTTTGTGAATACAGTTACGAAAACAGCCATTCTCAACCAGAGTTTCATGGTTTCTCCAGAAGTTGCTAGTGATTCCTTGAGCTGTGGTTGAGTGACCATGCATTTGATGGTGCCTACATAGATTGGGGGCCAACGCCACTTGGCAGAGCCATTTGCATGAAGCCAATGATCTTTTTTAGCTTTCTACAGGGGTTGCATTTTGACCACCACTGTAAAGCCCCATACACACGCGCGGATTATCCGAGGACCAGGTCCGTCGGACCATGTCCGTCGGACCATGTCCGTCATACTTTGTCTGATGTTGGTTTTGCGTACACACGGTCAGACAAAGTTGTCGGAAAATCCGATCATTCTGAACGTGGTGACGTTTGTTGCCTACGACGGGACTACGTAGAGGCTAGTAGCCAATAGCTTTGGTCTTGTAATGTGATCTGAGCATGCGTAGCACTTTGTCCGGTCGGACAACCGTACACACGATCGGGTTTGGTGTGATCGGACCGTGTTGTCGGCAAATCTTTCCAGCAGGAGATAAGACTTTGTCCGTCGGACAATCCGACGTACACTGTCCGATGGTGCATACACATGGTCTGATTTTTCAACAACATTGTCCGATCGGACCAAATCCATGAAAAAGTCCGACCGTGTGTATGGGGCTTAAGGGTTGCACTCTTTCCACTGACCATCAATTTTCAAAGTATATAGACTGGAAATAGTTAATCTTGCGGGGGTTAGGATAAAGTAAATGAGTATCCAGTGGGTCTGACCAGTCTTTTTGAGATACATTTTTAGATTTTGGACCTCATATACAGTAAGATCTCGCTTTCAGAAAAAAACGAAAGGATCATTGGCTAAAAAATTTAAATTTCCTTGGGCGGAGGTTGATGACAGTGGTTGTTCGGTGGCAATGTTGGTTAGTGTTCTGATATTGTGAATGCCTTCATGTGCCCACATTTTGAGAATAGGTAGACTCGTAGATTGAGGAAGATTAGGATTTTGCTTGAGTAAAAGAAAGAGTAATGCGGCGTACACACGGTCGGAATTTCCGATGGAAACAGTCGGATGGGAGCTTTTCATCTGATTTTCCGACCGTGTGTATGCCCATCGGTCTTTTTCTGTCGGATTTTCCGACGGGCTTTGGATTGAGAACCTGTTCTTAATTTTTCTGACGGAAAACCTTTCTATCGGATTTTCCGATCGTGTGTATGCAATTCCGACACGTAAAATTCCGACGCATGCTCGGAAGCATTAAACTTCCCTTTTATAGTGCAGTCAAACGCGTTGTATGCCGCTGTGTTACAGACCGTGGGAATTTGGTGTGACCATGTGTAGGCAAGACACTTTGAGCGAAATTCCGTCGGAATTCCGACGGGAAAACCATCAGAGCTTTTTCCGACGAGAATTCAAACCGTGTGTACGCGGCATAAGGTATGACTTTTTTCGAAATGTATTGAGTGTGGATTTTATCCTAGACAAGCCAGTTAGTATACAAGTGAGGATTCAGGCGCATCTCCGGAGGAAAACGCTGTTTATGAAGATGCAGAGCACATATTAAGGTGACGTGAGGTAGCATACTTTGGTCAAGTCATGTATCGGTATACACTATATTGTCAAAAGTATTGTGACACCTGCCTTTACACGCACATGAACTTTATTTTTGGTGGTATTTGATCACCTCTGCGGTTTTTATTTATTGCGCTATAAACAAAAGAAGAGGGACAAGTTTGAAAAAACATAATATTTTTTACTTTTTATTATAATAAATATCCAATTTTTAAATTTTTTTTTAACAAATTTTTCCTCAGTTTAGGCCGATACGTATTCTTTTACATATTTTTGGTAAAAAAATCGCAATAAGCGTATATTGATTGGTTTGCGCAAAAGTTATAGCGTCTACAAAATAGGGGATAGATTTATGACTTTTTTATTATTATTTTTTTTTTACTAGTAATGGCGGCGATCTGCGATTTTTATCGTGACTGCGACATTGCGGCGGACATATCGGACACTTTTGACACATTTTTGCGACCATACACATTTATACAGCGATCCATGCTATAAAAATGCATTGATTACTGTATAAATGTGACTGGCAGGGAAGGGGTTAACACTAGGGGGCGCTGCAGGGGTTAATATGTTCCCTATATTAGTGATTCTAACTGTGGGGGGAGGGGACTGACTGGGGGAGGGGACCGATCGGTGTCCCTATGTACAGGGGACACACCATCGTCTCCCCTCCAGTGACAGGACGTGGATCTGTGTGTTTACATACACAGATCCACGTCCTGCTCAGTTACTGGGCAATCGCGGGTGCCAGGCGGACATCACGGCCGCCGGGCACGCGCATCGGGTCTCCCGTGCGCGCCCCCTAGTGGCCAAAATGGTAGCGCCGCCATATGACGGCGACCCGCCACAAGAGCCACACCGCTCCGCCATCTTTTGACAGTGGGCGGTCGGCAGGAGGTTAATGGCATCCCAGTCTTAGTCCGTAGGGTTCAGTATTGAGTTGGCCCATCTCCGGGGGAAAAAGCTGTTTATAAAGATGCAGAGCACATATTAAGGTGACGTGAGGTAGCATACTTTGGTCAAGTCATGTATCGGTATACTCTATGTTGTCAAAAGTATTTTGACGCCTGCCTTTACACGCACATGAACTTTAATGGCATCCCAGTCTTAGTCCGTAGGGTTCAGTATTGAGTTGGCCCACCCTTTGCAGCTATAACAGCTTCAACTCTTCTGGGAAGGTTGTCCACAAGGTTTAGGAGTGTGTCTATGGGAATGTAGACCATTCTTCCAGAAGCGCATTTGTGAGGTCAGGCACTGATGTTGGACAAGAAGACCTGGCTCACAGTCTCCACTCTAATTCATCCCAAATGTGTTCTATCGGGTTGAGGTCAGGACTCTGTGAAGGCCAGTCAAGTTCCTCCACCCCAAATTCGCTCATCCATGTCTTTATGGATCTTGTTTGTGCACTGGTGCGCAGTCATGTTGGAACAGGAAGGGGCCAATCCCCAAACTGTTCCCACAAATTGGGAGCATGAAATTGTCCAAAATGTCTTGGTATGCTGACGCCTTAAGAGTTCCCTTCACTGGAACTAAGGGGCCAAGCCCAACCCCTGAAAAACAACCCCACACCATAATCCCCCCAAAACCAAATGATTTTGGACCAGTGCACAAAGCAAGGTTTATAAAGACATGGATGAGTTTGGGTGGAGGAACTTGACTGGAATACACAAAGTCCTGACCTCAACCCGATAGAACACCTTTGGGATGAATTAGAGCGGAGACTGTGAGCCAGACCTTCTCGTCCAACTTCAGTACCTAACCCCACAAATGCGCTTCTGGAAGAATGGTCAAACATTCCCATAGACACACTCCTAAACCTTGTGGACAGCCCTCCCAGAAGAGTTGAAGCTGTTATAGCTGTAAAGGGTGGTCCAACTCAATATCGAACCCTATGGACTAAGGCTGGATTCACACCTATGCATTTTTAGTGCTCTTTGCGTTTTGCAGATTTGCACTGCAGTCCATGTAACATGGTTTCCTATGGAACACGTTCTGTAGTGAAATCTGCAAAATGCAAAAAGCACTAAAAATGCATAGGTGTGAATCCAGCCCAAGACTGGGATGCCATTAAAGTTCATGTGCGTGTAAAGGCAGGCATCCCAAAACTTTTGACAATATAGTGTATGTTGAGGTGCTACGAATCTAATCCCTTTTAGAGTAAATCTAGTAAGGGAAACATAATTAAACAAGTCATTATCAGGCATATTAAACTCCCAACAACCAGAAATGTAATATATTGCTAATTGCTGGTTCTTGGTGTGGTGATAGGATAGCCTATCTATCAGCTAGATCAGTGGTCATCAAGCCTGTCCTCAGGGCCCACTAACAAGCCAGGTTTGCAAGATAACTGAAATACATCACAGGTGATATCATTTGCTTCTCAGTGAATGCATTGTTCTAGTCTGCATCTCCCCAAGGTAATGCATAAAACCTGGCCTGTTAGTGGGCTCTGAGGACAGGGTTGATGATGACCACTGAGCTAGATCTTGGGCTAATCACATCCCAAATTGAGAACCACTGCACCAGAACGTTGCCATGATCAGGGGCGGACTGACCATTCGGCCACTCGGGCACTGGGCCACTAGGGGGCCCCATCAGGGTTGCCAGCCTCAGTAAAACCAGGGACAGTATGTAAAAATCTGTGTTTTTTTTACATCTGTCTCTGAAATGTCCCTTACCCACATCCTTTCGGTCTAAAAATCCAGAGATTATTGCTGCCCCACCTCTCCAGTACCTTCTCAGCCAATAGAAACATGTCTGTGTATACTGTGTACATGTATGTGTATACTGTGTGATTGTATACTGTGTGTGTGTGTGTATACTGTGTGGCCCCATAATCTCTGATTGCCTGGGGGCCCCATTATCTCCTATTGCCGGGGGGCCCCATGAGTTGTCAGTCTGCCCCTGGCCACGATTTTCTCTCTGTGTTACTGGCGTGGTTGGTCTATGCGAATATTGTTATAACAGTCACTAAGCATATCTTCATTTTTGTTCCCTCCATTAGGAGACCATTATAAGACCATTATATGATAAAGATTTATTTTATTTTATTAACTCTATAGTATGTCCCCCTATGTTTGACATACTAAGTTGTTACCAAACAGTCACTACTTTTATGTCGACTTACAAACCAGCACTGGATGTGCCTCACCCCCCACTCTTGTGCCACGTCTGTTGGGTGTTCTCCTGAATTCCAGAAGCTGAGTAGATTGAGGGTTATGAGAACGTGCCCTGCCTTTTTCATATTGTTTGTTATGACAGTGCTGAAAACACAGACGAACCCTACTACGTATTTATATTATATTGCACATACTTTCAGGATAACAATGGCATACCCTTAGTCCTTCTGTTCTTGGCTTTGTTCCTTCCAACAAAGCAAACTGTAGACATATGTCATTATAAGATAAAGAACTTATTTTTTTATTTTTATGATCTCCTCCATAGCGTGTCTCTCCATGTTTCACATACTTGCCACCGAACAGTCACTACTTTTATGTCTAAGTAGAAGCCAATGCTGGATGTGCCTCATATCTCACTCTTGTTCCACCTCCGTTGGGCGCACTCTCGAGTTCCTGAAACTGAGCAGATTGAGGGTTATGAACACGTGCCCTGCCGTCTTCTCATTGTTTGTTATGACCTCACACCAGGGGCGGACTGACCATTCGGCCACTCGTGCACTGCCCGAGGGCCCCGGGGCCACTGGGGGACCCCCATCAGGGTTGCCAGCCTCAGTAAAACCAGGGACAGTATGTTAAAATCTGTGTTTGTTTTACATCTGTCTCTGAAATGTCCCTTACCGACATCCTTTTGGTCTAAAAATCCAGAGATTATAGCTGCCCCACCTCTCCAGGACCTTCTCAGCTAACAGAAACATGTCTGTGTATACTGTGTGTACATGTATGTGTATACTGTGTGTGTGCAGGGCCGATCCTAGGCAGGGTGCGTGGGGTGCTCCGCACCCAGGCGCCGCAGAGGTGGGGGCGCCGAAGCTCCAGAGTTCTGCTCCCCTCCCTCCTCCTCGTCTGCGTTCAGAGGCGGTGGAGCGCATGTAGCGGGTTCGGCGGTTCCCCATCCCGCCGGCAACTGACAAGAGCGAATACCGCTACCGCTGTCCCCGGAATCCGTGCTGTCTGAGTACTGTTGTGGAGCCTAGTACCGGAACACCTTCCGGTACTAGACTCCCCTTATCTAATCTCTAGTATGTCTGCAGTCTCTGACCATCTCTTGTAGTATGTTGGCAGTCTCTGACCATCTCTTGTAGTATGTTGGCAGTCTCTGACCATCTCTTGTACTATGCCTGCAGTCTCTGACCATCTCTTGTACTATGTCTGCAGTCTCTGAACATCTCTTGTACTATGCCTGCAGTCTCTGACCATCTCTTGTACTATGCCTGCAGACTCTGACCATCTCTTGTACTATGCCTGCAGACTCTGACCATCTCTTGTACTATGCCTGCAGTCTCTGACCATCTCTTGTACTATGCCTGCAGACTCTGACCATCTCTTGTACTATGCCTGCAGACTCTGACCATCTCTTGTACTATGCCTGCAGTCTCTGACCATCTCTTGTACTATGTCTGCAGTCTCTGACCATCTCTTGTAGTATGTCTGCAGTCTCTGACCATCGCATGTATCATGTCTGCAGTCTCTGACCATCTCTTGTACTATGTCTGCAGTCTCTGACAATCTCTTGTACTATGTTTGCAGTCTCTGACAATCGCATGTATCATGTCTGCAGTCTCTGACCATCGCATGTATCATGTCTGCAGTATGTCTGGGGGCTCTTTCTAACAGACTCTCTAACAGAAGCCCTCTCTGTGTGCATTAGAGAGACCCCCCCTCCAGGTCCCATTAGTGTACTCATTTTCTTTATTGTTAAAAGATCTTGGGAGGATCCCAGGGTAATGAAGACTTCTTAAGGCCGCGTACACACGAAGGGACTATCCCGCGGGATTATCCTCTGGACTGAAGTCCAGCGGATAATCCCCTCGTGTGTGGGCGCCGGCGGACTTTTTGGCGCCAAAGTCCGGCGGACCAAAGTTTTAAGTTTGGTTTTAAAATTATCCGCTGGACTTGGCAGTCCGGCGGACAATCCCGCCGTTAGTAGGCAAGTCCGCGGGACTTTTGAAAATGAACGGACTTGCCGCTCATCGGCAAGTCCATTCATTTAGCACGTGACTTCAGGTTACGTAGCTAGCGTAGGCAGTAAATGCCACCGCGCTAGCTCCGTAAGCTGGCATGGATTTAAAGGGACTCCCCACGCCGAAAAACGGCGTGGGGGTTCCCCCCAAATCCATGTCAGACCCTTATCCGAGCACGCAGCCTGGCAGGCCAGGAAAGGGGTGGGGACGAACGAGCGCCCCCCCCTCCTGAGCCGTACCAGGCTGCATGCCCTCAACATGGGGGGTGCCCTGGGGAAAGGGGGGCCGTGCGGCCCCCCCACCCCAAAGCACCTTGTCCCCATGTTGATGAGGACAAGGGCCTCTTCCCGACAACCCTGGCCGTTGGTTGTCGGGGTCTGCGGGCGGGGCTTATCGGAATCTGAGAGCCCCCTTTTATAAGGGGGCACTCAGATCCCGGCCCCCCACCCTATGTGAATGAGTATGGGGTACGATGTACCCCTACCCATTCACCTAAGGTGTAAAATGTAAAGTAAAAAAACACCCACACTTTTGAAAAAATAGTTTATTGCACTGCTCCGGGGGTCTTCTTCCGTCTTGGGGGTCTTCTCGCCGGACTCCCCCACCATTTACCAAGCTCTTTTACCGAGCGGGGAAGTCCGGCTACCTTCTTCGTCATCGCCGCCGTCGTCTGGGGGGTCTCGATCTGTCTTCGGGGGTCTTCCGGGGTCTTCCGGGGGTCTCTTCTGTTCTTGCGGCGGTCATCGTCTTCCGTGCCGCCGGCGCCTTCTTCTTGTCCTTCTTCTTGTTCTTCTTCTTCTTCTTCCGATAATGACCCGATGCTCTCTCTGCCCGGAATGGCAGAGCCGCGCTGCGCTGGGACTTATATAGGGACATGGGGACAGGGTCACATGCTCATGTCACATGGTGACCCCGCCCCCTTGTGATGTCACAGTCCCAGCATCCTCTGGGACTGTGACATCACAGGGGGGCGGGGTCACCATGTGACATGAGCATGTGACCCTGTCCCCATGTCCCTATATAAGTCCCAGCGCAGCGCGGCTCTGCCATTTCGGGCAGAGAGAGCATCGGGTCAACATCGGAAGAAGAAGAAGAACAAGAAGAAGGACAAGAAGAAGGCGCCGGCGGCGCGGAAGACGACGACCGCTGCAAGAACAGAAGAGACCCCCGGAAGACCCCCGAAGGCGGATCGAGACCCCCCAGACGACGGTGGCGACGACGAAGAAGGTAGCCGGACTTCCCCGCTCGGTAAAAGAGCTTGGTAAATGGCGGGGGAGTCCGGCGAGAAGACCCGCAAGACGGAAGAAGACCCCCGGAGCAGTGCAATAAAATATTTTTTCAAAAGTGTGTGTGTTTTTGTACTTTACATTTTACACCTTAGGTGAATGGGTAGGGGTACATCGTATTAAAGGGGGCTCCCAGATTCCGATAAGCCCCCGCCTGCAGACCCCGACAACCAACGGCCAGGGTTGTCGGGAAGAGGCCCTTGTCCTCATCAACATGGGGACAAGGTGCTTTGGGGTGGGGGGGCCGCACGGCCCCCCTTTCCCCAGGGCACCCCCCATGTTGAGGGCACGCGGCCTGGTACGGCTCAGGAGGGGGGGGGGCGCTCGTTCGTCCCCACCCCTTTCCTGGCCTGCCAGGCTGCGTGCTCGGATAAGGGTCTGAGATGGATTTGGGGGGGACCCCCACGCCGTTTTTCGGCGTGGGGATTCCCTTTAAATCCATGCCAGGTGACGGAGCTAGCGCGCCGGCATTTACTGCCTACGCTAGCTACGTACCTGAAGTTACGTTCGAAATGAACGAACTGCTCCGTGTGTGGGCAAGTCCGTTCATTTTCAAAAGTCCCGCGGACTTTGGCCGGCGGATTATCCGCCGGAGAAGTCCGTGCGTGTGTGGGCAAGTCCGCACAGGTGTGGGCAAGTCCACACGCTCGGAAAGTCCGGCGGACCCAGCTGGAAAGTCCGGCGGATTGTCCGCTGGACTAGGTCCGCCGGCAAAAGTCCGCACGTGTGTACGAGGCATTAGGGGAGCATCTCTGTGTTTGAGTTGTAGCCATAGAAACATTTGTAAAGGGGAGGAGTTGGTAAGATGACCACGCCCACGTGGGGGCGCCAGAAATATTTCTGCACCCAGGCGTCTGTGACCCTAGGATCGGCCCTGTGTGTGTGTATACTGTGTGGCCCCCATAATCTCCGATTGCCTGGGGGCCCCATAATCTCCTATTGCCCTGGGGGGCCCCATGAGTTGTCAGTCCGCCCCTGCCTCAGACGTATTTCTATTTATTATATTGCACATACTTTCAGGATAACATTGGCTTTCTTCTGTTCCTGCCTTTTTTCCTCCAACACAGCAAACTGTAGACATATGTCTGATATTGGAGAGATGCGTAATAGTAGATGATAGGATTAAGACAACACCTGATGTTGCTCATGCTGGCCGAAAGGATGTAGGTGAAGTTCAGGGAGCCGTCGCCGTTTTTAAACATCCTCAAGCAGTAAGTGAAAAAGATGACGTTGGTCGGGCCGAAGGAAAGGGCGAATACAGAAAGCACAACGGCGGTCAGGTAGACGGCTCGGGATCTCCAATGTGCGCGGTCAACGTTGGCCAGACAGAGACTGCAGATGATTCCGACGTAACACCACGTGATAATGAACAAAGGTAGGACAAAGAAGACTAAGCGGTAAGTGATGAAATAGTAAAAATTAAAGCCTTCAAAAACGTTAGAGTCCTGCACATCAAAACAAGTGGTGATATTTAGCGTAGTAATGGGGAAGGTAAGCGTGTGTGTGAGAAGAGGCATGGTGCCAGCCAAGGAGATGACCCAGATGACACCACATGCCAGCCAGGCCCGGGTTTCTGTGCGCAAAGAAAGAGACCGTACTGGATAGACTACCGACAAGAAGCGGTCCACGCTGATGCTTGTCATGAACAGTATGGAGCAGTACTTGTTGCAGTAAAATGATGCCGTGACAAAGCGACACATCCCTTCCCCCATGAGCCAATTGTTTCCCATGAATCGATAGACGATACGGAAAGGCAGGATGCAAACGAAGAGGACATCTGCCGTGGCGAGGTTCAGCATGTAGACCACTGCTGGCTTCTTGACCTTCATCTTGACCAGGAACATGACGATCGCCATGAGATTGAGAGGAAGAGCCAGAAGGAATACAACAGTATGGACCATTGGCACGAAGGCGGTCAGCCACCAACTTCTGAGAGAAATGTCATCATTTTTTGAAAATAATTTGTTTTCCGCATAAGATGAGTTCTGAAAATTCATGGTCCATATAGGATGCACACCTAAAAAATGAAAAACAAATTAGTATAAATAACAATAAAATGAAATTATTCTCAGTCCTTACATGATTAAAAGTGATACTTCACAGAAGTTCTGGAGAGAAGTTTTTTGAAGGGGGGTTGTGTGTGTGTTGTGTGGCGGGGGGTAAGCTCACCTTCTGGTGGCTGCCTGGCTTACCAGTGCCCATCAATGCTGACCACTAAAACTGACCTACCTGACCATTACACTGACCTACCTGACCCACACTGACCTGCCTGACACACACTGACCATTACACTGACACACACTGACCCACACACTGACCTACCTGACCATTACACTGGCCTAACTGACCCACACTGACCTACCTGACACACACTGACCTGCCTGACACACACTGACCTGCCTGACACACACTGACCATTACACTGACACACACTGACCCACACACTGACCTACCTGACCATTACACTGGCCTAACTGACCCACACTGACCCACACTGACCTACCTGACCATTACACCGGCCTACCTGAATCACACTGACCCACACTAACCTCAGCTAGTAGTGTGCGCCCATCCCAGGAGGCAGCAGGCAGCCAAAAACAGGAGAGGAGAGCCGCCTGCCCCAGCGCAGAGTGGGGATCTTGTCATAGTGACGCAGCTGCATTGTAATTCCCACCTTCTGGAGCCTGCAGCGCCTATGATGGACGTCACACATCCCGTGGTCCTGGCATTGGACCAGTGGGATATCCATCATAGGCGCTGCAGGCTCCAGAAGGCGGGACTTGCTATGTCACTCGGCCGCGCTCAGAGTCAGATCGGTCCCCGCTCGGGCTCGGGGGTAATAAAACATTTGTGAATGCCCAAGACCCAGGGCTTTTGGGGGCCCACTCGGGGGTCCAGCTCCCCTTAGCCCCCCCCTCCCGACGCCACTGAGATGGATGCTTGAAGTTTATTGGTGATCCGCAACACTCTAATTTGCACCATTTTGCTGTCATGCATGCATTTATTGTGACATTGGTGGTCCTCCTTACTATTTCCTCCTCAGAAACAGCTCTTGCACCATCTGCTGTAGCCTCTAGCCAATCAGCAGTGGTGAAGGGGTTGAACATATCAAACCTAAGGCTGCCATGGCACACTGTTTGCAAAGGGGTGGGAGAGGGTAGTGCCTGCTGCCAGTCATGCATTCATTTTCAGTGGTAGTTCTGGTAGTTCTGTCCTTGAGAGCAAAATACTAGCCCAATTCTACCTCAAACAACACCTCATGTAATGATAACACTAACCCTCAAGTAACCCTAATACTAACTCTCACTATAACCCTTAACATTCTCTGTATGGGCTCATTTACAGTACACTTGCTTCAAATTGTGGCATTCAACACACTTTTTTAAAGCACTCTCTATGCCAATCAAAGCCCCGTCACTAAATAAAATGGTTACCTTACAGTCCTGGTCACACATTGTGTTTGCTTTGCTTCAAAACTGATACCCCATGTCACTTTCTTGGTGCTTCAAAGCGTCTCCAAAGCCTCCATTTAAGTCTATGACAATACTCGCTAGCAACGCCTGCAGCTTTTGAGAGGCTTTTATTCAGCTTTATCTTCACTTTGTTTTGGAGGTATTGCAGGTAGGGTATCTCCCAGGATGCACTGGGAAACTGACAAACAAACCCTAAAGACGTCATCAGCAGTTACTCCCGGTTCATGTGTATATATCGTGGAAGTGTCTAGGGCAGACACCACATCTGGTGTGCAGTGTGGAGCAGCAGGAAGGTATGTGGGGTCAAGGACGGGAGTGGAGCAACTAGCAGACGGCACGTGTAGTGTGTAACATGGGAATGCTATAGCAGAAAGTGAGAGGGGATTGGAGAGAGAGGACCGAGTGGCAGAGGATCAACAGAGCTAGGGGACAGGAGTAGGAGAAACTAGCAATATCACATGTGGTGTGCAGACCAGAAAGAGAGAAGAATCAGCAAACCAGAGAATCAGCAGAGCTGGGAGATACTACTGAGTGGGGGATCAGCAAGGCTGAGGACACTACTGAGTGGGGGATCAGCAAGGCTAATGATACTACTGAGTGGGGGATCAGCAAGGCTGAGGACACTACTGAGTGGGGGATCAGCAAGGCTAATGATACTACTGAGTGGGGGATCAGCAAAGCTGGAAGTGCTACTGAAAAGGGGATCTACTGAATGAGGGCACTAATAAGCTGGGGATCTGCTGAACGAGGGTACCAATGAGCTGGGGATCTGCTGAACAGGGGTACTAATGAGCTGATGATCTGCTGAGTGGGGCACTACTGAGCTGGGGTTGTACTGGGCCCCTTTAAAACAACTGGGCATGAGCTGGGCTGGGCATCTGCTGAACAGGGGTACACAGGACATTTGCCAAGTTTCATTAAAGCTTCCAAAAAGCACCACCGAAGCATCACCGAAGCATCACCGAAGCATCACAGAAGCATCACTGAAGCATCACAGAAGCATCACAGAAGCATCACAAACACACCAAAAAACATGTTGAAGCGGTACGCGCTTTAATGTATTGTAAAGTCAAAACAAGTGTAAATGAGACTAAACTTTCTGGAAATCAAACAACAACCCTCTTTGCAACTATAGCGCCACCCCTGAAGAAGCCGCTTGAATTCTTAGGCTCTCTGTACTGTGTCTCGACTCTGACACCCTTAACCCCTCTGCCACACCTAGTTGAATGGAAACCACCAAAAACCACCTGAACAAACAAAGATACTTTTGAGTAGTAAGCTAATACTAGGAACATATAAACATACAGAAGATACCACAAGACTGAAATCTACAGCAAGATCAGTAGTAGACAGTGAATATAAACATTAACTGTTATGAATAGGGATATTTCAACTACTTAGGTGCACCCAAAGAAAATGACTAAGCCCTATGTGATAGCCCCGGGTTATACCTCTGCACTAAGCAACTAGCAAAGGTCTCCATGTGGAAACTGAAATTGGGCAGTCTTTAGCTCTGGATCTTCAGTCGGCTAACATTGGGGCCCAGTTAAACCATTGGTGTACATGAGAACAGCCACAGTAAGGCCTGCAGGAAGTAATGGGATATTGGACAGCTGTGTGATCAATTCCTAAGGGCTCAGTCTTTCTAGTGGCTGTAGGTCATGGCCGCAATGCCCCTTTACCAAACTCAGTGACCCAGCATGGAAATCCCGCTATGTGGAAAGGAATCCTTTGCCCTGCTTCAGTGTGGCTCTGGACCTTGGCTTAACGGCTTTAGTGTAGGTAAAACGCTAAGATTTTGGTACATGTACACCTTCTACCCCAAGGTCCAGTATACCTCACATGTACACCTTCCACCCCCAGTATACCTCACATGTACACATTCCACCCCCAAGTTCAGTATACCTCACATGTACACCTTCCACCCCCAGGTCCAGTATACCTCACATGTACACCTTCCACCCCCAGGTCCAATATACCTTACATGTACACGTTCCACCCCCAGGTGCAGTATACCTCACATGTACTTGTTTCACCTCCACCCCCAGGTGCAGTATACCTCACATGTACTTGTTTCACCTCCAGGCCCAGTATACCTCACATGTACACATCTCACCTCCAGGTCCAATATACTTCAGATGTCCATTTTCCACCCCCAGGTCCAATATACCTCACATATACACCTTCCAGCTCCAGGTATACCTCACACGTATACCTTCCACCCTCAGGTCCAGTATACTTAACATGTACACTTTCCACCCCCAGGTCCAGTATACCTGACATGTACATGTTCCACCCCCAGGTCCAATATACCTCACATGTACACCTTCTACCCCAAGGTCCAGTATACCTCACAGGTACACCTTCCACCCCCAGGTCCAGTATACTTCACATGTACACATTCCACCCCAGGTCCAATATACCTCACATGTACACATTCCACCCCAGGTCCAATATACCTCACATGTACACGTTCCACCCCCAGGTCCAATATACCTCAGATGTACACGTTTCAACCCCAGGTCTAGTATACCTCACATGTACACGTTTCATCCCCAGGTCCAATATACCTCACATGTACATATTCCACCCCCAGATCCAGTATACCTCACATGTACATATTCCACCCCCAGATCCAGTATACGTAACCTCACATGTACACGTTCCACCCCAAGGTCCAGTATGCCTCACGTGTACACGTTCCACCCCCAGGTCCAATATACCTCACACATGTACATATTCCAGCCCCAGGTCCAGTATGCCTCACATGTACACGTTTCACCTCCAGGTCCAATATACCTAACACATGTACATATTCCAGCCCCAGGTCCAGTATACCTCACATGTACATGTACATGTTCCACCCCCAGGTCCAGTATACCTCACATGTATTTTTTCACCCCAGGACCAGGTCCAAAATCACTAAGCTTCTATATAACAACAAAAAGACTAAAATAAAAGTTGCTAAAAACTCCCAATTTCATACAGTGCAGCATGGTTTACCTTATAAAACAAAGGGAACAAGTATTCTTAAAAGGAGAGAGTTATACAATGGTAGCCTTTTATTCTCTCACAAGATTCCCATTTCAATAATCAGGTGATAGGACATTCTGTTCCTCCAACGGAAATTAGATCATGTTTTTGGGTGCCGCTAAAACTAGACAAGTGAAGATTTGAGAAGGAGCCTGGGGCTAAACTTCCTGGATAGAAAGAGGTACACTGAGGTGAATAATTTCATTGTAAAATCAATTATGAAATATTGAGGAGGAAAGAAAAATATGTAGGAAGGAAGAACATTGCCCAAAATATCACAATGCCTATAGTGGCTTGCCATCTTCCCATACTGGATCCTGGTGTCATCTTTCCCCAGGCAAGCAACGCACACCCCCGGCAATCCACATGATGTAAAAGAAAGCCTTCTTCCATTGCTCTGTAGTTCAGTTCTGATGCTCACGTGACCACTGTAAACGCTTTTGACCGTGGACACGAGTCAGCATGGGCACCCTGACCGCTCTGCAGCTATGCAGTCCCATGCACAACAATCTGCCATGCATATTTATTTCTGCTTTCAAACATCAACTTCAGGGACAACATGTTCACTGGCTGCCCAATATATACCTCCCATTTTCAGATGTCATTGTAATGAGATAATCAATGATCTTAACCGCTTCCCGACCGCCGCATGTAAATATACGTCAGTAGAATGGCACGGCTAGGCAAAAGCACGTATATATACGTCCCCTTTAATTGCCTAGCCGTGGGGTCGCGCGCACAACCCGGTCGGGAGCTCCGTGACCGTGGCCGCGGGACCAGCAGACCCGATCGCCGCTGGTGTCCCGCGATCGGGTCACAGAGCTGAAGAACGGGGAGAGGTCTGTGTAAACAAACCTCTCCCTGTGCTTCTTCACTGCCTGTCACTGATCTGCTGTTCCCTGTCATCGGGAAAGCTGATCAGTGACGTCAGACGTCAGCCACGCCCCCTAATGTAAAAAAAAACACAACACGTCACACTAACTCCTCCCCGCCCCCTAGTGGTTAACTCCTTCACTGCCACTGTCATTTAAATAGCAGTGATTTCTGTATAAATGACAATGGTCCCAAAAATGTGTCAAAAATGTCCGATGTGTCCGCCATAATGTCGCAGTCACAATAAAAATCGCTGATCGCTGCCATTACTAGTAAAAAAAAAAAAAATAATAAAAATGCTATAAAACTATCCCCTATTTTGTAAACGCTATAACTTTTGCGCAAACCAATCAATAATCGCTAATTGCGATTTTTTTTTACCAAAAATATGTAGAAGAATACGTATCGGCCTAAACTGAGGAAAAAAAAAATGTTTTTTTATATATTTTTTGGGATATTTATTATAGCAAAAAGTAAAAAATATTGATTTTTTTTTCAAAATTGTCGCTCTATTTTTGTTTATAGCGCAAAAAATAAAAACTGCAGGGGTGATCAAATACCACCAAAAGAAAGCTCTATTTGTGGGAAAAAAAGGACGCCCATTTTGTTTGGGAGCCACGTCGCACGACCGCGCAATTGTCAGTTAAAGCGACGCAGTGCCGAATAGCAAAAAGGGGCCTGGTCCTTTGGCTGCAAATTAGTCCGGGGCTGAAGTGGTTAATGTTATGGCTGATCGGTGTAATGTCAAAGGGAGTCTCCTGTATAAAGATGCAGTTTCATGGTAAATGTAACTTCACACCAAATTCTAGTGCAGCCTGAGTGATCAGCTCTGACCATCTGCTTACAGCACATGATGGTTCACAGCCCTGACCATTTTCTTACAACACAGGATGGTTCTATCGGGTTGAGGTCAGCACTCTGTGCAGGCCAGTCAAGTTCCTCCACCCCAAACTCACTCATCCATGTCTTTATGGACCTTGCTTTGTGCACCCAAAAAAATGACTAAGCCCTGTGTAATACCACTAGGTTATACCTCTGCACTTAGCAACTAGCAAAGGTCTCTATGTGGAAACTGTAATCTGGCAGTCTTTAGTCCTGGATCTTCAGCCGGCTAACATTGGGGCCCAGTTAAACCATTAGTGTACATAAGAACAGCCACAGTAAGGCCTGCAGGCAGTAATAGACTATAGGACAGCTGTGTGATCCAGGGATGTGTTCAGTTTCACTTCCCACAGCAAAAGACTGCACTTTTCAAAGAACAGCTCTTTAAGATACTGTTTTCCCCGCTTCCCTAGTCTCAACCTCTTCCAGGAGATGTAGTCCATTGGGTAATGAGGACCCACAATAATTCTCCCTGTCTGGACTTTTCCCATCCTCCATCATGGCCAGCTTAAAGAGGAAGTAAAGCCTCCTTAAAAAAAAAAAAAAAAAAACGCAACCTGCAAGGCAAAGGCATAATGAGCCAGTATGCATAGCATACTAGCTCATTATGAATAACTTACCTGAGAACGAAGCCCCTGAAGCGACCCTCGTCCACGACCTCCTCCGCCGCCATCAATCCCGGAGTGACTTCCGGGTCTCGTTGCTCCAGCGCTGTCATTCGCTGGAGCGGCGATGACATCACTCCCGCGCATGCGTACGGGAGTGGCATATCGCCGTGATCTCGGCATGCTCAGTGCGCCTGCGCGCCGCTGTCTACGGCGCATGCGCCGTAGACAGCGATGCCTGTTTTTTTCTAAATATCTCCTAACCATGTAGGTTTAGGAGATATTTATTGGACCTACAGGTAAGCCTTAATCTAGGCTTACCTGTAGGTCAAAGTGGTTTGTAAGGGTTTACAACCACTTTAACAGTCCATTGGGTGCTGCCAGCACTCCCACTCCCCCTGCTGATGGTAGTCAGTAGCGCGTTGAAGTCCAGCTTTTCTGTCTTTATGGACCTTGATTTGTGGACTGGTCCAAATCATTTGGTGGATTATGGTGTGGGGTTGTTTTTTAGGGGTTAGGCTTGGCCCCTTAGTTCCAGCGCAGGGAATTCTTAAGGCATCAGCATCAGTTCCTGACCTCACAAATGCGCTTGTGGAAGAATGGTCAAACACTCCCATAGACACACTCCTAAACCTTGTGGACAGCTTTCCTAGAAGAGTTGAAGCCGTTATAGCTGCAAAGGGTGGGCCAACTCAATACTAAACCCTTGTACACACGGTCGGACATTCCGACCACAAAATCCGAAACTTGTCTTGCATACACACGGTTGCACAAAGTTGTCGGAAAATCCGATCGTTCCGAACGAGGTGACGTACAACACATATGACGGGACTACGTAGAGGCCAGTAGCCATTAGCTTTCGTCTCCACAGTTCATCTGAGCATGCGTGGCACTTTGTGCGTTGGAATTCTCTACACACGATCGGAAAAAGTCTGATCAGATTTTGTTGTCGGAAAATTTTAGATCCAGCTCTCAAATTTTTTCCGTCTGAATCTCCGGCGGAAAAAGTCCGCTAGAGCCCACACACGATCGGATTTTCCGACAACATAATCCGATCGGACTTTTTTCCATCGGAATATCTGACCGTGTGTACGGGGCATAAGACTGGGATGCCATTAAAGTTCATGTGCGTGTAAAGGCAGGCGTCCCAAATCTTTTAACAATACAGTATATATATATATATATATATATATATATATATATATATATACATACAGGCGGTCCCCTAGTTACAAACATCCAACTTACAAACGACTCCTAATCAGGGCCGGATTAACATAGGGGCTATTGGAGCTGCAGCTCCAGGCCCCTTTCTCAAGATAGGCCCATTTGCCCAAAAAAATAAAAAAAGATCGACTTCGAGGGTCGTAGCTCAGCGACCAGGAGTCATAGAGACTCCCTATTTGGGAGGTAGGTAGCTAAATACCTACTTCAGCACTGGTTAAAATATGGGGCTGCTATAATCTATGGTTCCGGAGATATGGGGCTGCTTGCGCAGTCGGTCAGAAGCTCCATACAGAGCGGCCGGTATAAATACAAGCTGGAACTCTCTGCAGCAGACTGAGAGGATGACATCACAGTGCTTATAATAATTATTTGTATATTACTTATAATTAACCCCTTGTCACCCAGGCCAGTTCTGACACTTCTCTCCTACATGTAAAAATCATCATTTTTTTTTTGCTAGAAAATTACTCAGAACCCTCAAGCATAATATATATATTGTTTTAGCAGACACCCTATAGGAATAAAATGGTGGCCTTTGCAACTTTTTATGTTACATGATATTTGCACAGCAATTTTTCAAAAGTTTTTTTCGGGAAAGAAACTGTTTCATTCATTAAAAAAAACACTAAAGTTAGCACGATTTTTTTTGTGTACCAAGCGATGCTTTACATTTTTTTGCAGGTTACTTGTTTAGAGTTACAGAGAAGGTCTAGTGCTAGAATTATTGCTCTCACTCTAACGATTGTGGCGATACCTCACATGTGTGTATCTGGCTCTGATACTAACCAGTGCCTACCCAGCCACTGACTAGTATCTCTCCCCAGCCTGTCTCCACACACCCTCTCACCTGCTAACCTGTAAATGGGCGAATCACTCCTGCAGTGTTATTGTGTTCTGCCAGTGAATACAATGATTAGTGTTGTCAACTATAGCTGGCAGCACTGATTGTTTTGGGGAAAACCTGACAGGCTGGTTGTACTAAAGTCGGTTAATAGGTTGACTTGTGTAAAACCAACTAGCCCATACATAGATCGACTATGGCTGGTCTCTGCTTAATTGGTGTAATTTCAATCCATGTATGGCCCGCTTAACCACTACGCAGTCCCTAAACATCCTTCCACCAACCTTTTTACATTTTTCCTTCCCAGATTGCTTCCTCCTCCTCTCCTATACATAGTGCCCACTGTCATACCCTCCATACTCCTCTGCTGTACATAGTGCTCACTGTCATACCCTCCACACTTCTCTCCTGTACATACTGCTCACTGTCATACCCTCCACACTTCTCTCCTATACATAGCACCCGCTGCCATATCCTACACACTCCTCTCCTTTACATAGTGCCCGCTGTCATACACTTCTCTCCTGTACATACTGCTCACTGTCATACCCTCCACACTCCTCTCCTATACATAGTGCCCACCGTCATACCCTCCACACTCCTCTCCTGTACATACTGCTCACTGTCATACCCTCCACACTCCTCACCTATACATAGTGCCCACTGTCATACCCCAGCACTTCTCTCCTATACATAGTGCCCACTGTCATACCCTCCACACTCCTCTCCTGTACATATTACTCACTGTCATACCCTCCATACTCCTCTCCTATACATAGTGCCCACTGTCATACCCTCCACACTCCTCTCCTGTACATACTACTCACTGTCATACCCTCCATACTCCTCTCCTATACATAGTGCCCACCGTCATACCCTCCACACTCCTCTCCTGTAATTACTGCTTACTGTCCTACTCTCCACACTTCTCTCCTGTACATAGTGTCCACTGTAATACCATCTACACTCCTCTGCTGTGCATAGTGCCTTCTGCCATACCCTATGCACTCCTCTCCTGTACATAGTGCCCACTGTCATACCCTCCACACTCCTCTCTGGTACATACTACCCTCTGTCATACCCCCCACACTCCTCTCCTGTACATACTGCCCACTGTCATACCCTCCACACTCCTCTCATGTACATAGTGCCCACTGTTAGACTCTCCACATTCCTCTCTCACCTGCACATACTTCCCACTTTTATACCATCCATACTCCTCCCCTATGCCTCTTACCCACAAAAACAGTTCTTTAAAATTATACTGAATATCCCCAATGTTACCAGCTCTAGAATGGGCACACCTTTGTTAGTTCAACTAAAGGAAATCTCAGTCCTCATATTTGTTTTGCCCCATTATTGGTACTTATTTAATTTTGTAATTACTATTGTGATGTATAGAGGAACGTAGGGGATGTCAGCTACTCTAAATATAGCACCTGTAAAAAAAAGTGTTCCTGAAAATATTTTTGAGAGGCTCCTGTGATATCAAAGCGGTAGTAAACCTTTCTAACATTACTACTTTTTAGAGGCCCTGAGGTAGGTTATGCCATAATGTACAAGTATGCACAGCATATTAGCACATTAGGGTACACTTAAATTGTCAGACTGAGCCCCCAGTGCTGTGCTGTGATCAATCCGGCAGGGCCCGGGCACTTCCATCTTCACCCGGTCTTCCTTCCGGGTTCTGTGCCTTCGGTCACTTGCCTTGGCCGGGCTACGTTGATATCATTCCCACACATGCTCATGTACATACTCTTTCTCTCATCCCCCATTTCTCTCTCAACCTCCCTCCCTTACCCCTCACACCTCTTTCATCCCCTTTCTCCCTCTCTCTCTCTCTCTCTTTAATTTGTTATAACAAAAAATTGTTTGCATTTTTATTTATAAAAGGCCCGACCAAAATCCTCAGCACCAGGTCCATGATGTTCTTAACCTGGCCCTGCTCCTAATACTGAGGGAGAAAACATGAAGTGAGAGGAAATCTACCCCTAGGAAGGGCAATTCACTCCTGTAATGCCCCGTACACATGGTCGGAAATGCCGACGGAAAATGTCCGATCGGACCATGTTGTCGGAAAATCCGCCCGTGTGTGGGCTCCATCGGACTTTTTGAAAATTTGAGATCCTGCTCTCAAATTTTCCGACAACAAAATCCGATCAGACTTTTTCCGATCGTGTGTAGAGAATTCCGATGGACAAAGTGCTACGCATGCTCAGATCACATTAGGAGACCAAAGCTATTGGCTACCAGCCTCTACGTAGTTCCGTCGTAGGCAACAAACGTCACCACGTTCAGAATGATCGGATTTTCCGACAACTTTGTCCGACCGTGTGTATGCAACACCAGTGTCAGACAAAATCTGTCGGAAAAAATCAGACGGATTTTGTGGTCGGAAGTTTCCGACCGTGTGTACGGGGGCTTAGAGTAATTATGGGAAAAAGGTGTCTCCACTGATGCTTTATCACCAATCCTTGTTTGCACAACAACCCAAAATTTTCAAAATCCAATTGTCATTGCGACAGAAAGTGAGGTGAACAGGGGCACAGACAGCAAAACAAACATTACAGAGGTGATAACCCTTCCCTATGCTATTCAAAAAGCTTAAAAATATTTTTTTTGGCTGGAGCTACATGTACCTGTTCCGACTTACAAACAGATTCAACTTAAAAACAAACCTACAGACCCCATCTTGTTTGTAACGCGGGGACCTCCTGTATATATATACAGTGCCTTGCGAAAGTATTCGGCCCCCTTGAACTTTTCAACCTTTTGCCACATTTCAGGCTTCAAACATAAAGATATAAACTTTTAATTTTTTGTGAAGAATCACCATCAAGTGGGACACAATTGTGAAGTGGAACGAAATCTATTGGATTTTTGAAACTTTTTTAACTAATAAAAAAATAAAAAGTGGGGCGTGCAAAATTATTCGGCCCCCCTTGCGTTAATACTTTGTAGAGCCACCTTTTGCTGCGATTACAGCTGCAAGTCGCTTGGGGTATGTCTCTATCAGTTTTGCACATCGAGAGACTGAAATTCTTGCCCATTCTTCCTTGCAAAACAGCTCGAGCTCAGTGAGGTTGGATGGAGAGCGTTTGTGAACAGCAGTTTTCAGCTCTTTCCACAGATTCTCGATTGGATTCAGGTCTGGACTTTGACTTGGCCATTCTAACACCTGGATACGTTTATTTGTGAACCATTAATTTGTAGATTTTGCTGTATGTTTGGGATCATTGTCTTGTTGGAAGATAAATCTCCGTCCCAGTTTCAGGTCTTTTGCAGACTCCAACAGGTTTTCATCCAGAATGGCCCTGTATTTGGCTGCATCCATCTTCCCCTCAATTTTAACCATCTTCCCTGTCCCTGCTGAAGAAAAGCAGGCCCAAACCATGATGCTGCCACCACCATGTTTGACAGTGGGGATGGTGTGTTGAGGGTGATGAGCTGTGTTGCTTTTACGCCAAACATATCGTTTTGCATTGTGGCCAAAAAGTTTGATTTTGGTTTCATCGGACCAGAGCACCTTCTTCCACTTGTTTGGTGTGTCTCCCAGGTGGCTTGTGGCAAACTTTAGACGAGACTTTTTATGGATATCTTTGAGAAATGGCTTTCTTCTTGCCACTCTTCCATAAAGGCCAGATTTGTGCAGTGTACGACTGATTGTTGTCCTATGGACAGACTCTCCCACCTCAGCTGTAGTTCTCTGCAGTTCATCCAGAGTGATCATGGGCCTCTTGGCTGCATCTCTGATCAGTCTTCTCCTTGTCTGAGCTGAAAGTTTAGAGGGACAGCCAGGTCTTGGTAGATTTGCAGTGGTCTGATACTCCTTCCATTTCAAAATGATCGCTTGCACAGTGCTCCTTGGGATCGCTTGCACAGTGCTCCTTGGGATGTTTAAAGCTTGGGAAATCTTTTTGTATCCAAATCCGGCTTTAAACTTCTCCACAACAGTATTACGGACCTGCCTGGTGTGTTCCTTGGTCTTCATGATGCTCTCTGCGCTTTCAACAGAACCCTGAGACTATCACAGAGCAGGTGCATTTATACAGAGACTTGATTACACACAGGTGGATTCTATTTATCACCATCAGTCATTTAGGACAACATTGGATCATTCAGAGATCCTCGCTGAACTTCTGGAGTGAGTTTGCTGCACTGAAAGTAAAGGGGCCGAATAATTTTGCACGCACCACTTTTCAGTTTTTTATTTGCTAAAAAAGTTTAAAATATCCAATAGATTTCGTTCCACTTCACAATTGTGTCCCACTTGTTGGTGATTCTTCACAAAAAATAAAAATTTTATATCTTTATGTTTGAAGCCTGAAATGTGGCAAAAGGTTGAAAAGTTCAAGGGGGCCGAATACTTTCGCAAGGCACTATATATATATATATATATATATATATATATATATATATACAGACACACACACACATATATATATATATATATATATACAGTGTTGGTCATCTTACTTTAAAAAAGTAATTAGTTAAGTTACAAATTTCTTCTCCCAAAAAGTAATTGCATTAGTAACTCAGTTACTACATTGGAAAAGTAATTAGTTACGCAGCAAAGTAACTGACTTTTTTTTAAAAATATTCTATATGTGTAACTAAGGGGGGGTCTAGTATTACTGTAAGCAAGGGGCGCATTTATTATTATTGTTATATATCGTGTAACCAAGGGGCTGCTCTATTATTACTCTCACCAAGGGGCAGATCTGTTATAGCGTGTAAGCAAGGGGCGGGGTCTATTATTATTATATTGTGTATGGGGCGGATGGCTACAGAAGAGGGCGAATGTTAAATTAATGGACAGAGCTCGATATATAACAATAATAATAAATGCGCCCCTTGGTTACAGTAATACTAGACCCGCCCCTTAGTTACAAGATAGACGCCCCTTGCAGAGTAGCACGAGCATCGGGAGCGTGCGGCATCGCCTCGTACAATTACATGTTAACTGCGCCTGCGAGGTGTAGAGTTCACTCAGAGCTGTTTAGGTTCGGCAATTTTCGTAAGCTCCGTAGTCCTTCGTACTGCGCAAGCCCTGGGCCTGCGCAGTACAGGGGGTCCTTATTCGGCGGGGGAACTTTTTCGGCAGGACACCGGAATTACACTACTGCCATCTAGTGGCGGTAGATGTAATTGGGGTAACTAAGCCAAAGTAATGGGAACTGCGTTACCATGAGGAGAAAAGTAATCAGTTAGATTACTCGTTACCCTCTAAAGTAACTGCGTTAGGTAACTCAGTTTATTTTAACTCAGTTACTTACATCACTGTATATATATATCATATAAAATTGCTAAAAATGACATTTTGCGATTTGCGGTTATTAAAAAAAATTTCAATTTCAATCTGTAGCCGCTGTAATTTTCTAAAACTATCACAAAATTCAATGCAATGTGGCACCCTAGAGACATTTTGTCATTGGTGTACTTAACAGACCCAGAAATGTAATTTCCTGCTTTTGTGATTGACTCAATGGGGTGGATTTACTAACGACAAATAGAACTTTACTCATGCATTTGCTCCAGAGCTTAGTAATTTAGGGGAAGCTTCATTTTGAAAACAATACCCAATCGCATGCAAGGAAAATACAAAACAAACAAACAAAAAAAAAAACAGCATTTTTGCCTGAACCTGATTGGATGATGGAAGTCAGCAGAGCTTCCCCTCATTTCCTAAGCTCTGCTGCTACTGTGCCTGCAAAGCGCACAGTCTATTATACCTTTAGTAAATCCACCCCATTGATTTTCTCAGATGTCTGCACTAAGATACAAGTAAACATTTTAGGCATCCTCGGTAATAGGAGTTTCATCTTTGGTGGGAGAACCTTTGAGGGCTAAATATTTCTAAAAGAATGCAGACACTGAAACTTTCCTTATTAAAACACTGAAAAATGCACCAGGTGTTTATAATGAAAACAGACCCTCCCATTCAGGAATCAGCCTTGAAAGGACCTAATGGAACAAACAGCTTTTTCTTTAGGATATAAAAGGGTAGAAATCTGGTACCAAGCTTGTTAGAATCCCTGCAATGTACACAAATCACCCGGGTGGGTTAAACTCCATAAAAGTGGAGTTGAACTTTAAGGATTCTAACAAAAAGAATTCTCTCAGATTCAAACCCTTTCTGGAGGGTTTGCACCGCAATGCTGAAAAGTTCTACACATTGGCAATGAAAGTTCCTTCTTATTCAAGTCATGAAAAATCGCGTAACAATCCCATTCAGCTATACCTGTTCTAGAATGTTGAAGATGTTCTGCTGCTTATCCAAGCATCCTTCCTTAGCTCTAATCAAAGTCAAGAACCTACCCTATAATTTATAGCCATACGGGTAAGTCACCTTCATCCAATCATTATGAGGTCATGAAATACAGATGTTGACTGTTCAAGAACAGGATGGGAGTTGCGAATGTTTACGTACACCACCCTGTCCTAATTACATAATCCAATTCCAAGGAATCCCGAAGATAATAATCGTTTGAGTCTCATGGATGAAGGTGTTAATTGTTTTCAAATTTCCGGGGTAGAGATGATATAATGATTATATACAGTGCCTTGCAAAAGCTTTTTACCTATTTTGTTACATTACAGCCTTTAGTTCAATGTTTTATTTAATCTGAATTATATGTGATGGATCAGAACACAATAGTCTAAGTCAGTGAAGTAAAATTAGAAAAATATATACATAAAACTATTTTTCAGAAATAAAAAAATGATAATTTTCATGTGCGTATGTATTCACCCCTTTGTTATGAAGCTCATAAAAAGCTCTGGTGCAACCAATTACCTTCAGAAGTCACATAATTAGTGAAATGATGTCCACCTGTGTGCAATCTAAGTGTCACATGATCTGTCATTACATATATGTCACGTTCCGGGTACGACTGTCACGTTCCGGGTATGGCGGGAAACAGGAGGTGGATCCCCTATGTCAATGAGGCGATAGCACGGGTTGTATTGGCAGACCGGTTCTAATGTTGCTACTGGTTTTCACCAGAGCCCGCCGCAAGGCGGGATGGACTTGCAGCGGCGGTAGCAACCAGGTCGTGTCCTCCAATAACAACTCGACCCCACTGACAGCTGAGACAGGCGCTGTACACAAGGATTAAGCAGAGGCGAGGTCAAACGTAGCAAAAGGTCAAGGCAGGTGGCAATGGTTCGTAGTCAGGGGCAACAGCAGAGGTCTGGATACACTAGTAGGAGCAAAACACAAAACGCTTTCACTGGGCACTAACGGCAACACAAGATCCGGCCAGGACATGAAGGGGAAGTGGGTTTAAGAAGGATTCTAGGAGAACGGTAATTGGGCCAGGCACTAATTGATTGTGCGCTGGCCCTTTAACTGAAGGCAGAGTCGCGCGCGCGCCTGGGGAGAGGGGGAGCGCGCGCGCACCGGAAGAAGCCGGCGGAGAAGGTGAGGGGAGCGGGATGCGATCCCCGGGCGGGCCGTGGATCGCATCCCGGAGACAGAGCAGCGCCTGCGGTCAGGGGAGCTGACCGAGGCGCTGCAGGGCGGAGGACGCCGTGAGCGCTCCGGGATGGATGGGGCACCCGGAGCGCTCGGCGTTACAATATACACACCTTTTTGAAAGGCCCCAGAGGCTGCAACCCCGAAGCAAGAGGCAACACTGCCATGAAGACCAAGGAACTCTCCAAACAAGTAAGGGATAATGTTGTTGAGAAGAACAAGTCAGGGTTAGGTTATAAAAAAAGATCCAAATATTTGATGATCCCTAGGAGCACCATCAAATCTATCATAACCAAATGGAAAGAACATGGCACAACAGCAAACCTGCCAAGAGACGGACGCACACCAAAACTCATGTTCCACAGCAGAGACTGGAGTATCTGTACATAGGACGGCAATAAGCCACGCTCCATAGAGTTGGGCTTTATGACAGAGTGGCCAGAAGAAAGGCATCACTTTCAGCAAAAAACAAAATGGCACGTTTTGAGTTTGCGAAAAGGCATGTGGGAGACTCACAAAATGTATGGAGGAAGGTGCTCTGGTCTGATGGATGGAGGAAGGTGCTCTGGTCTGATGAGACTAAAATTTAACTTTTTGGCCATCAAAGAAAACACTGTGTCTGGCGCAAACCCAACACATCACATCACCCAAAGAACACCATCCCCACTGTGAAAGATGGTGGTGGCAGCATCATGCTGTGGGGATGTTTTTCAGCAGTCGGGACCGGGAAACTGGTCAGAGTTGAGGGAAAGATGAATGGTGCTAAATACAGGAAGGTTCACCTTCCAGCAGGACAATGACCCCAAACACACTGCTAAAGCAACCCTTGGGTGGTTTAAGGGGAAGCATGTAAATGTATTTGAATGGCCTAGTCAAAGCCCTGACCTCAATTCAATAGAAAATATGTGGTCAGACTTAAAGATTGCTGTTCACGAGCGCAAACCATCCAACTTGAAGGAGCAGTTTT
The DNA here is from genome assembly GCA_028564925.1 of Lithobates sylvaticus. Taxonomy (NCBI): domain Eukaryota; kingdom Metazoa; phylum Chordata; class Amphibia; order Anura; family Ranidae; genus Lithobates; species Lithobates sylvaticus. The sequence goes on along the minus strand of CM053029.1, from coordinate 35,557,967 downwards.
GCAAGGAGGAATGGGCAAAAATCCCAATGGTAAGATGTGGCAAGACTCATAGAGACTTATCCAAAGCGACTTTTGTCCTATTGTTATTCACAATAAAAAAAAAAACATCTTCAAAGTCGTGGGCATGTTCTGTAAATTAAATGATGCAAATCCTCAAACAATCCATGTTAATTCCGGGTTGTGAGGCAAAGAAACACAAAAAAATGTCAAGGGGGGTGAATACTTTTGCAAGGCACTGTATGTGGGTGACAGATGGTGTCCCTGTGTAGGGAAGGTTGTTCCAGATTGACGTAGATGAACTCTATCATGATTCTTGCAAACCGGTTGCCCTCTCTGTCCAAAAGTTTGCCCTTCCATGTTCTAACCATTCCATGGTCTTGGGATAAGGAGGTTGAGTTTTCTGTGTGACTACAAATGCCTTGTCCAGACACTCAAGAGAACCGAACATTACATCTCCTGTTAAATGGGATTAACCACTTGACCACCAGAAAGTTTTACCCCCCCCCCCTTCATCACCAGGCCATTTTTTTGCTATTCAGCACTGCACTGCTTTAACTGGCCATTGTTAGGTCATGCAACACTGTACCCAAATACATATATTTTTTTTTTCACGCATGTAAAGCTTTCTTTTGGTGGTATTTGATCAACACCGGGTTTTTTATTTTTTATTATATAAAACGAAAAAAAGACAAAACATTTTGAAAAAAAACAAAACAATATTTTTGACTTTCTGCTATAAAACATATCCCCGAAAAATATATTCTGCTATATGTCTTTGGTAAAAAAAATAAATAAAAATGCCAATAGGTGTCTTGATTTGTTTGTATGAAAATTATAGAGTCTACAACTAAGGAGAGCATTAACCAGAGAAGAGCCAAGAGGCCCATGGTAACTCTGGAGGAGATCCACAGCTCAGGTGGGAGAATCTGTCCACAGGACAACTATTAGTCGTGCTCTCCACAATTCAGGAAAGCCTTGCGGCAGTTCCCTCCTATCACTTTCAGCCAAGGAAGCTGCCATCTTGGTCTCTGTCTAATCTTCAACTGCTATGATGCTGCACATGTGATCAGTTATGACTCCAGCCATTGGATGGTTCGACAGATTGGTTGAGAGCATAGTCAATGTGACAGGTAGCATTCTACGGCATGCCGTGAACGTAACTTTGTTTTTGAAGCCATTAAAGCGATGGGTTTACTTCCGCTTTAAGGTTTCCAGATTCATATAGTTCTTGTTTGCACCACTTTAAAGCGGTAGTAAACCCGCTGACATTTTTTTTTATTTTTTATACACCTGTAAGGGAAAAGGCATAATGAGCTAGTATGCACCGCATACTAGCTCATTATGAAATACTTACCTTAGAACGAGGCGTCGGTAACTCACCTGGTCCACGACGAGGTCGCTGACATGTTGCCTCGCCGTGTCTTCCGGGTATCGCGACTCAAGCGCTGTGAGTGGCTGGAGCCGCGATGTCGTCACTCCCGCGCATGCGCACGGGAGACTTCTTCCTGGCAGGGTTCGGATTCTGCCGCCTTTCAGCCGAGAATCCCCCGTGCGCATGCGCCGCTGCAGTCAGCGGCGCATTGCACGGGGAATATCTCATAAACCATACAGGTTTAGGAGATATTTTTTTTACCTACAGGTAAGTCTCATTATAGGCTTACCTGTAGGTGAAAGTCAAAATTTTGACTTTACTTCCACTTTAAGGACCTGTCCTAATGTATGGGACAAATTTGTAAAGAGTTACCACCCGTTTGCATATTCCGAAACTGGTGGTAATTTGGCAAAACGTAGATGGACTGTAACATGATTCTTGCAAACCAGTTGCCCTCTCTGCCCAAAAGTTTGTTCTCCTATGTTGTAACCATTTCATGGTCTTTGGATAAGGTGGTTGAGTTACCTGTGTGACTACAAAATTACATGCCCCTCAAGGATCACCCCTGTCGCCCTTGCTCTTTAACCACTTGCCGCCCGCCATATAGCAGAATGACGGCGGCAAAGTGGTTTCAAAATCCTGACCGGGCGTCATAGGACGTCCTCAGGATATTGAGCCGATGTGCGCCCCCGGGACGATCGTTGTTGCGGGGTGTCAGCAGTGTCGGTGCGTGCATAGAGGGCGCAGGAGCGCCGCCCCCTCTCTCCTGCACCGCTCTATCACCAATAGATAGATTCATGCATTGCATGAATCTATCTATTGTCACCGCTGCCGCCCCCTATTCAGGTGTCCGGCCCTTGTCGGGCGCCGGGCATCTGAATTACAGCGGGGGGGGGGGGGGGTGATTTGGAAGCGCCCTATTAGAGCTGTAAGCTCTAATAGGGGACCTGATTAGAGCGGTGTGCTCTAAATGGCTTCCATAAGTGTAAACAGCGTGCGCACTGCTGTGCGTTCGCTGTTTACACAGTATTGTGTTAGAGAAGCGAATACATCGCTTCCCTAACACAGACCCGCCTCTCAGCCAATCAGTTGATCACCTGATTGGCTGAAGTCATAGCAGAAGACAGAAGGAGCGTGGGAGAAGACATCGGACAATGAGGAGACACCGCTCGCCACCTGACGCCGTCACCAGCTGCACACCGAGACAAGGTAAGTGCAGAGGGCAGGCAGGGGGCACAGTGGCAGCACTTAAGGGGCACAGTGGCAGCACTTGGGGCACAGTGGCAGCGTTTGGAGCACAGTGGCAGCATTTGAGGCACAATGGCAGCACTTGGGGCACAGTGGCAGCACTTGGGGCACAATGACAAGTGATTCTAATTTATTATCGCTGTTTTCTAGCTGGTCTAAAACTGCTTTTGATGTAAAGGGACACTTTTTGGTTGCTATGGACAATCTCCAGTTTCCAGGCAGAAAGAACAGTATATATATATATGTGTATATACGCCGATGACACCCAAATCTATCTGTCTACACCTCACCTCACTCCTTCAGTCTCCTCTCGCATTACTAACTTACTAACTGACATCTCAGCATGGATGTCGCACCACTTCCTTAAATTAAATCTCTCTAAAACTGAGCTATTAATATCCCCCCCGCCTGTGCCCCCCTCCATGACTTTTCCATCAAAATCAACAATGCAACCATCAGTCCCTCCCCTCACGCCAGGGTACTCGGTGTAATCCTAGACTCGGACTTGTCATTTCAGCCTCAAGTCCAATCGTTGTCAAAAGTTTGTAGACTTCACCTCCGTAACATCTCTAAAATTCGCCCCTTTTTAACAAATGACACCACCAAGCTCCTCATTCACTCCCTTGTCATCTCTCGCCTTGACTATTGCAACTCCCTTCTCATTGGCCTGCCTCTCCATAGGCTCCTCCCCTCTTCAGTCTATCATGAATGCTGCTGCCAGACTTACCCACCTTACCAACCGCTCAGTGTCTGCCAACCCTCTCCTCCAATCCCTACACTGGCTCCCGATCGCCCAGCAATTAAATTCAAAATACTAACCACAACTTACAAAGCCATCCACAACTCTGCGCCGAGCTACATCACCAATCTTCAAACATATCCCAAACCGTCCTCTCCGCTCTTCTCAAGACCTCCTACTGTCAAGCTCTCTCGTCTCCTCCTCCCATGCTGGTCTCAAGGATTTCTCCAGAGCCTCTCCCACCCTCTGGAACTTGCTACCTCAACCTGTCCGGCTATCCCCTACTCTTGCTACCTTCAGGCGATCCCTGAAAACTCATCTCTTCAGGGAAGCCTATCACGTCTCCAACTAATCTTTTACCACTTCCATCAGCTCATTCCCCACAGCTACAACCTTTTGTACCACCTGCCCCACCCTATTAGATTGTAAGCTCTTCTGAGTAGGGCCCTCTTGTATTTTATTGTATTATAACTGTATTGTCTCCCTTTTATATTGTAAAGCACTGCGTAAACTGTTGGCGCCATATAAATCCTGTATAATAATAATAATATATAATATAAAACTGCATGCAGGGCACCAGACAAACCACTAGGGACCAAAGGGAGGTGAAATAATGTGATACAGTAATGTAATCTGTAAGATTACAGTGTACTGTATGTAATGTGTTTTTCACTTTTTGAATTTGGTGCGAAGCTCGCAGGGAACGGAGCTCAGAGGACACGGCTCGCACACACAGCGGGAAGACATTGCAGGATCCTGGGGAACAGGTAAGTAACTTTGCCTGGATCCTGCGATGCAATCCCGAATGTGGCTCCACCCCGAGCCACATTTGGGAATACCGCTAAGGAGGTTAAATAAGGATTCCAGATTCATATAGTTCTTGTTTGCACCACTTTTACAAATCTGTCCCAATGTAAAGAGTCACCACCAGTTTGCATATTCCAAAACTGGTGGTAACTAAGTCCATCTCTGAGCAGGCTCATGGAGAGAAGCTCAATGTGGAGTATGTATGTGCTGGGAAGCTGCCATTAGTTACAGCTTTCCGCAAAGAGCTTGTGGTTGCTAGGACTCCTTCCTAGTCCCATTCAGCTGCTGACCAGGAGATTCCCTGAGTGTAAGCAGAGGTGTCAGGGATGCTTGCTGACATCATTACTCCAACATGTCATTGTCCATATTTTGGTATTGTGACGGAACCAGCTTGGGTGCTTCCGTCAAGATATACTGTATATAGCTAGTTCCAGTCTGGACCTAGTGACCAGATATTATAGATGAGCATCCACGACTAGCCGGCAATAGCTTAGATGCAAACTGGAACACACTTTATTGAAAACTCACACAGAATTTATATATTACACGCGACCTGATAGGACCTGATCACATCACCACAAAAATACAAATTGTAAACAGGAATGTAATTAACATAGCTAAGGAACAGCCAACATAAACATAAACAGTATGATAATGCACTTCTAGCAACTAATAGCTGACAGTGATCTAAGTATCACAAACTAATTAATAATTAGCCACTTAAACCAGCCTACAACCCTGGATACAAAGTACAATACACATTATTATAAAGCATAAACACTTAACATCCCACAATGGTTCCATAACAAGGTAAAGTGGTCACAATATTAACCACTTCAGCTCCGGAAGGTTTACCCCCTTCATGACCAGGCCATTTTTTGCCATACGGCACTGCATCGCTTTAACTGACAATTGCGAGGTCGTGCGACGTTGTACCCAAATAAAGTTGATGTCCTTTTTTTCCCACAAATAGAGCTTTATTTTGGTGGTATTTGATCGCCTCTGCGGTTTTTATTTTTTGCACTATAAACAAAAAAAGACCGACAATTTAAAATAAAAAACAATATTTTTTACTTTCTACTATAAAACATTACCAATAAAAAAAAATGTAAAAATCTAATTTCTTCATAAATTTAGGCCAATATGTATTCTGTTACATATTTTTTGTAAAAAAAATCCCAATAAGCGTATATTGATTGGTTTGTGCAAATGCTATAGCATCTACAATATAGGGGGTATATTTAGGGACTTTATTTGTATTTTTATTGTTTTTACTAGTAATGGCGGCGATCTGCGATTTTTAGTGGGACTGCGACATTGTGGCAGACAAATCTGGCACCAAATGACACTTTTTGGGGACCAGTGACACCAGTACAGTGATCAGTGCTATAAAAATGCACTGATTACTGTATAAATGACACTAGCAGGGAAGGAGTTAACACCAGGGGCAATCAAAGGTTTAATGATTCCTAGGGAGGTGCTTACTAACTGTGTGGGGCGGTGTCACACTGAAGGAAAAGAGAGATCCGTGATTCAGCTTAGCTTAGCTGAATCACAAGATCTCTCTTTCCCTTCCTAAAAGATCCCCTGTTTGCCTTGGTTGCGGTGGCCGTCGCGGCCGCCGGATGTGCTGATTGGCTCCCGCTGTGTCCAAGCACAGCAGGAGCGGCGTGTGCGCGCGCCCAAAACCACGTTCATGAAATCACGTACCTGTACGTGCTTTTGTGCAGCCGGGCCGCCCTGCAGTAGTATATATGCGGTAGGCGGTCCGGAACTGGTTAAGTACCTCTCCAAGAGATGAGCAGACAGACAGAAACAATAGGTGACTCAGATAATAATGGGAATGTACACCTAGGAGGCACACAATGGCACGAAGACACACATAACAAACAGTGGTCCCACCCCACCTCAGACTGTCCCGTAAAAGTCTACAACAGTCTATGGGACAAGCTCATACAATGTTCCAGTAGTCTAAAAATGTGGAATTCACTTATCTTCATAGATCTTTTGAGGTATGTAGCTCTGACATTCTTGCTTATTAATGTGTGTTTGCATGTTATAATGAAAAGTCTATGGACATTTCTATGGCTTAGTATTTGGCGCCATCTAGTGGCCAAATACTGATGGTAAACTTAAGTGATTAAAGCACAAAGACTGGATACAGGAATTGACTGTTATTTACATTGGAAGGTTGACCTTTTTACCCAGGATGCTTGGTGACCTATCCAGGTACACCCTCTCTAAGAGTGCATGCTGGGTAGGACATAAAAGGATCCAGAGCGGCCATTTTAGGTCTCTTGGGATCACATGGCCTGCCTGTGAGGAGCTGTGAGGAGGCCTCCCGGAGGAAGCGGCCTACAGCCATTGTGGAACGCATCCCTTCTCGTTTGTACGAGTGACCTGACAGTGCCAGAGATACAGTGAGTGGATTGGATAGATCCAGAGACACTTGTTTGAGTATCGGAGGACCGGGCTCACCCAGCAGAGCGGAACGGAGTGACGGAGCCAGCTGACGGAGAAGCAAGTTGCAATCACCGAACCAAGGCTACCATACAGAGCTCCGATCCAGTTGGTGAGCAGGTTGTGGCCCACAGTTTACTAACTTTTACACATAGTCAGACTTATATACAGGCCTCGATGGGATCTATAGTCCTACGGAGGAGGAGTATAACAACTGACACTAGGCAGGCATGAGGCCTATCTGCTTTGCATCTCAATCCTTGTAATATAGTTACTGAAGTTATACCAGGAGCATCTTTAACTAATTTGATTTACTTTAACCCCTTGGATTACAAATCATAAGGAACTATTCTAGCTAGCGAAGATCAGAAGACTAAAGACTAAGTACTTCAAGTGAGATCTTACGCATTGCTATTAAAGTAGGGGGAGCTCCCATGTATTTATATGGTTTGAAATTATTATACTAATATCCATTGTGCCGTCATTCTATGTTGGGATGATAGAACAATTACTGTAACCACCTGTTTAAAAATATATTTACAGTAAAATATCTTTTGATTAAGTACCCAGCTGTGTGGAGTGTTGTTTTCTCCTAGCAGGTGGAGCCTGAGGTTACAATACAGTATACAATATATTGTATTATATTATATTGTACTGTATTGTATTGCACCACAGCTGTGTCAAGGGGACTGAGCCAAGTTAGTGGGGTTTATCAGCAGAGTGCAGGCCCAAACCAAATCAGCAGCTCCTTTGGGGGTCAGTGCTACAGGTATATTGTTGATAAATATTTCTGTCCCAAGTGATGGAGCCTCTCCAACCCAGTCTGCAGGAGGGCCACCATATTTCCTCTGACTTTTAACCTGCACAAGATTAATATTACACATTTCCATCCACTCCAGAAAGGAAGCTCTATTGTACTCAGAGAATTAATCCAAGCCTCGCTCTCAGCATCCATCACGTGGTTGTCCATCATTAGAGAATGATCTGCTCTCTCCATGGGCCATAATCAGTGAGTAGGAGGCTTGCCCTCAATCCCCTCCAAAACCCTCTGTCCCAGTGTGGTCTGTCACATTTCTCCACCATCAAAGGTAGACTAACAAGGTCCCAGACCTCCACCTGGTCTGGACCTACATTATTCGGGCAGAGTGAACCCATATAGTTGGTCCACATGATTTCCATTCTTGGCTGCAGGGAATAGTTGTCATCAGTGGGTGTGGGACAAAGGTCGTTGACTGCTGCCAGTGCTTCAGCTGGGTGGTCTTTTACCTTCCAGGGCACAGTCTGTTGCTGGGGAGAGGGGCCGACTACCCTGGCTCCCTGGAGCTGTGGAGACACTGTAAGTTCTAGGCAGAAGTCAGCGACGCTCTGCTTTGTCACCAGCGCTTCACTACATCAGCTTGTTGCCGGGGAGAGGGGCCACCTGCCTTGGCTCCCTGGAACTCTGGAGCTGTTGCCGGTGCTGTGCAGAGATTGGTAGCACTCTGCCCTGATGCCAGCGCTTCTGCTGGGGACCCCACACTATCTTCTCCGGCTAACTGTTAGGGATAGAGGCTGGCTTCCTCAACTCCCAGACTGTGGATCTGCCACTGGGGAGTGAGGACAGCTTCCTCCCCTCCCTGGTCCTTTAACTGCTGCTGGGGAAATGAGCTGGCTGCTACATCTCCCATACTCTCATCCAGCTGCTGGGAAGACGTTTCTCTGGTACTGTCTCCCAGGTACACGGATCCTTGCTGGGGAGGGAAGATAATTTCCTTCTCTATGGATGACTTTAGGGAGGGAGGATGGCTTCCCTCACTCCAGGACTGTGGATCTGCCTCTGGTGAGGGAGGACAGCCACCCCCTCTCCTTGGTCCTTGGCTTGCCGCTGGGGAGGGGATGTGGCTTCTTCCTCTTCCTGCATCCACTCCAGATGGGAAGCTTTATTGCCCTTATTCAGAGAATTAATCCAAGCCTCACTCTAAGGCTATTTTCACACCGAGGCGCTGGGTGCGCTGGCGGTAAAGCGGCGCTATATTTAGCGCCGCTTTACCGTCGTTTTAGCAGCGCATTTTGGCCGCTAGCGGGGCGGTTTTACCCCCCGCGATCGGCCGAAAAATTCCCGTCGGAAAATCCGGCCGTGTGTACGCAGCATAAGTGTCCATCATGTGGTTGTCCATCATTAGAGAATGATATGCTCTCTTCATGGGCCATAATCAGTGGGTAGGAGGGTTGCCTGTAGTCCCCTCCAAAAGCCTCTGTCCCAGTTTGGTCTGTCACAGGTATCAACAGGAATCTCCTGGCCAGGAGCTGTAAGGGTTTAGGGATGCGTCATTAATTGATACAATGCTGTTGGCTGCACAGCTGGTGGCGTCTTAAGCACCAGTGATGCTGTGTTCCCATACTGAACATGCACTGAGGACAGGAGTGTCTGCGGTAAGGACATTCCAACCTCAGTGCTGCCCCCATCATGCCACTTATAAATTCATGCACCTGACACTTACATAGTTACAGTGCTGTAAAAAAGTATTGACCCCCTTCCCTATTGTTTATTTTTTTGCATATTTGTCACACTTAAATGATTCAGATCATCAAACAAATTTTAATATTACAGAAAGATAATCAGAGTAAATATAAAATGCAGTTTTTAAATGATGATTTAATTTAATTTATTAAGGGAAAAAAGCTGCCCAAACCTGCCTGGCCCTATGTGAAAAGTGTGACAAATATGCAAAAAAATCTGGAAAATCAGGGGGAAAATACTTTTTCACAGCACTGTACATAGTTACATACTGGAGTTGGTAAGGTTGAATAAAGACACCAGTCCACACCTGTGTGTGTTTATGTTACTATCATTTCCCATATCCCTGTATATTACATTCACTAAGATGCTCATCTTTTTTTAAATTACTGACACTCCCTGCTGACACCACCAACTGTAAAAGGGAGTGCCACATCCTTACCAACTCTGATATGTGGATACATTTTTTGCAGGCACCAACTTTTGTTGTGCGGAGCCATCACAGATTTCTAAAGAGTGTTATAGGCTCTCTTTTTGAATTCTCCAGATTGTTCTCTCCAAAATGTCCATGCCCTTGTTGGTATTCTTTCATCATTACTGTCCATATCCCTCTCAGTAGTCTCCCCAACACTAAGTGCTCTTTGCACTCCTCTTAGCATGTAAGCAGGTGCTAATGGGGTACCAATGAATGTTTTTTGCTGTTGTATTATTTGCACTGTGTAGCTATGCAGATAGTTCAGGCAGCCCGACATGGCAAGGGTTTAGCTGTGTCTCACATTTTTCCCAGGTTTTCTTGGGTCCTCCCCCCTGTTATAAGTCACATAAATACAACGGGGGGGGGGGGGGGGGGGGGTGACTGGTTGGCTCAGGGCCAGGGTCTTCTTCCACGTGGGATTACAGAGGAAGGACTGCTGCACCATGTACATAGCTCCCAACTGTCCCTGATTTTGTTTTTGAGGGACTGTCCCTGATTTGGAGCAATGTCCCTCTGTCCCTCATTCCCCCCATTTTGGTCTGATCTATATAAAATGCACTATTTATCTTTCAAAAAGTGGTTCCCAGTGCTAAACCTTTCATCCAATTTCTGAATGGCTGCATTTGTAAATACCAAAAGCCAATATTAAGGAATAGTAGTGGTAAAAAGCACTTGGGTTTAACCAATCATTTTTTTTTTAATACAATTCTCCTTTAAGGAGGGCGTGACAGGGTGTGTGTCCTATGCCTACATACTTTTGCTAATAGGTGTCCTCATTCCCATTTCAGAAAGTTGGGAGATATGCATGTAGTCCTGCTGGAACATGTGGGCCCCCTTCTAGGTCACCCTGCTGGGATTCTCCCTGGAACCAGGAACCTACCACTATTGGACTTAATAGCTAACTTAAGCTAAATGGACTGTTCTCTTGGGCAAGGTATGAGCTGGGCAGGTCGGACTCTGCTTTATGAATGATGTGCTGTAGAACTGTGTTACTGACTGCCCAGTAAAGTTTCATTAACTGTTCCATGCTTGATCTGAAGTTTATCCAAAGGGGTGCATGAAGGTTGATCCAGGGAAAATCTGATTGCCTCTTGGGGGATCAGGAATGATTTTTTTTCCCTGCTGTAGCAAATTGGAGCATGCTTTGCTGGGGTTTTTCATCTTCCTCTGGATCAACTGTGGGTAAAGGATTGTTTATATGGGATTGTATTTTTTTCTTCTTTTTTGGTTGAACTAGATAGACTTGTGTCTTTTTTCAACCTGACTAACTATGTAACTATGTAACTATGTAAGGTACATGGCATATTTAAAGAACATGGCCTGTAACATCATCGGGGGTGAAAAGGAGAAGCAAGAGGGACACCAAGAAAAGAGTTAACCATGCAGAGGAGTTGACGGGAAATCATGTCTAACATGCGGTTGCTATGGGTAACCAGGACTGGTGAGACTGCTATAGCAGCCTGCAAGTGGGAAGGTGGTACTGGGCATGGGTGGTGGGTGCTTTGGTTAGCAGAGTCGATGCTCTTGCTCCCTCCCTAACGGTTGGTGCCCCGCAGCATTCAGGACCAAATCCGTGGCATGGAGGCCCCATGGACCTAGCTACAGGTATGGGAGAGTAATGAGTTATGTGATCATGTGTAGAGATTTAAGCTCAGTTCACTGATCTATCACTGGGAGTGAGATGGCAGAGTAGCTGAGCTGGTGGAGCGGGACACAGGCTCCGCGGTGTCCCCCTCAAAATGCTGCATTCGGAAGAAAAGGTGTACAGTGTCACAGGAAGCGTGTCTCTCAGCAAAGAGCCTCACGTTTAGTTACTGTGGAAGGTGGACAGCTCACTTTTAAGTACAGGGTGCCGCTTTAATGCTAATCTTCACATGACCTCGGCTCTGACTGGTCCTGGGCTCTAGTGAGTGCGTCCATGAAGTGTCCCCAGCAACAGGAGGTGTTTAGCCCCAGTTCCACAACTTGGCTTAGTCCCCATCTGCAGGGCGAGTAGGCCCCACCCACATAGGTCCACACAATCTCTGACCAGACTATGATCTCTGGCTACTCTCACCTCATTGTTTATACTAAGTTCTATCCCAGCTTACATTCATTCGCAATAGTTATTTTGAAGCCCCTCCCTCACGCTGAGAGCCAAGTTAAGTTTGGCGCAAGTGTGGTCTGTACTGCTTGTCTGGGGGGCTTTAGTCAGAAGGCTTACTGGGAGGCATGTATAAAACCTCACAACCCTCACTACATCTTTCCCCAGCCACCTCACCAACAAAGCCCCTCAAACACACCCTGTATCTCTTCTGCTAGTTATTTACAGTATAATTTATTCTCATAAAGTCTTTGAACTCTCAAAACAAAGATACAGACAAAGGATAAAGGCAGAGAATGCACAGCAAGAAGATCCCACAAAGTCTCTATGCACTTCGGGGTCCACACAAAACCCAGTTGGCAGACCCAAAACCCAGTGTCCGTGAGATAAGCATTGAAACAGAAGATGACACACCAAAGCAGGGGGTGCAGTTCGGCATCTTTGCCCTGAGCACAAAATAACCTTGTCCCAACACTTGGTAGGACACCCTGGGCATCCTCCTCCCAGCTCCAGCAGCCATTCTGATGACATCCCCATGGCTAAGGAGAGCTACTCCCCTGGACATATTCCCACATCAAGATTAATAATGTGAAATGTCATTCCTTAATCCGAAGCAAGAAATGACAATTCATAAATGTAATTTCTTGCATGTCTATAGTAAAATCACTCTGTCTTTTCATCCTTTGGGCCACGACCAGTCCATCTTTAAGCATAATCAGTGTAGTCTTTTTAGCACGTTTTTATGGCCCGAGTCCCATCCTAGGATCGGTATCCGCACCTTACAAGAACCAATGGGACAGGGGGGGGTTTGGCACTGCCCAACCTGTGTAAATATTTCCTCACAGGACAAATGGTGTTTGCAAGGCGTTGGCTTTTGAAGGATGATGAGGATGCTGCCACAGTTTTGGAGGCAGCGATCCTTGGATCGTATGAGGGTCTGGGTAACCTACTACATAGAGGTTCCAGGGTGCAGTCCTTTTTAACAGGTTCTGTGAAAGTGACGATTAGGGCATGGGATAGGGTGCAAGAACTCATGGCTCCTGGAATAAAATCTATCTCTTCGTCTACTCCATTGTTGTTTAACCCCAAACTACAGAATTTTAGGGGAATTCCTGATCCGGTCATATGGGTGGCAGTCGGAATCAAGAGGTTGCAGGTTGTGGTAGAAGGGGGGGAGGCTATATACTTTTTATCCACTTAGATATCTGCAATTGAGGCATGCTTTTCTGTCTCAGTTTGGCTCTGAAGTCCTGGATCTTTGGTCATCTGCATTGGAAGTGCGTTTGCATGATGATTTCCATGTACAACCATGTACAGTGTACAGAATTGTTCACTGTAATGCCCCATACACACGGTCGGATTTTCCGACGGAAAATGTCCTATCGGACAATGTTGTTGGAAAATCCGACTGTGTGTAGGCTCCATTGGACTTTTTCCGTCGGATTTTCCGACGGACAAAGTTTTATCTGCTGCTCTCAAATTTTCCGACAAACAAAGTCCTATCGGACTTTTTCCGATCGTGTGTAGCGAATTCTGACGGACAAAGTGCCACGCATGCTCAGATCACATTACAAGACCAACGCTATTGGCTACTAGCCTCTACGTAGTCCCGTCGTACGCAACGAACGTCACCACGTTCAGGATGATCGGATTTTCCGACAACTTTGTCCAACCGTGTGTATGCAACCCCAGTGTCGGACAAAATCCGTCGGATTTGTGGTCAGAATTTCCGACCGTGTGTACGGGGCATAAGACCAAAGGCCCAGATTAAATGTAGAATTTCAGAAGAGAAAAGTGCCTAAAGAACATTTGTTTTTGCCCAGTTCACATAGAATGTACATGGAGATTCGTTAGGATAATGGCTTTGCAAATTTTATTTTCAGAATAAATAGACCCCATTTTATTGCATGTTTATAAAAGCTTTTTTTAGCCCTGGATTATCCAGCTGACTTCCTGTGTCTAAGGAATGTTTGCCACACAGCTAAACTTGGTTTCAGATAAAATTTGCGAGGTCAACAAAATTTTTCAACAGCAGCTGTGTGGTGTATGGTCGTACCCGGCTAGTGATGATGTGAGTGGATTGCAAAGATAGGAGCCCACTCTGTTGCTCTATTTTGTTGATCTGGTGCAGTCCAATTGGTAATGTCAAAGCTGGGTACTTAACCTTTATCTGATTGTCGGCACTCACTTGGAAGAACAAGGTGACCCCATGTAGAAGGAAGAGAGGTAAAAGTAGACGGACTTCCATCCTCACCACAGGCTAAGCACTGAGCAATGAAGGAAGATTCAACTGATTAACATGATGACAGAAGATTCATTCAGTAAATGGGTTTGTGCTTTTATCAGAACTGGAGGAAAAACTATCCATAAGGTCATAGAGCTATATATATACAGCAGTATATAAATAAAAAATGATTGTTGTAGCACTACACTAGTAAAACAGGGCGAGCCTTTTATCTGTGGGTGGCTCACTACACTCAGAGTGCCATGTGAGGATCTAGAACAATGACATCCTCTAACAGGTGATGGAGATCCTGCTTTCTGACCATTGACCAAGGTTCACCATCTTTATTGACCATATGCATTGAAAGGGAAGGGCTTCACCTCCTCTGTTCCTGCTCTGACCACCCCTTGATGAAGCTTTCGGTATGCTCTTCAAAGGAGGATCGGTTTTGTTCTTAGAAGTGTAGCGGCCATAACCCTCGATGGGGCGGCCTTAGCTTTTGGGCTTACCGGTTACCTCTGCTTGGCTTGTTCTTCCAGGTCCAGGGGTTCCCAGGGTTAGTACCCAACGACTTCGGACGCTGACACCATAAAAGTCCTTTAGAAAGGTTTTTTTATTTGCAGGGGTAACATCCAACAGACACAGTCTCGTATGGGACAAGGGTGAAGAAACTCAGGCACCTTGAACTGCTGATTATTAGGAAGTCTCTAATGCAAACCCAGAGAGTAGCCACTCACAGCTGTGCACCTCAAAGCTGAACAAATCTCTAGCCAGAGATTATGGCAGTCAGCACTTGAATTCGGAACTTGCAAAGTCTCTGACCTTGAAGAAAGTTGCAATCAAATTGAACAGGAACCTTTCCTCAGTACCTGGAACGTTCTCTGTCTCCTTGGCAGTACTTGGAAAGCGTGGATTCGTCAGTGTCCTTGACAACTCAGCAACCAGGCACTTCTTGGGATGCCAGCTTGTTGGCCCTCCTCATAAGAGTCCTCCCCCAGTCGCTTACACGAGCTGCGATGCCCCTCCAAGTTGAGAGCGCACCCAGACGCCTTGAATCCTCCCTCAGTTACTGCGCCTCGGACCAGCCGGTTCCGAGACTCGGGAACAGACGGATCCCTGCCCCAGACCAAGCGGGTCTGTGGGGCTAGTCAAACCAACCATGTTGCGGGGCGGCACACGCTTCCATGACCGGGACCCCTCGGGGGGCTACCCCGGTCAAGATCCAGGAACAGGCAGCTATGGCCGAACGAACCCCGAACACGTGACTCCAGCATCTTAAGTACCCTTCCCCAGACTCCCCAGCGGGGCCAAATGCACCCACTGATTGGCTCCGGGGAATGCCGATACTCAAAACGTCCAACCAGGCCTGTTTCTGGGCCTGTCATGTGCACCTACTGTACACATGACCAGGCAGAACCCTAGTACAGCCCAGCCAGACTGATGCCAAAGTTAAACCCACACAATTAACCCCCAGAACCCCTTTACTGTTCTGAGAGAAAAATAACTAAATTTACATAGCGGACACTTTGCAAAAGTATCACCACTACAGAAGAGAAACATAACTTGCCTAATTGTAGCATGTGTTCTAAGTTGGCTTCCATCTCCAGATTACTGCTGACTATTAGACCCATGTCTTGCATGCAGATAATAACACATTATAAATGTCTTTCCCGCAACAGAAGAGCAGAGTAGATTCAAATGCTTACCTTATTTTTTTTACCCAAGAACCTTATTTTTTTGCTTTGCAGATGGTGGCAGATCTTTCAGGAATGTCCATCCTAGGATCGGTATCTTACAAGAACCAATGGGACAGGCGGGGTTTGGCACTGCCCATCCTATATAAATATTTCCTCACAGGACAATTGGTGTTTGCAAGGCGTTGGCTTTTGAAGGATGATGAGGATGCTGCCACAGTTTTGGAGGCAGCGATCCTTGGATCGTATGAGGGTCTGGGTAACCTACTACATAGAGGTTCCAGGGTGCAGTCCTTTTTAACAGGTTCTGTGAAAGTGACGATTAGGGCATGGGATAGGGTGCAAGAACTCATGGCTCCTGGAATAAAATCTATCTCTTCGTCTACTCCATTGTGGTTTAACCCCAAACTACAGAATTTTAGGGGAATTCCTGTTTCGGTCATATGGGTGGCAGTCAGAATCAAGAGGTTGCAGGATGTGGTAGAAGGGGGGAGGCTATGTACTTTTTATCCACTTAGATATCTGCAATTGAGGCATGCTTTTCTGTCTCAGTTTGGCTCTAAAGTCCTGGATCTTTGGTCATCTGCATTGGAAGTGCGTTTGCATGATGATTTCCTGGTTAAGCCTATGTCAACCATGTACAGTGTACAGAATTGTTCACTGTAAGACCAAAGGCCCAGATTAAATGTAGAGAGGTTAGGATGCAGCCTTTACCGAATTTCAGAAGAGAAAAGTGCCTAAAGAACATTTGTTCTTGCCCAGTTCACATAGAATATACATGGAGATTTGTTAGAATAATGGCTTTGCAAATTTTATTTTCAGAATAAATAGACCCCATTTTATTGCATGTTTTTAAAAGCTTTTTTTAGCCCTGGATTATCCAGCTAACTTCCTGTGTCTAAGGAATGTTTGCCACACAGCTAAACTTGGTTTCAGATAAAATTTGTGAGGTCAACAAAATTTTTCAACAGCAGCTGTGTGGTGTATGGTCCTACCCGGCTAGTGATGATGTGAGTGGATTGCAAAGATAGGAGCCCACTCTGTTGCTCTATTTTGTTGATCTGGTGCAGTCCAATTGGTAATGTCAAAGCTGGGTACTTAACCTTTATCTGATTGTCGGCACTCACTTGGAAGAACAAGGTGACCCCATGTAGAAGGAAGAGAGGTAAAAGTAGATGGACTTCCATCCTCACCACAGTCTGAGCACTGAGCAATGAAGGAAGATTCAACTGATTAACATGATGACCAGGGGAGGGCTGGCAGCCTTAGGTCTGGGGGGAAGTCCAGTCAAGTGGCTCATTGAAGCACCGAATCAGCTCACCATCTATGCCCAGCTGGTTTTTCAATGCAGCCTCACCAGTGCCCCTCAATGCAGCCTGATCAGTGCCCATCAATGTCGCCTCATCAGTGCCACCTCATCAGTGCCCATCAATGCAGCCTCACCAGTGTCCATAAATGCAGTCTTACCAGTGCCCATCCAATGCAGCCTGATCACAGGGTAAATGGGGTGTATGGGGGGGATGGGATGTGGGGGTCAGCTGGGGGTGTCAGGGTTTCTTACCTGGCAGCTCAGGTTGCGCGCCACGGCCAGCGCAAGCCAGCACTCAGCCCCACAGCCCCAGCCAGTCACGGGCACCCTGCCTACAAGACTCTGGTCTCTGGGCGTTGTAGTTTCCTCTGCGCTGCTTGGGAGCTTGAGTGTGGACTACAACTCCCGGAATGCCACCGCTAGCCGACCGCTGCAGCCGTAAAAATAGGAGCGGGCGCTGGCCGTTTTCAACGTAAGTTAGGGCAGCCTAGGGGGCAATTGCCACTCTGCCCCCCAGCCCAGCCCTCCCCTGATGATGACAGAAGATTCATTCAGTAAATTGGTTTGTGCTTTTATCAGAACTGGAGGAAAAACTATCCATAAGGTCATAGAGCTATATGTATATATATACAGCAGTATATAAATACAAAGTGATTGTTGTAGCACTACACTAGTAAAACAGGGCGAGCCTTTTATCTGTGGGTGGCTCACTACACTCAGAGTGCCATGTGAGGATCTAGAACAATGACATCCTCTAACAGGTGATGGAGATCCTGCTTTCTGACCATTGACCAAGGTTCACCATCTTTATTGACCATATGCATTGAAAGGGAAGGGCTTCACCTCCTCTGTTCCTGCTCTGACCACCCCTTGATGAAGCTTTCAGTATGCTCTTCAAAGGAGGATCAGTTTTGTTCTTAGAAGTGTAGCGGCCATAACCCTCGATGGGGCGTCCTTAGCTTTTGGGCTTACCGGTTACCTCCGCTTGGCTTGTTCTTCCAGGTCCAGGGGTTCCCAGGGTTAGTACCCATCAACTTCGGACGCTGACACCATTAAAGTCCTTTAGAAAGGTTTTTTATTTGCAGGGGTAACATCCAACAGACACAGTCTCGTATGGGACAAGGGTGAAGAAACTCAGGCACCTTGAACTGCTGATTATTAGGAAGTCTCTAATGCAAACCCAGAGAGTAGCCACTCGCAGCTGTGCGCCTCAAAGCTGAACAAATCTCTAGCCAGAGATTATGGCAGTCAGTACTTGAATTCGGAACTTGCAAAGTCTCTGACCTCTAAGAAAGTTGCAATCAAAATGAACAGGAACCTTTCCTCAGTACCTGGAACGTTCTATGTCTCCTTGGCAGTACTGGGAAAGCGTGGATTCGTCAGTGTCCTTGACAACTCAGCAACCAGGCACTTCTTGGGATGCCAGCTTGTTGGCCCTCCTCCGAAGAGTCCTCCCCTGGTCGCTTACACGAGCTGCGATGTCCCTCCAAGTTGAGAGCACACCCGGACCACCTTGAATCCTCCCTCAGTTACTATGCATCGGATCAGCCGGTCCAGATCCAGGAACAGGCAGCTATGGCCGAACGAACCCCGAACACGTGACTCCAGCATCTTAAGTACCCTTCCCCAGACTCCCCAGCGGGGCCAAACGCACCCACTGATTGGCTCCGGGGAATGCCGATACTTAAAATGTCCATCCAGGCCTGGTTCTGGGCCTGTCATGTGCACCTACTGTACACATGACCAGGGAGAACCCTAGTACAGCCCAGCCAGACTGATGCCAAAGTTAAATCCACACAATTAACCCCCAGAACCCCTTTACTGTTCTGAGAGAAAAATAACTAAATTTACACAGCGGACACTTTGCAAAAGTGTCACCACTACAGAAGAGAAACATAACTTGCTTAATTGTAGCATGTGTTCTAAGTTGGCTTCCATCTCCAGATTACTGCTGACTATTAGACCCATGTCTTGCATGCAGATAATAACACATTATAAATGTCTTTCCCGCAACAGAAGAGCAGAGTAGATTGAAATGCTCACCTTATTTTTTTTACCCAAGAACCTTCTTTTTTTGGTTTGCAGATGGTGGCAGATCTTTCAGGAATGTCCAGGGGAGCACCCAACACCTTAATGGGGTTCTCCAGGATTGACCCAAGCCTTGGAAGGCCCACCTTGAGCCTTTTGCAGCTCATACCAAAACTTGTGACCAATAACCCTTGTTAATTTTTGTCCAACTGCAAACTCCTTATTAGCCCAGAGAAATCTACTGCAGTCTCCACCCAAGAACATCCACCAACCAGTGACAGACCTCAGAAATTCTGCAGTATTCTCCAGTACAATTTTCTTCTTCTGAAGCTAACTTGAAGTATCTTGATGGAACTGATAAAACTGATATCTAGACAGGATGACGAAGATAAAGAACAGCCAAAAGGGTCTGATAACAGTGACATTGAATAATAGATGAGCCACCTGCCCATACGGGTCCCCTGTAACAAGGGACCACGTATCTCTGGTAAGCAGACAAGTGTGTCCTACGGTGGTGGTCTATTCACTTTGCAGTCTGCTGTTTAAAGTCACTTTGGAAACCTTCACTTGGATAATCATTTTCCTGGAATGTCTCAATAGGACTATTGTTTTATGTTTGTTACATTCATTCCATTGAGGCAATTCGCTATATGTGGACTATTCACTTACAGCTTTGAGTTCAGCTTCTATTATCAATTTTGTGCTACTGGCTCGGCCTGCTGTTGATCAATTTTCACTTATTATTTTTATTCACTCACGGTGTTTGTAATATATTTTATTTCCATTTATAGAGTTCTGACGCAGTTTTTATATGCCAGTAACCACGTGTTGTTGCTATTCATGTACACATGTCACTTACGCTGACACACCTCTGTCAGGTGTTTACTAATAGAACTTAATTTTTACTAATGGATTGATAATATTCACACTATTGATTACCACTTCACAGGTGTTATATTTAGTAACTGTTATTTTAGTAACTAGTTACATGTCATATGCATAACATATTGCATACACTCACTTTTTAGCGCAGCTCTTTTCCCTTTTTTCACTTTATTTTGATGTAGTATAACATTTTTGAGCAGCAGCTTGGTGTTCAGGGATAGCGCAATTTTCGACATACAACATTATTTCTTATACCCATTATTGCAGCTTTCTCGCATTTTTCACAATATCTATTTAATTTTTCACTATTTTAAATATGGATATTTTTGACTTTCGAGCCACCAGGGTAGTCAATACAGAGGGTGTATTTGAGCCCTTTAAGGAGGGTGACGGTGACTTAGGAGGCCTGTTTATGAGACTCAAAAATCTCACTATATCTGAAACCCACACTCAGTGGGATATTGCCTTCCTCGAGACTTACGTGAAACATCATATGGTACCACGTAGTTTGAGATGGGACGTGAGTCCCCAGAAGGGCGAAACTGACCTTGAGGGATGGTATAAGCATTTTAATGAAGCAGGAATAGGCTTCTTGAGATTTTTGATTGAACGCAAGTCAAGCAAATTGGCAAGACTTGATGAAGAAGTCAAACTTATTAAAGATAAGATGCTTCCCTTCAAAGGCCAGGATGAGTACCTTGATAGGTCATCCGCCTTACTCAAAACACTTGAGAAGGAGGAGAGAGACCAGAAAATTAAAAAGAAAAAGAAATATAATAGAGATATGGCAGATTATAAGGCCCATATAGTTTTTGATTGGCAAAAAAAGATATTGGCCGAACAATCCCTGGAAGGTAACGGTATGGACACCACTCCTCACACGAGTGGCCACCCTATACCACTACCCCCCCCATCCAGCAATGGATATCATGCCCCCCCGAGAAATGTTGGCTCTCCAAATAACAGGACACAAGGGCCATCTGGAGGGCATGTTACTAAACGTCCACCCCACCCTTATGTGGCGGGTAGAGGACAGATAAGCCAAACAACATACCCAGCCTTCTCCCCATCTTGGTATGCAGGTGCTAATCATGAATACCCCAACACTTCTAGACCCCCTCGGTCTCGGGGACGTGGACGAGCACGCGGCTCACACCCCTCACGGGGTCGTGGCGCTAACACCAACCCTGGTACCCATTATGGACAACAAGGTCCGCGTGACACGACCCACACCCGACAACCGGGGGCAAGTCATGATCAATACAATTCAGAACATATTAGGCCCAATTCTTATGGGCAATCTGGTATATATGGGGCTCCTTCCATAATGCACTATGATGGTGATTACCAGCATGTCTATAGTGGGAATACGCAAAACGGCTATTTACCCATACAAGTCCCAGAGACACCTAGAGACGAGTATTTCTATAACAGCTCCACTGGGACAGGCTCTGCCAGCAACCAGATGGAGCAATACAGTTACACACAAGTTGACCCTGGTGTCAACTACACAACAGCCAAAACCGATCAATATTGGGGTTTTCCCAGGCCAAGCCAGGGAACAAAAAGAGTGGTCGAACTCAGAGAGGAACTAGAGGGGGGTGGCTCGCTCAGTCCAAAAAGACCACGGACATAGCGGGTACGGGCATTTACAATCTCAGTTCCCACCCACTCTCACTTCCAGAACGTAAAGTATTAGACAAAGGTTTGAAGTTTGCCCCTCCCCGAAACATCAGCAAATTTCAAACCTATATGGACATCCACCGTTATGTTAGAAAACTAAATGTGCAGCGCTACATGGCTTCAAACCCATTTAACCCTTCACTCACAGCAGCTTACGGTTATGTCCACACGGGGCTGAGAAACGCCTCTCTTTTTAACCCCCCAGGGCACCTGCCCCCCTCCTTGAAAGTCTTCAGGGATTTAGCCCTAAAAGATTTGGAGGATATGCAGGTGAAAACGATTAGGAACAAGAAAGAAATAGACATGGGCATCACAACCCTATGTTCTAACAACAATCTTGTTATCCGTCCAGCAGACAAGGGTGGTGGCATCGTCATCCTGAACAAGGTCGATTATGTGTCAGAGATGCAACGAATTTTGGCTGACGATGCCACCTACACTTTGTTGCCCTGTAACCCAAATGACAAATATAAAAGTACATTGGAAACATTGGTCACTAGGGGAGTCAACCTAAAAATACTAAACAAAAAGGAAAGCTTATTTTTGGTGCCTAAAGTACCGAAAATCCCCATTATTTATTATTTACCGAAGGTGCATAAGAATCAGACTTGCCCCCCGGGACGTCCAATAGTGAGTGGAATCGATTCCGTCACTTCCCGGGTGGGCAAGTATATCGATTTCTTTTTGCAACCCTTAGTGCAGTCTATGCCATCTTTCGTTAAAGATACCAGGCATGTTATCAATCTCCTCTCCAGAATCAAACCCAGTAGTGGACTGTGGCTGGTAACAGCCGACGTTACCTCTCTTTACACTATCATCCCCCATCAATTGGGACTAGAGGCTGTTTCTTTTTATTTACATCAGAAGTCTCAGCTACCCGATGTACAGATCAATTACATCATGGAACTCTTGGATTTTGCCGCGAGTCACAACTTTTTTTGGTTTGACGGCAGATTCTATCGGCAAGATAAGGGAGTCGCCATGGGGGCTAAATATGCCCCCAGTTTGGCGAACCTCTTCATGGCCAAATGGGAGGAGGATGTCGTCTATGCCCAGCCAAGACCAGAAGTGGTCTTGTGGGCCCGTTACATAGACGACATCCTCCTCCTCTGGAATGGTGATGAGCCTGAACTCGCCAATTTTATGCTCCATCTCAATTCTAATCAGAGAGGAATACACCTCAGCTATGAGGCGAGTAGGGAGACTATACACTTTCTTGATCTCTCTATCACAGTAGGTCATGACCAGTTCATCACTTCCACTTATTTCAAACCTACAGACCGTAACGCGTTTATCCCAAAGGATAGTTGTCATCACTCCTCTTGGTTAAGGTCTGTGCCAAAGAGCCAATATTTGAGGCTTAAACGTAACTGTACGGATCGTGACACTTTTCTCATACAATCTGAAATTCTTACTGAAAGATTTTTGGCCAAAGGTTATGACCACAATACCCTCAGAGATACCCTCAATGCGGTCGATATGATCGACAGAGATTCCTTGTTGACCGACCGGCCGTCAAGCCAGAGAGATGATACCCATAGGAATCCTTTTATCACTAACTATTCTTGCCAACATGCCAGAGTGAAGCACATAGTCAACAAACATTGGCACATTTTGAAGAGTGACAAAATATTAAACACCTTCCTCCCAGATAAGCCCCATGTTGTTTTTAGAGGAGCCCCCTCTCTAAGAGACAAGTTGGCCCCAAACACTCTTAACCCCCCTAATACCAAGCTAAGCTTCTTCTCTGCACTTACAGGGTACTACCAATGTAGAAAATGTCAAGTTTGCTCTTTGAATAAATGCAGAACCAGAAGGACTACATCCTTCACATCCACCACTACTTCACGTAGCCATGAAATTGAACCGTTCATCACCTGTTCCACCATTGGTGTTGTCTACATGCTCCAATGTCCTTGCGGACTACAATATGTGGGCCGGACTAAGAGACCACTACAAGTGCGTCTCAATGAGCACATAGGGAATATCCGTAGAGGCTACACCAAACATTCCGTATCTAAGCATTACCTTAAAGTTCATAACAGAGACCCTAGCGACACGCTATTTCTAGGCATAGATAAGTTCCGACCACATTGGAGAGGTAGTGGCCTGGTAAACAGCATTTCCAAGATGGAAATGGCCTGGGTCCATAGGATTAAAAGTTACACCCCTTTTGGACTTAACATTGATGTAGACATTAATTGCTTCATTGACAACTCCTAGTGACCATGTTTCCCAGTGCTCAGTGTGCTCCGCTCTATAAGGATGGGGATCACATTGTGCACCTTATCTTACATCACATTTTCTATTGGGGATTAACTGTTGCCAATATTTCTAAAATAATTTTAGAAACTGTATACTATATTCCAACTTTTATTTTTTAGTTCATTTATGTTCCTGTAAATGTATAGAATTTTTATGTGAGACCAGCCATTGGTGTGAATCCTCGACGGGCTAGATATAACGTGGGGGTTGCACCTATTGGCCAGCTATGCATTATAGAGTTTCTTAATTCATACTGCATCACAACACACTTCGGTCAGTTTGAAATAACACCCATTTCCAATAGGCCAAGAGAATTACTAGTTGATTTTTCAAATAATTCTTTTTTTTTTTTGGTGTTCTTTATTTAAAAGTATTTTCTCATCAAAGAGAAAATTCACACATACATCTAACATTGTACATAAATTGGCATTGCACGCAATGTGTTTTTATCCATCCAGACACATGCTAATTTAGTCCATGCTTGTCACATTGCACATATCTTTGTGAGATTGTGCTTATTCTGTGTCTGTGATTGCGTCCCACTGTGACCTCTACATATTCACTGTTTAGGGACATCCATTAGAGATGGGTGCCGATTAGGGCCATGATAGCAGGAACCACTGCTCATCATTTTGGCATATACCGATGTTCGGTGCATCCTTCAGTATTACAAGAGGCGATGCAGTGTTTACCTCAGCCCAGATTGCCCACATAACATTTTTCCAACCCATACACAACTAATATAGGTTATTGCCGTTTTACCACAGTTAAAATGGCCGACAGAGCATTCTCCAGTGCATCCCTTTTCATCTCAGGCTATGACGGGCTGTATACCACAGTTAAGATGGCCGACACACTTCCTGGTCTACGATTCACATCGAGGCTTGGTCAGTTGGTTTACTATATAATGCGGTGCGTCAGGACGCCGCCCGTGCCCCGTGACGACGTCCGCCTAGTGACGAAACGCGTAGGGAGGAGGAGCTACGTCCTGACGCTACCGCAACCTTTTCGTAGTCCCGGAACCACGGGCTGTATAGCGAGACCGGCCGGCTCGCCTTTTGTCCTGATTTTACTTCATACAATGTAAGTGTACATTGAGCTATTTGATTTTAAATAAATTTAAGAAGATTTTACACTATGTGAGCATTTTTCGTCCTTACCGGTATCTGCACGCTGCACATTGTATGGCTTGAGTTGATCCCCATTGGATGACTTCTACTACCGATTACCCCATCTACCAGCATCTGTTAAGATCCAAGAGTCCGGTGTATCCCTGGCTGGGGTTAAGAGCCACCTGCCCATACGGGTCCCCTGTAACAAGGGACCACGTATCTCTGGTAAGCAGACAAGTGTGTCCTACGGTGGTGGTCTATTCACTTTGCAGTCTGCTGTTTAAAGTCACTTTGGAAACCTTCACTTGGATAATCATTTTCCTGGAATGTCTCAATAGGACTATTGTTTTATGTTTGTTACATTCATTCCATTGAGGCAATTCGCTATATGTGGACTATTCACTTACAGCTTTGAGTTCAGCTTCCATTATCAATTTTGTGCTACTGGCTCGGCCTGCTGTTGATCAATTTTCACTCATTATTTTTATTCACTCACGGTGTTTGTAATATATTTTATTTCCATTTATAGAGTTCTGACGCAGTTTTTATATGCCAGTAACCACGTGTTGTTATTATTCATGTACACATGTCACTTACGCTGACACACCTCTGTCAGGTGTTTACTAATAGAACTTAATTTTTACTAATGGATTGATAATATTCACACTATTGATTACCACTTCACAGGTGTTATATTTAGTAACTGTTATTTTAGTAACTAGTTACATGTCATATGCATAACATATTGCATACACTCACTTTTTAGCGCAGCTCTTTTCCCTTTTTTCACTTTATTTTGATGTAGTATAACATTTTTGAGCAGCAGCTTGGTGTTCAGGGATAGCGCAATTTTCGACATACAACATTATTTCTTATACCCATTATTGCAGCTTTCTCGCATTTTTCACAATATCTATTTAATTTTTCACTATTTTAAATATGGATATTTTTGACTTTCGAGCCACCAGGGTAGTCAATACAGAGGGTGTATTTGAGCCCTTTAAGGAGGGTGACGGTGACTTAGGAGGCCTGTTTATGAGACTCAAAAATCTCACTATATCTGAAACCCACACTCAGTGGGATATTGCCTTCCTCGAGACTTACGTGAAACATCATATGGTACCACGTAGTTTGAGATGGGACGTGAGTCCCCAGAAGGGCGAAACTGACCTTGAGGGATGGTATAAGCATTTTAATGAAGCAGGAATAGGCTTCTTGAGATTTTTGATTGAACGCAAGTCAAGCAAATTGGCAAGACTTGACGAAGAAGTCAAACTTATTAAGGATAAGATGCTTCCCTTCAAAGGCCAGGATGAGTACCTTGATAGGTCATCCGCCTTACTCAAAACACTTGAGAAGGAGGAGAGAGACCAGAAAATTAAAAAGAAAAAGAAATATAATAGAGATATGGCAGATTATAAGGCCCATATAGTTTTTGATTGGCAAAAAAAGATATTGGCCGAACAATCCCTGGAAGGTAACGGTATGGACACCACTCCTCATACGAGTGGCCACCCTATACCACTACCCCCCCCATCCAGCAATGGATATCATGCCCCCCCGAGAAATGTTGGCTCTCCAAATAACAGGACACAAGGGCCATCTGGAGGGCATGTTACCAAACGTCCACCCCACCCTTATGTGGCGGGTAGAGGACAGATAAGCCAAACAACATACCCAGCCTTCTCCCCATCTTGGTATGCAGGTGCTAATCATGAATACCCCAACACTTCTAGACCCCCTCGGTCTCGGGGACGTGGACGAGCACGCGGCTCACACCCCTCACGGGGTCGTGGCGCTAACACCAACCCTGGTACCCATTATGGACAACAAGGTCCGCGTGACACGACCCACACCCGACAACCGGGGTCAAGTCATGATCAATACAATTCAGAACATATTAGGCCCAATTCTTATGGGCAATCTGGTATATATGGGGCTCCTTCCATAATGCACTATGATGGTGATTACCAGCATGTCTATAGTGGGAATACGCAAAACGGCTATTTACCCATACAAGTCCCAGAGACACCTAGAGACGAGTATTTCTATAACAGCTCCACTGGGACAGGCTCTGCCAGCAACCAGATGGAGCAATACAGTTACACACAAGTTGACCCTGGTGTCAACTACACAACAGCCAAAACCGATCAATATTGGGGTTTTCCCAGGCCAAGCCAGGGAACAAAAAGAGTGGTCGAACTCAGAGAGGAACTAGAGGGGGGTGGCTCGCTCAGTCCAAAAAGACCACGGACATAGCGGGTACGGGCATTTACAATCTCAGTTCCCACCCACTCTCACTTCCAGAACGTAAAGTATTAGACAAAGGTTTGAAGTTTGCCCCTCCCCGAAACATCAGCAAATTTCAAACCTATATGGACATCCACCGTTATGTTAGGAAACTAAATGTGCAGCGCTACATGGCTTCAAACCCATTTAACCCTTCACTCACAGCAGCTTACGGTTATGTCCACACGGGGCTGAGAAACGCCTCTCTTTTTAACCCCCCAGGACACCTGCCCCCCTCCTTGAAAGTCTTCAGGGATTTAGCCCTAAAAGATTTGGAGGATATGCAGGTGAAAACGATTAGGAACAAGAAAGAAATAGACATGGGCATCACAACCCTATGTTCTAACAACAATCTTGTTATCCGTCCAGCAGACAAGGGTGGTGGCATCGTCATCCTGAACAAGGTCGATTATGTGTCAGAGATGCAACGAATTTTGGCTGACGATGCCACCTACACTTTGTTGCCCTGTAACCCAAATGACAAATATAAAAGCACATTGGAAACACTGGTCACTAGGGGAGTCAACCTAAAAATACTAAACAAAAAGGAAAGCTTATTTTTGGTGCCTAAAGTACCGAAAATCCCCATTATTTATTATTTACCGAAGGTGCATAAGAATCAGACTTGCCCCCCGGGACGTCCAATAGTGAGTGGAATCGATTCCGTCACTTCCCGGGTGGGCAAGTATATCGATTTCTTTTTGCAACCCTTAGTGCAGTCTATGCCATCTTTCGTTAAAGATACCAGGCATGTTATCAATCTCCTCTCCAGAATCAAACCCAGTAGTGGACTGTGGCTGGTAACAGCCGACGTTACCTCTCTTTACACTATCATCCCCCATCAATTGGGACTAGAGGCTGTTTCTTTTTATTTACATCAGAAGTCTCAGCTACCCGATGTACAGATCAATTACATCATGGAACTCTTGGATTTTGCCGCGAGTCACAACTTTTTTTGGTTTGACGGCAGATTCTATCGGCAAGATAAGGGAGTCGCCATGGGGGCTAAATATGCCCCCAGTTTGGCGAACCTCTTCATGGCCAAATGGGAGGAGGATGTCGTCTATGCCCAGCCAAGACCAGAAGTGGTCTTGTGGGCCCGTTACATAGACGACATCCTCCTCCTCTGGAATGGTGATGAGCCTGAACTCGCCAATTTTATGCTCCATCTCAATTCTAATCAGAGAGGAATACACCTCAGCTATGAGGCGAGTAGGGAGACTATACACTTTCTTGATCTCTCTATCACAGTAGGTCATGACCAGTTCATCACTTCCACTTATTTCAAACCTACAGACCGTAACGCGTTTATCCCAAAGGATAGTTGTCATCACTCCTCTTGGTTAAGGTCTGTGCCAAAGAGCCAATATTTGAGGCTTAAACGTAACTGTACGGATCGTGACACTTTTCTCATACAATCTGAAATTCTTACTGAAAGATTTTTGGCCAAAGGTTATGACCACAATACCCTCAGAGATACCCTCAATGCGGTTGATATGATCGACAGAGATTCCTTGTTGACCGACCGGCCGTCAAGCCAGAGAGATGATACCCATAGGAATCCTTTTATCACTAACTATTCTTGCCAACATGCCAGAGTGAAGCACATAGTCAACAAACATTGGCACATTTTGAAGAGTGACAAAATATTAAACACCTTCCTCCCAGATAAGCCCCATGTTGTTTTTAGAGGAGCCCCCTCTCTAAGAGACAAGTTGGCCCCAAACACTCTTAACCCCCCTAATACCAAGCTAAGCTTCTTCTCTGCACTTACAGGGTACTACCAATGTAGAAAATGTCAAGTTTGCTCTTTGAATAAATGCAGAACCAGAAGGACTACATCCTTCACATCCACCACCACCTCACGTAGCCATGAAATTGAACCGTTCATCACCTGTTCCACCATTGGTGTTGTCTACATGCTCCAATGTCCTTGCGGACTACAATATGTGGGCCGGACTAAGAGACCACTACAAGTGCGTCTCAATGAGCACATAGGGAATATCCGTAGAGGCTACACCAAACATTCCGTATCTAAGCATTACCTTAAAGTTCATAACAGAGACCCTAGCGACACGCTATTTCTAGGCATAGATAAGTTCCGACCACATTGGAGAGGTAGTGGCCTGGTAAACAGCATTTCCAAGATGGAAATGGCCTGGGTCCATAGGATTAAAAGTTACACCCCTTTTGGACTTAACATTGATGTAGACATTAATTGCTTCATTGACAACTCCTAGTGACCATGTTTCCCAGTGCTCAGTGTGCTCCGCTCTATAAGGATGGGGATCACATTGTGCACCTTATCTTACATCACATTTTCTATTGGGGATTAACTGTTGCCAATATTTCTAAAATAATTTTAGAAACTGTATACTATATTCCAACTTTTATTTTATTTTTTAGTTCATTTATGTTCCTGTAAATGTATAGAATTTTTATGTGAGACCAGCCATTGGTGTGAATCCTCGACGGGCTAGATATAACGTGGGGGTTGCACCTATTGGCCAGCTATGCATTATAGAGTTTCTTAATTCATACTGCATCACAACACACTTCGGTCAGTTTGAAATAACACCCATTTCCAATAGGCCAAGAGAATTACTAGTTGATTTTTCAAATAATTCTTTTTTTTTTTTGGTGTTCTTTATTTAAAAGTATTTTCTCATCAAAGAGAAAATTCACACATACATCTAACATTGTACATAAATTGGCATTGCACGCAATGTGTTTTTATCCATCCAGACACATGCTAATTTAGTCCATGCTTGTCACATTGCACATATCTTTGTGAGATTGTGCTTATTCTGTGTCTGTGATTGCGTCCCACTGTGACCTCTACATATTCACTGTTTAGGGACATCCATTAGAGATGGGTGCCGATTAGGGCCATGATAGCAGGAACCACTGCTCATCATTTTGGCATATACCGATGTTCGGCGCATCCTTCAGCATTACAAGAGGCGATGCGGTGTTTACCTCAGCCCAGATTGCCCACATAACATTTTTCCAACCCATACACAACTAATATAGGTTATTGCCGTTTTACCACAGTTAAAATGGCCGACAGAGCATTCTCCAGTGCATCCCTTTTCATCTCAGGCTATGACGGGCTGTATACCACAGTTAAGATGGCCGACACACTTCCTGGTCTACGATTCACATCGAGGCTTGGTCAGTTGGTTTACTATATAATGCGGTGCGTCAGGACGCCGCCCGTGCCCCGTGACGACGTCCGCCTAGTGACGAAACGCGTAGGGAGGAGGAGCTACGTCCTGACGCTACCGCAACCTTTTCGTAGTCCCGGAACCACGGGCTGTATAGCGAGACCGGCCGGCTCGCCTTTTGTCCTGATTTTACTTCATACAATGTAAGTGTACATTGAGCTATTTGATTTTAAATAAATTTAAGAAGATTTTACACTATGTGAGCATTTTTTGTCCTTACCGGTATCTGCACGCTGCACATTGTATGGCTTGAGTTGATCCCCATTGGATGACTTCTACTACCGATTACCCCATCTACCAGCATCTGTTAAGATCCAAGAGTCCGGTGTATCCCTGGCTGGGGTTAAGAGCCACCTGCCCATACGGGTCCCCTGTAACAAGGGACCACGTATCTCTGGTAAGCAGACAAGTGTGTCCTACGGTGGTGGTCTATTCACTTTGCAGTCTGCTGTTTAAAGTCACTTTGGAAACCTTCACTTGGATAATCATTTTCCTGGAATGTCTCAATAGGACTATTGTTTTATGTTTGTTACATTCATTCCATTGAGGCAATTCGCTATATGTGGACTATTCACTTACAGCTTTGAGTTCAGCTTCCATTATCAATTTTGTGCTACTGACTCGGCCTGCTGTTGATCAATTTTCACTCATTATTTTTATTCACTCACGGTGTTTGTAATATATTTTATTTCCATTTATAGAGTTCTGACGCAGTTTTTATATGCCAGTAACCACGTGTTGTTGCTATTCATGTACACATGTCACTTACGCTGACACACCTCTGTCAGGTGTTTACTAATAGAACTTAATTTTTACTAATGGATTGATAATATTCACACTATTGATTACCACTTCACAGGTGTTATATTTAGTAACTGTTATTTTAGTAACTAGTTACATGTCATATGCATAACATATTGCATACACTCACTTTTTAGCGCAGCTCTTTTCCCTTTTTTTCACTTTATTTTGATGTAGTATAACATTTTTGAGCAGCAGCTTGGTGTTCAGGGATAGCGCAATTTTCGACATACAACAATAATAGATGAATGCCTGAGGGTCATTAGGCCACTAGACAGTATGGCTAACCGCGGTTTTCGTGAGAATACATCTGCTGGTGGGGCCAGTTGGCTGGAAGATCTATCTCAGCCTGTTTTTTGCCATCTTTAGAGATCAAAGTCCACATGCCTTGGCTGAAGGACAGTGGTGAGCTTTGTGGTCCCTGTTGGACAAGTCCTTGGTAATTCCAAAAGCATGGATCCAATTCGCTGGTTCCAAAGGGAACGGGATGGGAATGTTCCGATAATGAAAGGAGGCCCTGGTGTAGGAAAGGACAGAGAGAATGAGTATGTTATAGCCTAGAGAGACCCCTTTCCCCTCTCAATCTACTTGCCACCTCATCCTCCTTTTCATTTCCCTTTTTGTAACTTACATTTTTGTACATTCCTATTATTAGACCCTATGCATATCCATTAAAAAATAAACCCAACCATTATTTTATTATTCAATTGTCTTTCATCAGAATCAAGGCATCCCCAAAAGAGCACATTCTACATATCCTCTTCCTCTAGTTGTAGTCTTTTGGATCAAATGTCTTCTGTTAAAAGATGGGTTTTACTTAATGCACCCAGGGGAATATTTTTGCCACTCCCTCTACAATGCTTCCTTTTATTAAGATGGCGGCACACTCAACAATCTGATTGTATAGCCCCTATACAATCTATGTTAAATTTACCAACAACTGGCTAGGGCAGCGATCTTATAAGGAATCTATTATATGTCCCGTCAGGTAGTCTCCTTTAGATGTTTGTGAATCAAAAGTAGATGATACAATCAG
Organism: Lithobates sylvaticus; assembly: GCA_028564925.1. Taxonomy (NCBI): domain Eukaryota; kingdom Metazoa; phylum Chordata; class Amphibia; order Anura; family Ranidae; genus Lithobates; species Lithobates sylvaticus. The sequence continues at coordinate 35,525,733 of CM053029.1, read as the reverse complement.
ATTGTAACGAGGCTGGCCAGCATTACTCTGCAGGATGTCATCTCCATGAATATGTGCTGTAAGTCCTGTACATCAGCGGTCCCCAACCTTTTTGGCTACAGGGACGGATTTTATGTCAGACAATTTTCCTAGGGACCGGGCGGTTGTCGTGGTCTGAGGGAGGATGGTGGTTGTGGTGGATGGGTCAGAGGATAGGTCGGATATTCACGAAGCCTGTCCTCACCCCCCCTTTATAGCACAGTCCCCCCTTTATATCAGTGTCCACAGTCCCCCTTTACATCACAGTTCCCCCTTTAAAGCAGTCCCACAGTGTCCACAGTCCCCCTTCAGATCACAGCCCCCTTTACATTACAGTGCCCCTTTACAGTGCAGTCCCCTTTATATCACAACCCCCCTTACATTACAGTGCAGTCCCCTTTTTATCACAGTGCTCCCTTTACATCACAGACCCCCTTTACAGTGCAGTCCCCTTTATATCACAGTGCTACCTTTATTCCCCTTTATATTACAGTGTCCCTTTACAGTGCAGTCCCCTTTATATTACAGTGCCCCTTTTACATCACAGCCCCCCTTTACATTACAGTGTCCCTTTATATTACAGTGCAGCCCCTTTACATCACAGCCCCCCTTTACATTACAGTGCCCCTTTACATCACATCCCCTTTACATTACAGTTCCCCCTTTACATCACAGCACCCCTTTACATTACAGTGCCCCCTTACATCACAGCCCCCCTTTACATTATAAAAACACATATACATAGATGGCGCTGTTGCACAATAATCAACATTTGTGCCCTCTTATAAATCCAGAAAGAATTTGCAATTCTGACATTTAAAAAAAAAAAAAAGATAGAACTATTGTGGAAAGTAGATGTGCAGGCAAGTTTATAGTCCAGGGTAAGTGGATGTATGCACTCCTTTTTTTTGTCTAATATATGCTAACATTTTTAATCTGGTGGCGCCTCTCCTGTTCTCTGTTTTGCATGTTCCTTGGAGTTTGCTCCCAACTTCCCCTTTACATTATAGTGCCCTCTTTACATCACAGCCTCCTTTACATCACAGCACCCCTTTACATTACAGTGCCCCCTTTACATCACAGTGCCCTATTTACATCACAGCCCCCCCCCTTTATATTACAGTGCCCCCTTTACATCACAACCCCCTTTATATTACAGTGCCCCCTTTACATCACAGTCCCCCTTTACATTACAGCGCCCCCTTTACATCACAACCCCCCTTTATATTACATTGCCCCCTTTACATCACAACCCTCCTTTACATTACAGTGCCCCCTTTACATCACAGCCCCCCTTTACATTACAGTGCCCATTTACATCACAGCCCCCCCTTTATATTACAGTGCCCCCTTTACATCACAACCCCCTTTATATTACAGTGCCCCCTTTACATCACAGTCCCCCTTTACATTACAGCGCCCCCTTTACATCACAACCCCCCTTTATATTACAGTGCCCCCTTTACATCACAGTCCCCCTTTACATGACAGCGCCCCCTTTACATCACAACCCCCCTTTATATTACAGTGCCCCTATTACATCACAACCCCCTTTACATTACAGTGCCCCCTTTACATCACAGCCCCCCTTTACATTATAGTGCCCTCTTTACATCACAGCCCCGTTTACATTATAGTGTCCCCTTTACATTACAGCACCCCTTTATATTACAGTGCCCCTTTAGGTCACAACCCTCCTTTACATTACAGTGCCCCCTTTACATCACAGCCCCCCTTTACATTACAGTGCCTTTTTACATCACAGCCCTCCTTTACATCACAGCCCCCCTTTACATCACAGCCCCCCTTTACATTACAGTGCCTTTTTTACATCACAGCCCTCCTTTACATCACAGCCCCCCTTTACATCACAGCCCCCCCTTTACATTACAGTGCCTTTTTTACATCACAGCCCTTCTTTACATCACAGCCCCCCTTTATATCACATCACCCCTTTACATTACAGTGCCCCTGCACCCCCTCCCCTCCTTTCCTTTCTAACATCAATCTCTGCCTCCCTTGCTCAGGACTCCTACCTGCAGGGCAGACTGTTAACAATCCGTGTGTCCTCTCCCTGCTCCTCCATCCACCAACACGGCCGACAATGTCATCCTATCAGCAGGGCAGGAAGCGGGAGGAGCTCTGCATTCCAATCTGCAGCTTCTCTCGCCCCCTGCCCTGCTGATAGGATGACAATGTGGGCCAGGCGGGCAGAGGAGCCTGGAAAGGACACACAGGCATGGCCGCACAGCCGGAGATGGCCAGGGACCGTGGTCTGTGATAGACCTGTGCGGACCGTGGTCACGGCTCATCTTCTGCTGTGTGACCCGGTCAGCAACAGGCCACGAACCGGCACCAGTGGGGGTTGGGGACCAACGATGGGACACAATTCCTTCTAATAACACCAATGACGGGGCACTATTCATCCCAAGGATACCAGCGATGGGCACAATTCCTCCTGATGACACCAACGATGGAGCACAATACCTCCTAATGACACCAACAATGGGGCACAATTCTACCCAATGACACCAACGTTGGGGCACAATTCCTCCCAATGACACCAACGATGGGGCACAATTCCTCCTAATGACACCAATGATGGGGCACAATTCCTCCCAAGGACACCAACGATGGGGCATTGTTTATTCCCACAGATGCTGGGATCTTTTCTACTCCCACTGGCCACAGTTCTACCCAATGATACCAACGATGGGGCACAATTCCTCCTAATGACACAATTAATGGGGCACAATTCCTCCCAAGGACACCAACCATGAGGCACAATTCCTCCCAAGTACACCAACGATGGGGCACAATTCCTCCCAAGGACACCAACGATGGGGCACAATTCCTCCCAAGGACACCAACGATGGGGCACAATTCCTCCTAATGACACCAACGATGGGGCACAATTCCTCCCAATGACACCAACGATGGGGCACAATTCCTCCTAATGACACCAATGATGGGGCACAATTCTACCCAATGACACCAACGTTGGGGCACAATTCCTCCCAATGACACCAACGATGGGGCATTGTTTATTCCCACAGATGCTGGGATCTTTTCTACTCCCACTGGCCACAGTCTGGCTCCCTTAATGTCTGAAGGACAGTAAACTGGCCCTTTGTTTAGAAAGTTTGGAGACCCCTGGTCTACTAGATAAAGACAGATAGATTGGCAGACGGTCATGTAACATAAATACCACTCATCGCATTTATGAATTTGAACGCTCTCCAAATGGTTCTGGTTTGCAATTGATTAAATACAGTAATAGCAAACCATTAGTCTCGTACCAACAGGCCCACCAAGACTGCGGTATGCAATCTATTTATTTTATATTTAATGATCCAGACAGGGTTATACGTGTTTTTTGGACAGACCAGAATAACCTGTTTGCTATTTAACAGATTAAAAAAAGAAACCATTTTGTTACATTGTAGCCCTGTAGGCTTTAGTATTTGGCAAACTCTGTGAAACGTAAACATTATACCTTGCAGTGGGGCTGGTCCTGCACGTCAAGGGTTAACTGCTTGTCTAACTCTTTCACTGCTAGAGCTGGTTTTGCAATTTTTTTTTGGACACGTTTAAAAAATCTGAAGGCCTGAAGATTAAGGAAACACCTTAAACATTATATATTTTCTGAAGGAAAACACCCTAGAAAATATAATAATAATTATTATTATTATACAGGATTTATATAGCAGCAACAGTTTGCGCTGTGTTCTGTCCACCAGATGTCTATGCTGATTATTTGTACCTGTGTTGTTAAATTTACATGTAAGTGTGTAATTTACATAAGACAATCATAAGTGGTGTGCAGGCTCCATCTAGCGTTCCTTTTTGGTATTGCTGCAGTTTTTCTGTTTTTTTTTTTAATTCTTTACATAGTTGCCCATAGGTTTTAAGTATCCCCCCTTCATATATTTGAGGAAAAAAACAAATCCCCCTACCCCTCCAATGGGCGAACCCTTGTAGTTTTTGTATTTCTGCGTAGTTGGGGTTATTCCATATGGGAGTGAAGGGGAGGGGACCCTCTAATTTCAATATCCTTTTAATCTCTGACCATGTTTTCCTTAGTAGAGCACTGCTAGTGGATGTGTATGGAATGCTAGGGAGGCCTTTTTCCATATGTGACGCTGCCTTCAAGGAGGGGTCAGACCCTACGACCAATCGGTTCACCGGGTCACTGTCTTGTTCTTTTCCCCATCCCGCCATCTGCTGAAGCTGTGAGGCTAAAAAGTATCTTTTCGGGTGGGGTACCGCTAGTCCCCCTCTGTCTTTCCCATATTGTAATGTGGTTAGGCTAATTCTGGCTACTTTTTTCTTCCATATCAGGTCCTGCATTAATTTATCAATCTTTTTAAACCATTTGCTCGTAATCCACATAGGTGAATTATGAAAAATGTATAGTAGCTGTGGGGCCCATACCATCTTTAATAAGTTCACCCTTCCTACCACCGAGAGGGGTAGTTTGCACCAGCTGGTGCACTTGAGTTTTTGTTTTTCCAATAATGGGCTTAGATTCAACCGAACATAGTCGGATGCATCTGGAGACACCACTACCCCTAGGTATTTGAACTTGGTCACCACGGCTATCTGATTTGCATCTACTGGCAAGGGGACAGTCATAGGGTCGATAGGTATTATAGTCGATTTGGACCAATTAATGGTGAAGCCCGAGAAGTTACCGAATTTCTTGATTATTCCCATAACTGCTCGCAGGGAAGAGTCAGTGTCCCCCAGATACACGAGTGCGTCATCCGCATACAAGGAGATTTTTTCTTCCCACTGACCCCTCCGAAATCCCACCACCTCTGGCGCATTGCGTATCAGGATGGCTAGGGGTTCCACCGCTAGGGCGAACAGCAATGGGGATAGTGGGCACCCTTGTCGAGTGCCCCTGTGTAAGTCAAATGGCATGGTCAGATTACTATTTATGCGGATTCTGGCCCTAGGTGTAGAGTATAAAACCCTCACCCAGGCAATGAAGTGTTCTCCCACTCCAAATCTTGCCAGTATGTCCAGGAGGTAGGGCCACTCCACACTGTCAAACGCTTTTGCAGCGTCTAGCGACAGAATGGCCCTACCACCCGGGTTATCTACCGGTATCTGTAGGTTCAAAAATAGTCGTCGGATATTGTCAGCAGTAGATCTCGTTGGAATGAAGCCCGACTGGTCTCGATGTACCAGGGTGCCTATTACTTTCGAGAGTCTGGTAGCCAATATGCGAGCTAATAATTTAACATCTGCATTGAGCAGAGAGATGGGCCGGTATGAATCCGGTACCATCTTATCTTTGCCCGGTTTGGCCAGAACGACGATGACCGCCTCCTGCATACTATCAGGTAGACATCCATTTTCTAGTGCCTCCGAAAAGGCTTCCAATAGGGGCTGTAAAAGGATTCCACTATACCGCAAATACACCTCAGCCGGGAGACCGTCTGATCCCGGGGATTTGTGGCGTGGTGCCTCCTTCAGTGCCTCTGCCAGCTCAGGTAATGTGATTGGAGAATTCAACATCTCTCTGTTCACCGCGGATACCTGCGGAAATGGACAGGATTGCAAAAATTCTGCCATTTCCGGTGGGTCATATGTGGTTTTAGAGGTGTAGAGATCCTCATAGAAGTTGTGGAACACTTCTAAAATGTCAGAGTTATGAGTTTTTATGTCTCCTGCCTCATTTTTTATAGCTAAAATGTTGTTAGAGTCCCTTTGTTCCCTAGCCACCAGGGCTAGGAGGTGTCCGGTATTCTCCCCCTCCTCCAAAATAGCTCTGCTGATGGAAGTATTGTCTTTTCTCTGCAGCGGACAGTATCACTGAATTGTATAGGGATTGTGCCTCTGTCCAGGAATCATGGTTGACCTCTGATGGGTCTGCCACTAGTGCCTGTTCCCTCTCTTTCATGTCTTCCCGTACTCTGTCCTCCCATTCTCTTGAGCGTTGTTTTATACCTGTAATTTCTTTTATGATACAGCCTCTGAGGAAGGCCTTCAGGGAATCCCACAGTGTAGCTGCACTGGTGGAGCCCCTATTGTAGTACAGGAAGTCCCTCAGTGCCTCCACAATTCCATCCGGTGACGGGAATAGGGTCAGCCAAAAAGGGTTCACTTTCCATAACGGGCGGCTCTTTTCAGTCATATCCTGTAGTAGAACCCAAAATGGAGAGTGATCCGACAGGAGGCGCGGCTCGTAGGCCGAGTCCCTCACCCTCAGCATTAGAGTGTCATTCCCCAGACCCAGGTCAATTCTAGAGAGTCCATCGTGTGTGGCCGAGTGACACGAGTAGCATCTGTCTTCAGCATGTCTCTCACGCCACACATCCCGGAGGCCCATCTCTGATAGTAGTAGAGCAAACGCAGTTTTCCCTCTCTTTGGTTGTGTCCGCCCAGGTACCAGAGGTTTCCTGTCCAGACACAAATCCAGAGTATTATTGAAGTCTCCCAATACCATTGCTGGGACATCTGGAAATAGAGCTATAAATTGTGCTAGACTTTTTAATGGAGCTGCTGAGAATGGTGGTGGGATATACATATTAGCAAGTATATATGGCTGGCCATTGATCTTACATAACAGGAAAATAAATTTACCCTCTTTGTCAATCCGCTGCGGAATCCGCTGCTGGATGCACTCAAAGGAAACGGTATTTGAAATTTGAATCACTGTATGTGTAGTTAAGGAAGTTGTTAGTGCACTGGGAATTCTGGGTAGAATCTTCACAAGAAGTAAAGCACCATTCTTTGAGAAGATACTCAGGAAGCAACACATGTATTTCTCAATCTATCGCCATCACCCCTTAGAGAACGTAAAAAAGTATGTTTTTACTAAGACATCTTGTATTGTATATCATTGTTTCTGCAATGTTTGCTGTATTGTATGCAATATTGTACTTATTGAGGTCTATTTCTGTTATTTTGTAGTTTCACCTGGCTTGTTCTAATAAAACTGAGATCAAAGAAATATGGTATCTGAAGTTTATGGGACAAGAAGGTTTAGCTATATGTCCTTGAGACAGAACATGCGGTGCTTTACAAAATTAGGGCAAACGGTACAGTTACAATACAATTCAATACAGGCGGATTTAGAGGGCCCTGCTCATTAGAGCTTACAATCTAAAAGGGAGGGTCAAGTGTAGGGTTGCCACCTGTTTGGGATTCACCCGGACAGTCCGGGTTTTGAATCATGTGTTTGGGCAGACTGAAACCTGGACACAATATTCAGACCAGGCTGCGGCTCCCCAAGTAAACAAGATAGTCACACACAAATCTGTTGCTGTCCGGAAGCTACGGACGGCTGTCTGGGCGCAGGTTCGGCATAACTGGGGGGGGGGGGGGGGGGGGGGGGGCAGGGCGATTATGTCAGCAAGAGCAATTTGGCCACACCCATGCTATGCACACCGCATTACTACCCAAAGGTGCCCCAGACCGCTAAAGTGTTTGGGTTTGGCTTGAAGAAAAGGTGGCAACCCTAGTCAAGTGATACAAAAGGTAATAACTGTAGAGGATGAGCTGATGAAGAAAATAAAAGTACAGTTGTTAGGTGCGGGCCGGATCACCTAAAAGTGGACAGAGTAGGAGATAGTCGGACAGATTGGGGTAGGGAGTTCTTAAGGTTAGGAGAGGCTCTGGAGAAGTCCTGGAGGCATGCGTAGAAGGAGATGACAAGGGAGCTAGAGAGAAGGGGGTCTTGGGAGGAACAAAGGGAACGTGTAGGTTGGTATTTTGAGACTAGGTTAGTGATGTAACTGGGGGCAGAGTTGTGGATGGCTTTGTAAGTTATTGTTAGTATTTTGAATACTTGAGTGGCATTCAGTGGAATAGTCATAATAAAAGTGCTAAATGCATATTATCCATTTATATGGAGGAATAAAACAGCCAATCATTTAATCCTGATAATCAATGACCCAAAATATCATGTGTACATTGGCAACAATATAGTACCATGCTTTGCTATACACATGGATCTGGTAAATTCCATACTGTGGTCCAGATTCAAATAAAACCCAAGTTGTTTCATAAATGAATATGAAACCATCAAATAATCTTAGTTACTGCTATATGCAGTAAACATATTAGTACCACATGAGGTCATTAGTCATACAGGTACTAATACATTTATTTATTTTTTTTTTTATTATTAAACGGCCAGGTATAAATAGGCCAAAATGTTAAGAACCCTGCTGCATTAAAATGTTTCGCAGGCAGGATCTATATAGAAAGGATTTAAATAAATCACACCCGTGGTAATTAAACGTTTTCATGGAGTTCAAATATGTTTGCAAAAAGTTTCCTGTGATGTGGTATAATAGACGTACGCATTGCCAGGACTCAGTCTGATCCAAGTGTAAACGCACCTTGTGTTTTAAATCAAACATTGCTGTCTTTTAGACATGTGCAATTAGTTTTTTTTTTTTTTCGTTTTTCGTTTTTTTTTTCTTTTTTTTCGTTCATTTGTTTTCATACGAATGAACGAATCGTTCGAATCGAACGAATCCAAATAACGAATCGTTCTAATCGTAGGAATCCGATTAACGAATAATTCGAATTGAACGAATCCGAAAAACAACGAAAATCCGAAAAAAACTAATTAGAAACAACGAATGTACGAATGAAGAAAATCCGAAAAAACGAAAACAGGAACAACGAAAATGAACGAAAAAATTCGTACATTCTTAACTTTTTTTTTTGTTGAATTGGTAATTTTCCGTGTCCCTTACAATGGTACTGCTTAACGTGCTTCGAATGGATTGAACAAAAAAATTCGTACATTCGTAACTTTTTTTTTTTCGATTCGTAACTTTTTTTTCGATTCGTAACTTTTTTTTTTTGATTCGTAATTTTCCGTGTCTCTTACAATGGCGTTGCTTAACGTGCTTCGAATGGATTGAACAAAAAAATTCGTACATTCGTAACTTTTTTTTTCGATTCTGAACTTTTTTTTTTCGATTCGGAACTTTTTTTTCGATTCGTAAATTATTAAAATGTAATAATAGCATACACATTACATAAAATTATGAATTATGCTCCGATTACGAATCTACGAATGTTACGAATGTACGAATAAATACGAATGCGTCCGAATTTCGAATAAACGAAAATTAAACTAACAAAAAAACGAATCAACGAAAAATAACTCTTAGGCCCCTTTCACACCTAAGCGTTTTTCATGCGGTGCAGCACTAAAAATAGCGCCTGTTCACCGCATGAAAAAATCCTGCCCCTTTAACTCCAGTGTGAAAGCCGGCGGGCTTTCACACTGGAGCGGTGCGCTAGCAGGATGACAAAAAAAGTCCTGCTAGCAGCATCTTTGGAGCGGGATAGGAGCGGTGTGTTCACCGCTCCTATACCGCTCCTTCCCATTGAATAGAATTGGACACCGCGGTTATACCGCCGCAAAGCGCCGCTACGGCGGCGCTCTGCGGGGGGCGTTAACCCCTTTTCGGCCGCTCGCGGGGGTTAAAACCGCACCGCGAGTGGCCGAATACCGCGGTTAAAATGACGGTAAAGCAGCGCTAAATATAGCGCTGCTTTACCGTCACCGCGGCTCCCCGCCCCAGTGTGAAAGGGGCCTTACGAATGTACGAATCGTTACGAATACGAACACCAACGACTTACGAATGTACGAATCGTTACGAATAAGAAAGCCGACGACTTACGAATGTACGAATCGTTACGAATCAACGGAAACTAAAAAAACGAAACGAAAATAAACAAATTTTTTTGTTGTGTCTTTCCCTAGCTTGCAATGTTTCGCTAGTGGAAATCATTAGGAATTTGAAGGAGAGGAGCGTTGTAAGATCAGTGCATATCGTTTGCAGCGCAGTTGTTTATTTTTATATTGGTCTTGTTGGTGTGGGTATCTCGCATTTACAACTGCAGCAGCTTTTTAAATTAATTAATTTTTTCGTTTTTTTATCTTCACATTTTTTCCTATAATCAATGATATGGGATATCATTCACAGTAAATTTTGGGACAGCGCAGTATTCTCCACAATTTTTTTCTTGCATATATTGATACAATCTTACTGCAGCAGTCTATGATTGTTCATTTCAATTTTCTTTGTTTATTCACTTCACTTATTTAACTATACCAGGCAGGTGTCTCTATATTTTGAACACTTAACCCAGATAGTCTGAAGGAACAGCCTCCTTAGGATATTTTTTCTTTGAATCCATCACTCCTGCTCTAGTTAACACTGACTCCTATAGTGGGATCTTTTGAGTTCTTCACTTGAATACAGGAGAGGCGTGTGTTTTTCCATCATGGATATTTTTGAATACAGAGCCTCCAAATCAGTAAACACAGAGGGAGTGTTTGAAACATTCAAAGAAAATGAGGGTGATCTCAGCGGTCTGTTTGTCAGACTTAAGAATTTAACCATCTCAGAGACCCATACCCAATGGGATGTGGCTTACCTGGAAACCTATATTAAACTTAAAATGGTACCCAGAAGCCTGAGATGGGAGGTTTGCCCACAAAAGGGCGAACAGGAACTAGAAGATTGGTTTTTATATTTCAATGAGGCAGGTCTCAAATTTCTCCAATTCCTGGTCACCAGGAAGAATAATAAACTTTCCAAACTCGATAATGAAATACAGACTCTTAAAGTGAGCCTGCTTCCATTTAAAGAGAGCGAGGAATATAGGGAAAGAACTAGTAATTTGTTGAAAATCCTAGATAAGGAAGAAAAGGAACAGAAAATGAAAAAGAGGAAAAAATTTAACAGGGATTATGGGGATTATCAGGCAAATAGTGTTTTTGCATGGCAAAGAAAACTTGCAGCGGAACAAATAGCCTCTTTAGATTCGGGAATGGAGGCGATCTCCCAGGGAGAGGCCCCTACATCAGCAACACCCAGGGGAGGCCAACATCCATCTATGGGCAACCAGTCAAGTAAAACCTCTAAACCAGCACAAAACACTATGAAAGGAAAAAAAGGTAGACGCCTCTCACACAAATCCCCACAAAGGAGTTCGGGACCCAATAAAGGAGGACAATATCAGAACCCCAATTGGAACCAACCTCCCCCACACTGGCATCCTGCCAACCATGACCGTAATTATGGTCCTAGTTACAATCAGGGACCTTATTATCAACATAATAGAGACCCTCCACAGTATATGAGGAATTTTGATAGGTCCCCACAAAGATTTCAAGGGACCCAGATTCATTATGATCCATACAATAGTAGCCATCAACATCGGGATGGCGAACCACCTTACCGCCAATTCGAGTTCGGTGTGGACACACAGAACCGTTTTTTCCCCCTAAGGGACCGTGACGGTCCGGGTTCTGGTACTTCCTGGGCACCCAGTCATTCAAGGGGACCTAGTGGGACACCTAGACCCGTTCCGTCGGGCAGTCATGGGGATACTAATCCTGATGGAAATCAGGTACAACATTGGGGTTTTCCCAGGCCGACTCAAGGAATAAAACGCCAAGGAGAAAACAAAGAGGAAGCAGAGGGGGGAGGAGGACAAAATCTAAAAAGATCAAGGAATTGAAAGATGGTGGCATATTTAATTTAAGCTCCCAGACCCTTAGTGACTCTGAGAAGGTCCTTCTAAGTAAGGGTCTTAAATTTGCACCTCCTAACAAGTTAAATAAATTCCAAACCTACATGGACATACACAAGTATGTCCGTAGGATTAATATTAAGAGACATTTTGCCAATCGTCCCTCCCTACAAAATATAGCAAACCAGCATGGCTATCAGCACTCGGGACTAGCCAACTCATCCACTTTCAACCCCCCTGGAGTACTGGCACCTTCGTTGAAGGTCTTCAGGGATGTGGTTTTGAGAGATCTGGATTCTATTAAAGTTTCAAATCCGAGAATGGATAAGGCTTCAGAAGAAGGCCTGGATAGTCTTTGTAACAATAAGGACCTTGTGATCCGCCCAGCGGACAAGGGTGGGGGTATCGTTATATTAGATCGTGCCCAATACCTCCAGGAGATGTACAATATAGTTAATGATGAGGCCACCTATGAAAGGTTGACTGGGAATCCTATTTTCAAATATAAAAAGACCTTGCAAGGTCTGGTTGAAAAGGGTTTCCAACTTAATGTTCTAAATGAGAAGGAGAAATTATTTTTGGTTCCCAAAGCCCCACGAACACCGGTATTGTACATTTTGCCGAAAATACACAAGAGCCTTACCTCCCCCCCGGGACGTCCTATAGTGAGTGGTATAGACTCCATCACGTCCCGGGTGGGGAAGTATATTGACTATTTTTTGCAACCTTTAGTTAAAAACATGCCTTCATATGTTAGGGATACCAAACATGTGATTAATTTGTTAGCAGATTTGAAACCCAACACTCAGACCTTATTAGTGACTGCCGACGTGGCGTCACTTTATACAGTCATACCACATGACTTGGGGATCGCTGCTGTCAAGTATTACCTGAATGCCTTGTCTACTCTCCCTGCACAACAACAATCCTTCATTATGGAGCTGCTGGAATATGCAGCAAATCATAATTATTTTTGGTTTGACCAAAGTTATTTTCGGCAGCTCCGCGGGGTAGCTATGGGAGCAAAATATGCCCCTAGCTTGGCTAATTTATTTATGGCCAAGTGGGAGGAGGACGTCATCTATCACGATCGTAACCCAGCACTTCGGTTCTGGGCGAGATACATTGATGACGTCCTCCTCCTATGGGATGGGTCGGTCTCGGAACTCAGTGATTTTTTCTCAAATCTTAATGATAACCCTAGAGGGATTAGATTTGTGCATGAAGTTAGCAATGTCCAGATTAATTTTCTGGACATTACAATTAGGAAGGAGGGTGATGTTTTTTCCACCACCTCCTTTTTTAAAAAGACCGACCGTAATGCCTACATTCCTCAGGGGAGCTGTCATCTTGACTCCTGGCTTGGATCAATCCCCAAGAGCCAATTTTTAAGAATGAGGCGTAATTGTACCAGTATTGAGGATTATAATGCTCAAGCAGGTATACTTAAAAACAGACTCCTAGATAAAGGATATGACCAGATGCTACTCAATAAAACATTAGAAGAAGTGGCATTGTTGGACAGAGCACAGTTGTTGGTTGATGGCCCCAAAAAGGCCAATAAGAGACCTTCTCTTCCTCTTATTACGACCTTCTCAACTCAACACTATGTCCTCAAAAAGATCTTGCGAAAGCATTGGCATCTTTTGGGGAATGATAGCATTATTAAGACATTCTTACCCCCAAAACCTGAATTAATTTTTAAGGGGGCACCCTGCCTCCGTGACAGGATCGCCCCCAATGCTATTAATCCTCCGGTCAAGAAGGTCTCCTTTTTTCAGAATATCACCGGCTACCATCAATGCCGTAAATGCCAGCTTTGCACACTCAATAAAAGCAAATTGAGGAAGACCGAGACTTTTGTCTCCACTAGTACCTCGGTGGTCCACAAAATCAAACCTTTTGTCACATGTAGTTCCACGGGTGTAGTATACCTGCTCCAGTGCCCATGCGGGTACCAATACATTGGTAGAACTAAGCGCTCTATGCAAGTAAGGATAGGAGAACACATCACCAATATTAAGAACGGTTATCGATTTCATTCTGTTTCTAAGCATTATGCTATTTATCATGACCGAAATCCAGCTAATACTCTATTCTTAGGCATAGACAAATATAGTGCCCACTGGAGGGGGAGCTCTCTAGTCAGGGAATTGTCGAAGCTAGAGATGTCCTGGATCCATAGGGTCCGCTGCTATGCCCCCTATGGTCTTAATATAGACACAGATGTCAACTGTTTCATTGACAATAGTTAGTGAGACGGTGGACCTCAATCTTAGACCAATGTTAGGTAGGCTCTCGGCAGTGCTGGAGTTGTAACCTAAGTGCAGTTGTGCACAATTTTTGAAGCTAAGTGTAACTCGCTTCGTACAATCTATACTTTAGAAGGGGGATTGACCCTTGGGTGTTTTTCGAAACATATCCCAATACAGTCCCTTGTTCCATAGCGTGGTTCAGAATATATACTAGATTTGCAATTGAATATGGTATAAGTGATTATCCAGGCCTTGATTGTATTTATCATGAACCCCATAGGCCCCATTTTGAATGTGCTGTATTTATCATGAATCACATAGGCCTTATTATATAAGTGCTGTGTGCTGAGGACGAATTCATTAATGAGATTGGATATAGAGTGTCCTTATTATCCATATCCATGTGGTATTGTTCCTTCAGTTATAATACTTTGCATTTCCTCCTCTGATGTATATTAAATCTAAGTCCCTGGTCTGCTTTATGTGAACCAAATCTGAGCCCCTGGGACCTATTTACTTCAATGTTACTGAATATGACTTCCTGGTACTTGGTTGTTGTTTGTTGAATAGTCTCAAACGGCTAGGTCAGCAAACATTCCCGGGGAATCATTACAATCGACCCCTAATAATGTTGATATAATTACACATATTATTAATTGCTTTTTTCCTCTTTTTCTGTTCATTCAGTTTTTTTCTGATTCCTATATAAGAATATTTATAATAATTGAGAAGTTTTTTAAAAAGAATTTTTTAATAACTAAATGAGATTTTTATATTAAATATTCATTATGAATTGTGTATATTGTATCACTTATGAGGTATGAGCGGCAACCAAACAAGTTGTTACCACTCTTATCCCAACTGATCTTGGAGCTAAGAGGAGATCACGCAGAACCCGGCCTGCTCCTGGTGCTGCTTGGCTGATTTGGGATGAATCGGCTGTGCCGCGCCGGTGTGACAGGCTTAGGGCGCTGCTTTTGCTAGCTTTTCTTTTGTTTTTTTGGTGTTGCGGTGTGTTTCATATACATCCTGTTAACATACCGTCCCCTTCACTTTATACACTGTGGCCCCTGAGCCATCATTTCCCAAGTTAGGGCAATTTGCCCTTCACCAATATGGTGGATACATACTCGGCCCTCAGTGACTCAGATCTGGGCGGTTCCTATGTGTGTAGGATATTTATAGGTGGTGAGTCAGCACGCCGCCCGTGCCCCTGGAAGACGTCAGTTGTGACGAAACGGCGTAGGGAGGAGCGGCGTGCTGACGTCACCATACGAACCACGCAGATCCCGGAAGCAAACGGGCAGCGAAATCGAGCCGGCCGGCTAATACAAATGCTTTTATCTATTGCGACCTTGTAAGTGCAATAATCTTTTTAACTTTTATTAAACTGTATACAGAGATACACTATGGATTGTTTTTTTCGTTCTATGTTCCCCGCTTGACTATTTCTGAGCTCACACCATCTATCCTGAGTAACCTGGTAAAGCCTTTGGATTCCCTTGGCCGGGATTAAGCCACAAGCCAGTGTGACCTCTGTGACAGGGGGTCGCACAATCCGGTAAGGGTCAGTGTGATTGGACGGTGGAGGTGTTTTTCTTTTTCTCATCAGGATCACCCTTTGAGCTGCTGTTCATTGAATGAGAGCACTGTGGAATTTCTGGAACTTTTTATATGTTTATTGTGTTTGTCACAAATCACATTGATCTTTATAAGGACAGTCAGTCACCAATGATTGTTTCTTTCACTTTTGGTTTTACACGATTGTTTCATGATATTATGGACTTCCTTGAACCTGATATTATTGAGTTATAAGGAGGTGTAAAATTACTGTGTCAACGTTAATGTATGTTGGTTTACATATTCTGTGTCACAAGTGCACTATCGTTTGCAGCGCAGTTGTTTATTTTTATATTGGTCTTGTTGGTGTGGGTATCTCGCATTTACAACTGCAGCAGCTTTTTAAATTAATTAATTTTTTCGTTTTTTTATCTTCACATTTTTTCCTATAATCAATGATATGGGATATCATTCACAGTAAATTTTGGGACAGCGCAGTATTCTCCACAATTTTTTTTTTTTAAGATCAGTGCATAGTTCTTATGATAATCTTGTTTTTGATATTCTTAAACCAAATGGTCAATTCGTCTATATCAGGGGTGTCCAACCAGTGGCCCGGGGGCCACATGTGGCCCGTGGAGCCCTCTGATGTGGCCCGCAACCTCCTGCTCTGGGATTGAATAGAAAGAATACTGTTATTAAAGGTCAGTTTATTACTAAAATCACAGTGTATATATGGGCATATCTTTTCTGCAGTGGTTACTGGGCTGCTTTCAAACTGATACGCAGGTGCAGAGCAGTTTACCTGGGGGTTACCTGCACTGAGCCACAGATTTCTATTATTACCTGCGAGTTTGGTGAACTTTCTGAAAGTGCACCAAACCTGCAGAATATAATAGTCTATTGCAAACTGCAGGAAAAGCCAAAGGTACACTGCGTTGCACACGTGGTGCGGGTAAACCGCAGCGCATCAGTGTGAAAGCAGCCTTGGACCCCTTTCACACGGTCATTCCGACAGTCCGACCAACTGGACCCTCCATTCACCTCTAAGTAGTGGCAGACATAAACTGACTTGTGTTCTACCTCCAATATGATCCACTAAAAAGTTGTGGGCTGTGTCCGTGTCCACTCTCCAAATGCAAAGTGGACACGGACATGCCATCCACGCGCTCCGCTCATTGTGGCCCGCGAACGGTTACCAAGTCGCTTAAGTGGCCCTCGCTCTTCAAAAGGTTGGGCACCCCTGGTCTATATGCTTCCTTGAGACAGCTAAATAAACAAGTATATATGTACAGCTAGCTGTGCCATATATTGACCAATGCTTGCTATAAACATACAAGGTGCTAAGTACTTTACTACACTAGATTATGCTCAATGATAGTGGAATCATTCAGGTAAGTCCTGAAGACCCATACAAGCTGGCATTGAAAGGTGGTAAGAAATAGTACAACTGGAACAGAATGTTAATTGGTTATATAAATTTTGATTTTGTTTGTTATTTTACATAAGGCCATTGCCTGATGTACCTTAAAGAGAAAGTTTAACAAAAATGGGGATGATATTTTTGTTGACTAGCATAATGTTTGAAAAACAGGTACCAGAGATTAGCTATGCTTTTAACCAGTTGAGAGAAGCGGGTGTTTAAAATTTAATTTCAGAAAGACCGATGGTGTCGCTCCAAGGTTCATCTCCTGAGACCTAAGGTTTGCAGCCTAATGCTGCGTACACACGGTCGGAATTCTCGTCGGAAATAGCTCTGATGATTTTCCTGTCGTAATTCCGACGGAATTTCGCTCAAACTGTCTTGCCTACACACGGTCACACCAAATTCCGACGGTCAGTAACACAGCGGCATAAAACACGTTCGACAGCACTATAAAAGGGAAGTTTAATGCTTCCGAGCATGCGTCGAATTGTTTCCGAGCATGCGTCGGAATTTTGCGTGTCGGAATTGCCTACACACGATCGGAAAATCCGATAGAAAGGTTTTCCGTCGGAAAAATTGAGAACAATCCAAAGTCCGTCGGAAATTCCGACAGAAAAAGACCGATGGGCATACACACGGTCGAAAAATCTGTTGAAAAGCTCCCATCGGACTGTTTCCATCGGAAATTCCGACCGTGTGTACGCGGCATAAGTCTCGCACAAGAAGAAAATGGGGGCTGTGATGAAGTCAAGAGTTGTAAGAAAAAAAATTGTGCTATCAGTGGAAATGCAAAAGCTGCTGCTCAAAATATTATACTACACCAGTAAATAAAGAAAAAAAGGGGAGCTGTGCTAAGTAAATTGACCACACTTATATGAAAGAAACATAAATATAGTGTGCTCGGTATATATTAAAAATTATATATAATCAATATTACCATGCATTGAAGTAAACCTCACCAAAAAGGTTAATTGTGTGTTTACGTGCAAGAAATGTCATATAGCAAATAATTCTGATGGGGATGAGCCGAAAAAGAATTATTGCTATATAAATAAAATGAACAATTCCCAAAATGATGAATCATAAAAGAGAAAAAATATCAATTAAAAAAGTCCACATCATATGGTGTCCCAAACAAAGACGGTGAAAATTTGTGAAGAGTTCTGGGTCTCTAAAATCTTCTATTGGTATCATAAACAGTGACTTGACAGCAAACTGATAAGTGAAAAGAACCTCCACCACAGACACACGCTGCCTGCTTACCAGAGCTCGGTGGTCCCTTGTTATAGGGGACCACACTGCGCAAATGGCTCTAACCCCAGCCTGGGATATGACGTGGCACGGTTCCGGACTCCTTAGCCCCAAATGGATATCTCCACTAGCAACTATTACAGATCCCGAAGTATCACCAGCTCCAGATTGTCAGGATAACAGGTATAAGCTGGTACCAAAAAAGGATAAAAACACTTGCATAGCGTAAAATCCTTGGGACATTTATTGTATAACAATAGACAAATGAACACTTACAAAATGCAAGATGTGTATCAGCAAAGAAAGCGAGCCGGCCGGTCTCGCAAAACAGCCCGTGGTTCTGGGACTTCGGCGTATCACGGTGACGTCAGGGCGTCGCTCCTCCTCCCTACACGTTTCGTCACTAGTAGGACATCGTCACAGGGCCAAGAGTATCAAGAAGTATCATGAAGTCAAAAGTATCTGCCAATATCAGTTGAATTGAGAACATGTTTGGGTATGGTATAAAATATTCAATTGTATGCTTGTCATCCTAGGTTCCAACTAAGAATGCTGGAAGTAGACATGTGCATTCATTCGTTTTCGTCCAAATGCATTTTCGTCCGAATTTCGGGTATTTTCGTTATCGTTTTAACAAACGATAATGAACATGCAGAATCCGAAAACCAAAAGATCCGACATAAACAAATGCTTTATTTTCGTTTTCGTTGCAACAGTTAACGAATATAGATATATCGATATAGATAGGAGATTCGACATGACGCTGACAATAGCGATCTTTGTCCATCTAACCTGAGGTCGAATGTGCCTAACCTTAGCTCTATTAGTCCAAGATTATTCTACATAGAGAGAACAGATTCGACATGAACATTCGATGAAGCAGTCGGCGCGAGCGGACATTTATGGACAAATGCTCTGCCCATACTCTATAGAAGCATTCTAATGTTGGTTGACTAGTAATAATATATAATATAATCTTAATATATAATATAGCTTGAAGGCAGAACATTCGACCGGAAATGTATGATTGCGGCGTCGTACAGTTTAGCTGCGGCCCCCCCACCCAAAAGCACCTTGTCCCCATGTTGATGAGGACAAGGGCCTCTTCCCGACAACCATGGCCGTTGGTTGTCGGGGTCTGCGGTTCTTCTGCCGGGCTCCTCCGCTATCTTCTTCCAGCCCTTTTACTAGCATTGGCCTGGTCTTCTCCGTCCTTCTTCCCTCTTCTCTCTTCTTCGGATGTTGACACGGCGCTCTCTCCCGCTGTAATGCCGTGTGCGACGTGCGCAACGACTTATATAGGCATGGGGCGTGGTCACCGGGTGATGTCACATGGTGACCCCACCCCTTATGATGTCAAGTCCCGGGGCATGCTGGGACTGTGATGTCATAAGGGGCAAGGTTACCGTGTGACATCACCCGGTGACCACGCCCCATACCTATATAAGTCGTTGCGCATGTCGCACACAGCATTACAGCGGGAGAGAGCGTTTTGTCAACATCGGAAGAAGAGAAGAGGGAAGAAGGACGGAGAAGACCGGGCCAACCCTAGTAAAAGAGCTGGAAGAAGATAGCGGAGGAGCCTGGCAGAAGACCCGGAGAGTGGGAGAAGAACCAGAGACCGGGAGAAGAGAGCGGAGGAGTCGGAAGAGACCCCCGAAGTCGGAAGAAGACCACCGGAGCTGCCTAATAAATTACTTTAAAAACCTGTCTAGTGTGTTTTTTTATTGACACTTTTTTTCCCTCAGGTGAATGAGTAGGGGTACGATGTACCCCATACTCATTCACATAGGGTAGGGGGCCGGGATCTGGGGGCCCCCTTATTAAAGAGGGCTTCCGGATTCCGATAAGCCCCCTGCCTGCAGACCCCGACAACCAGCGGCCAGGGTTGTCGGGAAGAGGCCCTTGTCCTCGTCAACATGGGGACAAGGTGCTTTGGGGTGGGGGGGGGGGCGCCCCCTTCCGCAAAGCACCCACCCCCCATGTTGAGGGCATGCGGCCTGGTACGGTTCAGGAGGGGGGGGGCGCTCGCTCGTCCCCACCCCTTTCCTGACCGGCCGGGCTGCGTGCTCGGATAGGGGTCCGGTATGGTATGGAAATCCATACCAGATCTAAGGGCCTGGTTTGCCCTTGGAGAGGAACCCATGCCGGTTTTTATTATTAGAGAGGTGACATTGTCACTTCAATATAGATGGAGATCCGACTTGGAGGCGACTTCCATTGAAATCAATGGGTACAAGTCGCCTAGAAGTCGGATTGAAGTCGTACAGGAACCTTTTCTGAAGTCGGAGCGACTGCAGTAGTGTACATTAAGACGGCTCCATTCACTTCCATTGATTTTCTCAACCGCGCGACTTGGGGCAACTTGAAGTCGGATGCCAGGTTGCCCCTGTGTGAACCAGCTCTAAGAGTGTTAGTGAGAAGATTTGTTTGTTCTGAGAAGTGATCACATCATAATATTAAGGTAAACAAAATTGTTTACATAAGCCCGTGCAGTCATGGAAGCTACAGCTCTAATGCCCCGTACACACGGTCAGAAATTACGACGAAAAATGTCCGATCGGACAATGTTGTCGGAAAATCCGACCGTATGTGGGCTCCATCGGACTTTTTACCGTCGGAATTTCCGCCGGAAAAAATTTGAGATCCTGCTCTCAAATTTTCCGACAACAAAATCCGATTGGACTTTTTCTGATCGTGTGTAGGGAATTCCGACGGACAAAGTGCCACGCATGCTCAAATTACGAGACCAAAGCTATTGGCTACTAGCCTCTACGTAGTTCCGTCGTATGCAACGAACCACGTTCAGAATGATCGGATTTTCCGACAACTTTGTCCGACCGTGTGTATGCAATGTATTGCATACACACGGTCGGACAAAATCCGTCGGAAAAAATCCGATGGATTTTGTGGTCGGAATTTCCGACCGTGTGTACGGGGCATAAGAGTTACCAGGTCTAAAATGTACCCAGTTATTCAAGAATTGAAATGTGGTATTTTGTTATAGAGCTTGTAATAGAAATGTGAATAATATTATCTTTATCATCATTTATCTGATATGTAAATGTATATCCATTTGTTTGTTTTATTCACAAAATATACCTGATATTATTTTGCACTGTATTTTTAGTAAATAAATATATTTTTAAGCAATATCATTTGTATCACTTGTCTTCAAAATAGCACGAATAAACGAACTTGAATTTCTTGGTATTGGTAAAAAATTGTAAATCTCCCAAATCAAAGATTTGCCTATTTTCATAATTACAATACATTTTTATTATTTCAGTATAAACATTCTGACAGAATGAATTAGGAGCTTTTTGGTGTTATTGGTTAGGAAGGGGTGTTTTTTGGAGATGTCGCAGTGGTTGAGGCGGCAAGCTTTGGAAAGTGATTGAGCATGAGCAAGTTAAAACAAGTGGCCTGGCGGCCATGGCCCCCCGGGCAAGTACCTGGTGTACCCTATGTCCAGCCTGGGCCTGGTTGTCCCCTACTGGATGCCACATGACTACTATGCTCTTCTGGTTGTGATCCTGTTATCACAGCTCTATTTCAATCAGGGGATCTTGACTACTTTTATGGGGAATTCATTAGTGACTGTCAGCGAGATCCACAGGGTATCTAAGCTATTTTTCTTCTTGGGGAAGTATCACTGAACTTGGTTCTTCTGGTAGAGTAGAGACTTGTGACCAGGTGTCAAAGAGGCACTTGATCTCTTGGATACTGAAGCATCCACACGCAACTGGGAAATTTACCACCACATTTTCAGTATATGAGTTAGGAGTTGTCTTGCCTGGCTGTCTGGCTCTTAGCGGCATCGTGTTCTAGTTTAACCGCTTCCCGACCGCCGCATGTAAATATACGTCGGCAAAATGGCACGGCTAGGCAAAAGCACGTATATATACGTGCCCTTTAATTGCCTAGCCGTGGGGTCCCGCGTGCACCGCTGGCGACGCGCTCGCGACCCGGTCGGGAGCTCGGTGACCCCTGCCGTGGGACCAGCGGACCCGATCGCTGCTGGTGTCCCACGATCGGGTCACAGAGCTGAAGAACGGGGAGAGGTCTGTGTAAACAAACCTCTCCCCGCGCTTCCTACACTGCCTGTCATTGATCGGCTGTTCCCTGTCATCGGGAAAGCCGATCAATGACGTCAGACGTCAGCCACGCCCCCTACTGTAAAAAAAAAACACAACACGTCACACTGACTCCTCCCCGCCCCCTAGTAGTTAACTACTTCACTGCCACTGTCATTTACATAGGAATCAGTGCTATTTAAATAGCACTGATTTTTGTATAAATGACAATGGTCCCAAAAATGTGTCAAAAATGTCCGATGTGTCGCCGCCATTACTAGTAAAAAAAAAAAATATTAATAAAAATGCTATAAAACTATCCCCTATTTTGTAAACGCTATAACTTTTGCGCAAACCAATCAATAATCGCTAATTGCGATTTTCTTTTACCAAAAATATGTAGAAGAATACGTATCGGCCTAAACTGAGGAAAAAAATGTTTTTTTATATATTTTTTGGGGATATTTATTTTTGCATTTTTTTCAAAATTGTCGCTCTATTTTTGTTTATAGCGCAAAAAATAAAAACCGCAGGGGCGATCAAATACCACCAAAAGAAAGCTCTATTTGTGGGAAAAAAAGGACGCCAATTTTGTTTGGGAGCCACGTCGCACGACCGCGCAATTGTTAGTTAAAGCGACGCAGTGCCAAATTGCAAAAAGGGGACTGGTCCGGGGCTGAAGTGGTTAAAGGCTTCTTTTGCATTTATTTAGGTCAGTCACTCAGGTGATAGTTCATTTCTTGGCAGCCCCAGCACAGGGACCTTGCCTTGGTTATCTCTGAAGCACTACGCCACTGCTAAGTGGTCCAGATACAACTTAATTCCATTAAAAGCCAGGGGTACAATCCAAAAAGTTGTCAACGTCTTTCCAAAGGCTGCCAAACAAGCTGCAGACAAGTTTTGCTTGAAATCACACTGTAGAATAAAAAAACATTGAAAGTCCACTTCTGGTTTGTGCACATTGTTGTCGATTAAGCCCTGATGAAGGGGGTAAAATAAGGAACCAATAAAAGGTTTGGAGCTAGCCCCTATCTGTGAACCTGTAATAGATTCCCCACGGTTAAGCTTAGAGGGGCGGAGTGAAACGCATTGGATGCGTGGCCTGGTGGGAGCCCAGGCTGAAATTGCCAATTAATTTCAATACCAGGGCAGCACAGTGGTATAGTGGGTAGCACTCTCGCCTAGCAGTAAAAAGGGTCACTGGTTCGAATCCCAACCACGACACTACCTGCCTGGAGTTTGCATGTTCTCCCTGTGCCTACGTGGGTTTCCTCCCACACTCCAAAGACATGCTGGTAGGTTAATTGGCTTCTGTCCAAAATTGGCCCTAGTATATGAATGTGAGTTGGGGACCTTGGATTGTGGGCTCCTTGAGGGTAGGGACCGATGTGAGGGTGCGATGTCTGTGTGGAGTGATGCGTAAATTGACGGCGCTTTATGGGTACCTTAAATAAATAGGGATAATTGTAGACACGCACCCACACTCACTCAGGTTGGACTGGTGTCTTTATTCAACCTTACTAACTATGTAACTATATAACTATGTAATACCAGTGGGTCTGCATTGATGTGCGGCTTCTTGGGATCTATTGTTTGCTAACCACTATCTATCACCAAAAGCTATATCATGTACTTGTACTGTATGTGTTTCCACCCCTTATATCACATCAAACATATTTAAATAAAAAGTCGTACATAAAACATCGAACAACATACCAAATAAAGTCTCTTTTTAAAAAAAATCTATAGAAAAAAAGACTCTTTTAAAAAAAATAAACTTTGTGTGCCTCTCTACCACTTTAGTGCACACCACCACTCCTCCACACCGCAGTGCTTCCCTTCCACCAGATGTGCTCTCACCTGACAACTATGACCCCCAAATATATAGCAGGTCATGTAGGGCTTTTGTCCCCTTTAAATGGGATCCTTATGTATTCTGCATTATCCACAAGGACCTCCTTCAAATTCTGAAAACCATTTATCATTTTCCTTCCACTTCACAATAATGTGCCACTTTGTGTTGGTCTATCACATAAAATCCCAGTAAAATACATTTATTATTTTGGTTGTAACATGATAAAATGTGGAAAATTTCAAGGGGTGTGAATACTTTTTCAAGGCACTGTATAATGGCATTGGCCTCATCCTATAGGTACACCTGTTATCATGGCTTTTTTTGTTCAGCTGGAACCTGGTAGAACTCCGTTCCACCACCCCTGGCTCAGGCCCTCTGCTCCCTGCTCACCACTATCACTTGTAAACACAGAATTCTGGCTTCTGTGTTTACAAGTGACAGCTTGTCTCCCAATGACTCCCACAGATCTGATCTCCTGAGTGGCCCCCACTGAATGCAGGATGGGGACAAGGGAGATGTGGGTGCCCGGGGTGCAGTGTGGATGCCGACACCCCCACTGCATAATTTCCCCGCAAGTGAGAGAGGTGGAGCCAACTATAGTGTGTGGGGAGGTACTAAAGCTGACTGGGTGCTTCAGCCTAATACAGAAACAAAAGTAAGACATGTGGAAGATGGTGGAGCTTTTAAGGACGTGGGGAGAAGATGGGGGCAGAGGAGTGGGGGGGGGGGGTATTACATGCAGAGGTCAGAGCTGAAAAGGGGTGAAATTTAGATGTGGATGGGGGAAGCAACTGTGGAAGAAGGCTGAACTCTGCACTCCGTAGTCAGTGCTCCCCGGACACTGCAGTCTGTTTGTAACCCCCCCCCCCCCCCCTCTTCCCAAACTCTGCACTCTGTATGTAATGCACTCCTTTAAAACCCTCCCACTGTTAGTAACATTTGACCACACCCACTATTTGATGCGGTTTGGAGGGTGTGGGGGGAGGGGTCTTTTGAGGGGGTCGTGTTAGAGTTCCTGTACCTATTTTCTGAGAAAAAAGCCCTGCCTGTTATGGTCATTTACATACCTTTTAAATTAATGAATTCACCTGAAAATTAGAAAAATGATAGGTCATAAACTAATGTGGCGTACACACGGTCGGAATTTCCGATGGAAACAGTCCGATGGGAGCTTTTCATCGGATTTTCCGACCGTGTGTATGCCCAACGGTCTTTTTCTGTCGGAATTTCCGACGGACTTTGAATTGAGAACCTGTTCTCAATTTTTCTGACGGAAAACCTTTCTATCGGATTTTCCGATCGTGTGTATGCAATTCCGACACGCAAAATTCCGACGCATGCTCGGAAACAATTTGACGCATGCTCGGAAGCATTAAACTTTCCTTTTATAGTGCTGTTGAACGTGTGTTATGCCGCTGTGTTATTGACCGTCGGAATTTGGTGTGATCGTTTGTAGGCAACACAGCTTGAGCGGAATTCCTTCGTGAATTCCGATCGTGTGTACGCGGCATAAGAATGGAAAACAAATAATCAGGCACATGGACAACTACCCAAGTGGATAATGTGATGTTTAGCTTTGACCACTGCTACCCCATACCCCTGAACCAATGAGATCAAGAGAAAAGAAAACAGGAAAGTGGGGAAAATTGCTGTGCCATGATCTAATCATAATGAACATAATTTTGAAATAATAACAATAAATAGTTTATTCCTTGGGTAATGAAGCATAAAGTCCCAAGAAGTGGGCAACCAATCAATATTCCAGGACCAAGTTAACCTGGATTGTGGTGTACCTGGAGTCACATGGATGACGAAGGAACTCCTGTGTTGGATGATATATCAGCTGGACCGCGGGCAGGTGGAACATGATAGCCGGGGCTGGGGGTTCCAAAGAGGTGTCTCATGTGCAGCCTAGTAAACCGAGAGGACCAGGGGTAGACTCCTGTGTGGACCCTGGGGAGGAACAAGCTGGTGACCAGGATCAACACAAGAGTTCAGCTTGTTTTTCCCCAGGATCCACACAGGAGATCTTCATCATCCATGTGGCTCCAGACTCAGGTACACCACATGACTAGGGTACCAAAGAGGCTTTGACCCATTGCCTGACCAGCACTCCACCACCCCCTTATGATATATTAACCAAACATGACACCAACTGGAGTTTAATGGCCATAGCAGGCTTTTAATAACCAAATATAACATAACATATTAACATATTTACATATTAATACATTAACACAAAAACATCAGACAGTATTCCAGAGGCCCCCGAGGTACTTATGGGCATACATTCCAGGTACCTGCAAAACCACAGTTTTTAGGCCTCCAGCCACAGAAAGCACTGGCTCTGTGACAAACCCAACATTACAGATACCACAAGCCAGAATAATGGGAGCCTCAGGGACACTGGCCAGAATCACAAATGCTTGCAGCCAGTTAGAGAACGTCCACGGACTCAAGCGATACCTACGCTTCTCCTCCTCCTTCTTCTTGGTTTCGTCCGGCTTTACCCTGCCCAGTTTGAATTTTTCCAAGGGAAGCAAGGAAAAAATCTCGACATACTCACCCCTACCTAAACTTCGGGCTTAAGGTGCCCCCAACGGTCCCTC
Organism: Lithobates sylvaticus; assembly: GCA_028564925.1. Classification (NCBI taxonomy): domain Eukaryota; kingdom Metazoa; phylum Chordata; class Amphibia; order Anura; family Ranidae; genus Lithobates; species Lithobates sylvaticus. The sequence continues at coordinate 35,499,163 of CM053029.1, read as the reverse complement.
GAAGCACACATACACCTCACACTTCGCCGAAATCCGCCAACCACACGCCATCCACCTCCTTAACAGCATCCTTATCCCTACCTTTTGGATCAGGTTTTTCGTACTCGACCACCACAGTCAGCGATGTGGAATTCCCTGTCTCAGTTGCCCTGTCAGTCCTCGGCGCCACGGTAACAACGGGCGGAAGAACCCCCAGGCGTTTGACCACTGGACACCGCCCCCCCGACACTGTACTGGGAATGACGGGACCCCCAGACACCCACGCTGCAGCAGGCACACTGGGCACCGCGTACCACCATCTGTTCCATTTGATGGTTGGATGACGAGACGAGCGGCCACACGTAAACATTTCTATCTTGAGAGCTGTGGCTCCATACTACCCTAGGCCCTTGGTGCAGGCAATAGCTCAATAATTACAGGGCTCTTCCCCTTTTTCCGACCCCAGTGTGCTCCAAGGCTTTCCCCGTCTCTCTCGGTATGTGTGTAACCCTCCCCTGGGTGGATGAGAGGGATCTGTTTTTGGGTGCCTGGCGGGCCTTCTGTTTGATGACGGGTGCAGCTTCTTAATCATCTCTGCATGTTTCTTGTCACTGGGGAATCCTGGGGTGAAGATTTGGGAGCTACCTATTTCCAAGCACATGCTTTTAAAGTTCTAAACCATTGAAGTGTTCAATATACATCTTTTGAACATCTGGTTTCTCCTTGCTCTCACCCTTAAAGAAGGAGGAAAATTATAGATTCCGAAACACGTCGGAATCTAACTGCACTGTATATTTACATGCTGTATTAGTTCTAATAGATGTTCTACATTTAAAAACACTTCGTGTTTTTAAATGTATACTCTTTATACTTTTTTGTGTTATTACTCTTCTAAATAAATACTTTATAATTATCTATATACGCCATTTAAATTCTTTTGATAAAACTCGTGCCTTAAAAGTCCACCACATAGGGGATTTCTTGTTCTTCTCTTTAATACTGGATGTGGCACAACCTCCCATTTTGTGTAACAGTACTGGCCAAACAATTTTCTCTCTTTTACCAGTCAGGTAAGTGCCCACACTTACGTGCCCCACCTATTTACTACTCCTCCTCTTCTCAAACCCCTTCTGACCCAGTCATGTTGGCCTTCCGTCTAGTCTTTGCCTCTACTCCAGGCCTCTCTATCCAGGTTAACTTGGTCCTGCAATGTTAATTGGTTGGCCACTTCTTGGAACTTGTATGCTTCATTACCCACGGAATAAACAATTTATTTTTATTATTTCAAAGTAATGTTCATTATGATTTGATCATGGCACAGTGCTTTTCCCCACCTTCCTGTTTTCCATAAACTAAGAATAAAGCCATTGCGTTATTTGATGTTATTCTTATTTTTGTAGTGTTTGCTTGAGTTTATTGGGAACATGGCTTTTCATGTATTCCAGTAAAAAAGTATGTGAATTGATGTTAGTTAAGACATTTAAATAGAAGCAGGCAGTCCCTGAGGGCGCTGTATTTTATTTTTCCCCAGAGGTCACTGATGTCTTAGAAGTCTATTTCGGTATTTTTGTCTTTGAATGCGTAGTAAGTGTTTTCTGGGAAGGATAAAAGTCTGGTTATATGCTGAGCGAATTTCATCCAGTTTCTGATCAGCCCAAATTCGCTTAGTGCAGGGGTGTCCACACTGCAACCCATAAGCCATATGCAGCCCAGGATGGCCATGAATAGGGCCCAACAAAAAATCGTAAACTTACTTAAAAATTTTGAATTTTTTAAATTATTATATATATATATTTATTATTATTATATTATTTACACTTAAAGAACACATGCAGCTGAAGAAAACTTTGACAGTGTCTCTTTACTGAATTTTTATAAGTTTTATCTTACCAAAGAAAAATCTTCCACTCTTCACAATCACGCCTTATTCATGTCATCAGTTTTCGGCAACGCCCGTATTTGTGAGCTACTGTTTTCAAGAATGAAGCACATGAAAGGCAAAATTAGGACCAAAATATCTGAGGAGCACCTTGAGAATTCATTGAGAATTGCTACTCTATCCATCCAACCAGATATTGATGCGTTCGTTTATCAAAAACAGTGTCAAATGTCGCACTCGTTTTATGTTGCCCTCTTTTATAATTGTAGCGCTGACATCCTTGTCTATTGATGTGGTTATGCATACTTTAATATAAGGTCAATGGACATTACTGTGGTTCCGTACTTAGAGCCCTCTAGTAACCAAATACGGTTAATGCACTTGTATATTATTATCTCTGAACAACCCAAAAGACTTTTACAGGAAGTGACTGTTGTTTTGATTCAGAAGGTGGACCTTGTTACCCAGAAGTCTGTATGACCTACACATGAACACTCTCTTACACAGTGCATGCTGGGTAGGAGATAAAAGGAACCCGATCGGCCATTTTGGGTCCCTATGGATCGCGTGGCCTGCCTGTGCGGATCTGTGAGGAGGCGTCCCGGAGACATCGGCTTACAGCCATCACGGAGTGCAAACCTGCTTGTTTGTGAAGTGACCTGACGAAGCCAGAGGGACGGTGACCGGATTGAGAAGGTCCAGAGACACTCATCGGAGCATCAGAGGTCTGGATCCATCCAGTGGAGCGGTACAGAGCGTCTGGCCCAGGTGACACAGAAGCAAGCTGCAGCCACCGGACCCAGGTTATCACACGGAACTCCGATCCAGTTGGTGAGCGGGTTACGGCCCACCATTTGTTAACTTTTTACACGCAGTTAGACTCACATACAGGCCTCACTGGAATCTGTAGTTCCACGGAGGAGTAACAGAGCAACTGACACTGAGCAGGCTTGTGGCCTATTTCCTCTGGCCCCCCCAGCATTGTAAATTAGTTATTGGAGTCACACGAGGAGCACCTCAACTCAACCTTTTATTGACTGTGGATTACAAATCACAAAGGAGTTACTTTAGCTAGCCAAGAAAGAAGATCACGGACTAAGTACTCTAAGTGAGATCTCACGCATAGCCTTTAAAGTAGGGGGAGCTCCCAGGTATAGATTTATTTACATATATATATATATATATATACACACATACTGTTATTTCAAATCTGTTTTATATTTAAAATCATTGTGCTGTCGTCCTATGTTGGGATGATGGCACAATTTCTGTAACCACCTGTTTGAATATATTTCAGTAAAATATCTTTCTGGTTAAGTATCCAGTTGTGTGGCGTACTGTTTTTCCCCTCTAGGTGGAGCCAGTGGATTCTGAGGTTATAATACAGGTACTTTGCATTGGTATTGTATTGTATTGTATTACATTGCACCACAGCTGTGCCAAGGGGATTGAGAGAAGTTAGTGGGGTTATTGGTAGAGTGCAGGCCCAAATCAAACCAGCAGCTCCTTCGGGGGTCAGTGCTATATAATAAAAAATATTACTAAAAAAATGTTGTTTTATACCTCAGATAGGTACATTACCCATATCAGTATTTGTTAACTTGTGATCTTCCCAACTTTTTCTGCTCATCAGCTATCCATATTGCTAGTGTATTTTATGTGTGGCCCAAGACCATTCCTCTTCTTCCAGTGTGGCCCAGGAAGGTCAAAAGGTTGAACACCCCTTTCTTTGGTGACCCTGCCAGAATATTTTTTTCTAAAGGAGCCTTTTTGGGTGATCAGTGGCTGCATCCAACCAGACGCTGATGCTTTTCGAGCATTCTGTTCAGTTAGTTGTTTAAATTTTTTATTTGCACCTAGCTTATTCAGCAGTTTGTTGCAGAGCTCTCAGTCTTCGAAATTTTTGAACTGCTAATTTTAAAATAAACACCTGTGCAGAAAATCGCTAGTCCACTTTGTTGTATGTCAGTGATCTCCAAACTGTGGCCATGCTTGCTTTTATCCTGCTCTTGGGGCAAATATTCCACCCACTGTCAGCAACAGTGGGGCATATGTGGAAATAAGGAGGGAAAATACTGCGCTAAACCCAAAATAAAACAAATGTGTATAACAGAAGCAGCTAACACTCAAACAAAGTTCAAAGTAATGTGCAAGGATAATGTGTAGCACTAAATATTGTGACCTGGTAAAGGAAACCTCTATACATGTAATAGTATAAATATCAAAAACTAGAACTAATACCAAAGTTAGTACTCGTGAAAATATACGTGAAAACAATCAATATACAATAATGAAATCAAATGAATCCGTGAAGTGATTCAAAGTAACAAACACAATGGAGTGTTTGATCACTGTCCAAAGGAGCCGAGTCCATAAGAAGTGGAGAGAGATGTCGATCCCCCATTCCTAAATGGGCTGGGATGTACAATCCCGGTAAACCGGATGGTATGCCTTTGGATTCTTGTACAAATTCACATAAAAGAGATGAGGTACCCTTACCGGAGATGGTGGACCAAAATACCATATGGCAGTGAGTCAAACAAATCCTCCGTTCTAGGAGATGTCACGCTGGATGCAATGCAGGATATACAGCTCCAAGTCGTGTAAACGACAGGCGATGGACGCCCCGCAGCCAGATGGGTCCAGGACAATCCAGGAAGTAGAGGTGGGTGAGTGATCAGCAAAACCTAATGCTTTAGGAGCAGGCCAGGGCAAGGATGTGGGATTGTCCACTGGATCCCCAGTGAAATCCCCCCCCCCCGAGATCTTCCCCTAGATATTTCTTCACTGATGATGCTGTTAATATCACTTGATCTCACTTCTTTCCCCAGGGAGGTGTACGCTCCCGGCTTCCCCCAGGGGAGGAGGGCGATGTAGAACCCTCTCCTTGTTTTCCCTCCTCCGGCGCCGTATAGAGGGGAGCAGAGTCTGCACACATAACAGTCCCCCGGAGGGGATTCAATGTGCAACAGGCGCCGGAGGAGGGAAAACAAGGAGAGGGTTCTACATCGTCCTCTTCCCATGGGAAGCCGGGAGCGTACACCTCCCTGGGGGAAGAAGTGAGATCAAGTGATATTGACAGCATCATCAGTGAAGAAAGGTCTAGGGGAAGATCTTGGGGGGGGGGGGGGGGGAATTCTCACTGGGGATCCAGTGGACAATCCCACATTCTTGCCCTGGCCTGCTCCTAAAGGTTTTGCTGATCACTCACCCACCTCTACTTCCTTGATTGTCCTGGACCTATCTGGCTGCGGGGGGTCCATCGCCTGTCGTTTACACGACTTGGAGCCATATTGCATCGCATTGCATCCAGCATGGCATCTCCTAGAACGGAGGATTTTCGAGCCTGTTTGACTCACTGCCATATGGTATTTGGGTCCACCATCTCCGGTAAGGGTACCTCATCTCTTTTATGTGAATTTGTACAAGAATCCATAGGCATACCATCCGGTTTACCGGGGTTATACATCCCAGCCCATTTAGGAATGGGGGATTGACATCTCTCTCCACTTCTTATGGACTTGGCTCCTTTGGACTGTGATCAAACACTCCATTGTGTTGCACTCAGTACACTTTGAATCACTTCACAGATTCATTTGATTTTGTTATTGTATATTGATTGTTTTCACATATATTTTCACGAGTACTATTAACTTTGGTATTAGTTCTAGTTTGATATTTACACTATTACAGGTATAGATGTTTCCTTTACCAGGTCACAATATTTAGCGCTACAAATTATCTTTGCACACAACAGTGGGGCATAGTTCCCTGTCCTGGGGCATAGCACCCTGTTCTCTGTGCCACTGACACTGAGGACAGGGCGCTTTTCCTGCCACTGACACGAATGATGGGGTACTGATCCTCCCACTGACACCAATGATGGGGCACTATTCCTCCCACTGACACCAATGATGGGGCACTATTTCCACCCCTAATACCAATGATGGGACACTATTCCATTGACCTACTGACACTATCCATTGTCCTACTGACACTATCCATTGTCCTACTGACACTATCCATTACTCTACTGACACTGTCCATTGCTCTACTGACACTGTCCATTGCTCTACTGACACTGTCCATTGCTCTACTGACACTGTCCATTGCTCTACTGACACTGTCCATTGCTCTACTGACTCTGTCCATTGCTCTACTGACTCTGTCCATTGTTCTACTGACCATGTCCATTGTTCTACTGACCATGTCCATTGTTCTACTGACCATGTCCATTGTTCTACTGACCATGTCCATTGTCCTACTGATACTATCCATTACTCTACTGACACTATCCATTACTCTACTGACACTGTCCATTGCTCTATTGACACTGTTCATTGTTCTACTGACCATGTCCATTGTTCTACTGATCATGTCCATTGTCCTACTTAAACTGTCTGTGACTCTACTGACCATGTCCATTGCTCTACTGACACTATCCATTGTTCTACTGACACTGTCCATTGCTCTACTGGCCATGTCCATGGCTCTACTGACAATGTCTATTGCTCTACTGACACTGTTCATTGCTCTACTGAAACTGTCCATTGCTCTACTGACCGTGTTTATTGCTCTACTGACCATGTCCATTGCTGTACTGACACTGTTCACTGTTCTGCTGACACTGTTCATTGTTCTACTGACCATGTCTATTGCTCTACTGACACTGTCCATTGCTCTACTGACACTGTTCATTGTTCCACTGGCCATGTCCATTGCTCTACTGACCATGTCTATTGCTCTACTGACCATGTCCATTGTCCTACTGACACTGTCCATTGCTCTACTGACACTGTCTATTACTCTACTGACACTGTCCCTTGTCCTACTGACACTGTTTATTGCCCTACTGACACTGTCAGTATACTGTATATACAGAGGCACACACATGCATGTATGTTTGAGATTTGGGGTGCACACCCTAATGCCACAGGCTGTGCACACCTGCGAGTGCTAATTAGGACAGATCTCATTGACTAACATGGGGTTTCACATGTCATACGGATTGGGGGTATGACAAGTCGGATCCTATATCTGACACCCCCTGGGAATTCTATATCTGGCACTCCCCCCCCGATCCTTTATCTGGCACTCCCCTGTGGATCCTATATCTGGCACCCCGGGAATTCTATATCTGGTACTCCCTCCCCCCCGAATCCTTTATTTGGCCTCCAGACCCACGGATCCTATATTTGGCACAACCCCCCCAACTTCAAAATGTAAAAACACTCCGCTGTGCCCCTACATACCTTTGCACCCCCCAATATGCCTTTGTCACTACTGTGTGCCCCCTCTCCACAACTGCACTCCCACTGTATCCCTCTGCCACCAATCCCCCCACCTCAGTAACAAGATACTGCAGCAATTACTGTTGTACTTACAGTGCCGAGTTCTTCCTGCAGCCGCAGCGCCGTCCTGTGAAGTAAATTGCAGCAGAGAATATAAACCAAGCAAAGCATGCTGTGCCGCTGATGGAGGGGGTGGGCTCAGGGCGTGGTTTTGTGCCGACTCTGCAATGACTGGAGTCTGACTGCAGGCCCACCCACAGTCTCCTCAACAAATGAAAGCAATGCAGCGGCTTCAGCGTCGGGTCACCATGGTGACCAAAATACACAGGTAGGAAAAAGGAATATGTCCTGCCAGGTGCCAGCCCAGACACCCCCAGTGAATAAGCGGCGCCGGCCTGACACCCCTAAGCGGTGCTGGCCTGACACCCCCCAATAAGTGTCACCCGGTGGCTGACCACCCCCCGTTGGTATGCCACTGGTGGTCTACTGACACTGTTTAATGTTCTACTAACCCTGTCCATTGTCCTACTGACCATGTCCATTGTCCTACTTAAACTGTCCATTACTCTACTGACTATGTCTATTGCTTTACTGACCATGTCCATTGCTTTACTGACACTGTCCATTGCTCTACTGACACTGTCCATGGCTCTACTGACACTGTCCATTGCTCTACTGAAACTGTCCATTGTTCTACTGACCATGTCCATTGTCCTACTGATATTGTCCATTGTTCTACAGACCATGTCTTTTGTTCTACTGACCATGTCTATTGCTCTACTGACCATGTCCATCGCTCTACTGACAATGTCCATTGTTCTAATGACAATGTCTATTACCCTACTGACACTGTCCAATACTCTACTGACACTGTCCAATACTCAACGGACACTGTCCATTGCCCTACTGACACTGTCCATTACTCAACTGACACTGTCCATTACTCAACTGACACTGTCCATTGTTCTACTGACACTGTCCATTGTTCTACTGACACAGTCCATTGCCCTACTGACACTGTCCATTACTCAACTGACACTGTCCATTACTCAACTGACACTGTCCATTGTTCTACTGACACTGTCCATTGTTCTACTGACACAGTCCATTGCCCTACTGACACTGTCCATTACTCAACTGACACTGTCCATTGTTCTACTGACACTGTCCATTGTTCTACTGACACTGTCCATTACCCTACTGACACTGTCCATTACCCTACTGACACTATCCAATACTCTGCTGACACTGTCCATTGCCCTACTGACACTGTACAATACTCTACTGACACTGTCCATTGCCCTACTGACACTGTCCATTGCCCTACTGACACTGTCCATTACTCTACTGACTCTGTCCATTGTCCTACTGATACTGTCCATTGTTCTACTGATACTGTCCATTGTTCTACTGACAATGTCCATTACTCTACTGACACTGTCCATTTTTCTACTGAAACTGTCCATTACTCTACTGACACTGTCCATTACTCTGCTGACACTGTCCATTACTCTACTGACACTGTCCATTACTCTACTGATACTGTCCATTACTCTACTGACACTGTCCATTACTCTACTGATACTGTCCATTACTCTGCTGACACTGTCCATTACTCTACTGACACTGTCCATTGTCCTACTGACACTGTGCATTACTCTACTGACACTGTCCATTGTCCTACTGACACTGTGTTTTGCCCTACTGACACTGTCAGTATACTGTATATACAGATGCACACACATGCGTGTGTGTTTGATATTTCTGGTGCACACCCTAATGCCACAGGCTGTGCACACCTGCGAGTGCTAATTAGGACAGCTCTCATTGACTAACATGGGGTTTCACGTTTCATGCCACTTGGGGGTCTCACAAGTCGGATCCCAAGTCGCGGCAGTGTGAGGGTTAAGAGGCAGCGCTTTGCCTTCTTCTCATTGTATGTGATGACAGTACGGAGCACACAGCGAACCCTGCCAAGTATCTATACATTTGTTGCATCACATATTTAGAGTTGCAGCACAGCATGATATATCCTTGACTTTGGGAAGGTTAAAAATAGTAGAGAAGAGGATGGAGGCGACACCTTGAAGCGTATTTTCACTTTTGCAGTCACATTTTAGAACTATGTTTGTTATTTGTTCCCATTCACCCAGCATGCCTAAAAAAAAAATTAAAAATAATTTCTTACCTTTTTAGATGTTTCTATGGAGAAGGTGTCAAGGCAGATTCTTGAATTCCTGGACAGTTTCTCCTTGTCCCGTCCCCGCACAGACTGAGCTATCCTTTATTCCCCTACAATGCAGGAGGGCGGTTTCTAAATGTTTAACCCCTTGTTAGGACAGACTATCTTCAAATCTAGTTTTCAGCTGATAATGAAGAACTGCATACACAGTGCAGACGGGGAGAATTATGATACTAAACACACACTGTTTAATTTACATTGTCCCTTCTATTTCTGTATGTGGATGATGGCACCAGGGCCGGGACAAGGGGTAGGTGGGAGGGACAGCTGCCCTGGGCGCAATGGTTTACTGTAGGGATGGGGGCGCTTTTCTTTTGTTACAAGGCTGACAGGAGTAGTGATAGCCAGGGGCGTGACTAGAGCATTTGGCACCTGGGCGGATCCTATATCTGGCACCCCCCTGGGGATCCTATATCTGGCACCCCCCGGGGATCCTATATCTGGCACCCCCCAGCAGATTCTATATCTAGCACCCCCCCAGGGATCGTATATCTGGCACCCCCCAGCAGATCCTATATCTGGCACCCCCCCTGTGGATCCTACATCTGGCACCCCCACAGGGATTCTATATCTGGTACCCCCCTGCGGATCCTATATCTGGCACCCCCCCTGCGGATCCTACATCTGGCTCCCCCCTTGCATCTTATATCTGACACCCCCCCGGGATTTTATCTGGCATCCCCCCATGGATCCTATATCTGGCACCCCCGTGGATCCTATATCTGGCACCCCCCTGAGGATCCCACATCAGGCTCCCCCTTGGATTCTATATCTGACACCCCCCCCCCGGATACTATATCTGGCATCCCCCTAAGAATCCTATATCTGGCACCCCCTGCGGATCCTATATCTGGCACCCCCCCGGGGATCCTATATCTGGCCCCCCCCGGGGATCCTATATCTGGCTCCCCCCATGGATCCTATATCTGGCACCCCCCTGGGATTCTATATCTGGCACCCCCCCTGCGGATCCTATATCTGGCATCCCCATAGGAATCCTATATCTGGCACCCCCTGCAAATCCTATATCTGGCCCCCCCGGGGATCCTATATCTGGCTCCCTCCGTGGATCCTATATCTGGCACCCTCCGTGGATCCTATATCTGGCACCCCCCCGGGGATTCTATATCTGGCAACCCCCGTGTGGATCCTATATCTGGCACCCCCCTGCGGATCCTATATCTAGCACCCCCCAGGGATCCTATATCTGGCACCCCCAGCAGATCCTATATCTGGCACTCCCCCTGTGGATCCTATATCTGGCACCCCCCCGGGGATCCTATATCTGGCACCCCCCTGCGGATCCTATATCTGGCACCCTGCGGATCCTATATCTGGCATCCCTGCAGATCCTATATCTGGCACCCCCTGGGATCCTATATCTGGCACCTCCCTGCAGATCCTATATCTTGCAGCCCCCACCGGGGATCCTATATCTGGCACTCCCCTGCGGATCCTAAATCTGGCTCCTCACAGTAGATTCTATATCTGGCTCCCCCCTGCGGATCCTATATCTCGCACCCCCCCTGTGGATCCTATATCTGGCACCCCCCAGGAATCCTATATCAGGCACCCCTCGTGGATCCTATATCGGGCACCCCCGGGAATCCTATATTTGGCACCCCCTGTGGATCCTATACCTGGAACCCCCCCCCCCCTGGGATCCTATATCTGGCACCCCCCTGTGCATCCTATATCTGCCCCCCTCATACGGATGTAAGGAGGGGCTCCGCTGGGGATACAGATGTAAGGAGGGGCTCCGCTGATAGTGACACAGATGTAAAGCTGGACTCCGCTGATGGGGACACAGATGTAAGGAGGGGCTCCGCTGGGGACACAGATGTAAGGAGGGGCTCCACTGGGGACACAAATGTAAGGAGGGACTCCGCTGATGGGGACACAGATGTAATGAGGGGCTCCGCTGTTGACACAGATGTAAGGAGGGGCTCCGCTGGGGACACAGATGTAAGGAGGGCTCTGCTGGGGACACAAATGTAAGGAGGGGCTCTGGTGACGGGGACACAGATGTAAGGAGGGATTCCGCTGATGGGGACACTGATGTAAAGAGGGGCTCCGCTGATGAAGACACAGATGTAAGGAGGGACTCTGCTGATGGGGACACTGATGTAAGGAGGGGCTCCGCTAGGAACACTGATGTAAGGAGGGACTCCGCTGATGGGGACACAGATGTAAAGCTGGACTCCGCTGATGGGGACACAGATGTAAGGAGGGGCTCCGCTGGGGACACAGATGTAAGGAGGGGCTCCGCTGGGGACACTGATGTAAGGAGGGACTCCACTGATGGGGACACAGATGTAAGGAGGGACTCCACTGGGGACACTGATGTAAGGAGAGACTCTGCTGGAGGCACCTGATGTAAGAAGGAACTCTGTTGGGGGCACCTGATTTAAGGAGGGACTCCACTGGGGGCACCTGTTTTAAACAGGGTCTCTGTTGGGGGCACCTGATGGCATCTGGTGGCAGGCGACGTGGCAGGTGACACGCTCAGGGCTCTCACTGATTCTGCATTATGGTGATAAGTAATAATAGAAATAATGCGCTTCAATCATTCTGACACCATAACAACCATGGTGCCGGAATGATTGAAATGCTAATACCAGGTTTTTGGAGTATCTTTATCTGCTGATTGTTATACTTTCTAACATACAGATATTTCTATTGTTGTGTAGGATCTGGGCCCGCTGTCCCTCCCTCCCTCTCCTTCCATCCCTCATTCATCTCAGACGCTAACCACACCCCCTTAGAGACACACCATTTAAACCACGCCCATTTCGCTGAAACCACGCAACTGCTCATACGTCTATTTCTCAAAGACAACCTCTGCATATGACGCTGAGCATGTGCACTCAACTTCTTTGGTGGACCATGACGAGGCCAGTTCTGAGTGGAACCTGTCCTGGTAAACCACTGTATGGTCTTGGCTACCGTGCTGCAGCTCAGTTTCAGGGTCTTGACAATCTTCTTATAGCCTAGGCCATCTTTATGTAGAGCAACAATTCTTTTTTTTCAGTTCCTCAGAGAGTTCTTTACCATGAGGTGCCATGTTGAACTTCCAGTGACCAGTATGAGAGGGAGAGAGATAACACCAAATTTAACACACCTGCTCCTCATTCACACCTGAGACCTTGTGGAATTTCCGATGGAAACAGTCCGATGGGAGCTTTTCATCGGATTTTCCGACCGTGTATATGCCCATCGGTCTTTTTCTGTCGGAATTTCCAACGGACTTTGGATGGAGAACCTGTTCTTAATTTTTCCGATGGAAAACCTTTCTATCGGATTTTCCGATCGTGTGTTTTTCCGACACGCAAAATTCCGACGCATGCTCAGAAACTATTCGACGCATGCTCAGAAGCATGACACTTCCCTTTTATAGTGCAGTCAAACGTGTTGTATGTCGCGGTGTTATTGAACGTCGGAATTTGGTGTGATCATGTGTAGGCAAGACAGTTTGAGCGAAATTCCGTCCGGGAAAACCATCAGAGCTTTTTCCGACGAGAATTCCGACCGTGTGTACACGGCATAAGAGTCACATGACACTGGGGAGGGGAAATGGCTAATTGGGCCCAATCTGGACATTTTGACTCAGGGGTGTACTCACTCTTGTTGCCAGCGGTTTAGACATTAATGGCTGTGTGTTAAGTTATTTTGAGGGGACAGCAATTTACACTGTTATACAAGCTGTACACTCAGATTTAGGCAAAATTCAGAGTCCTATATGAGCATAAATTAAAAAGATGACTTGGTTTGGGCCAAACAAAAGATTGAATATACAGGTGCATCTCATAAAATTTGAATATCATCATAAAGTTAATTTATTTCAGTAATTCAATTCAAAAAGTGAAACCTTAACCGCTTGCTGACCAGCCGCCGCAGTGACACTGCGGCAACATGGCTCAGCTGCGCATATCACCGTCATGTTACGTCGCTTCCTGATTTGGCCCCCTGCTCGCCCATGGAGCCGATGCGAGTGCCCGGCGGTCGCGATCACTGCTGGGGCTCCCACGATCGCCCGGGGCCCACAGAGAACCGGGATCTGTGTGTGTAAACACACAGTTTCCGGTTTCCTGAGGGGAGAAGTGACAGATCGTCTGTTCATATAGAGTGCCAGACGGCACAGGCGTTAGCAACCAGTGCAGGGAACACTAGCCAGCGGCGCAGCTCCACACACCTCCTCCCTCCATCATCTGCAGGTCCAACGCAGCGTATTGACCACAAACGCAGAGTCTCTCTCTGCGGATCCACTGTCTCGATCTCCCGATGTGAAGCTTGCCACACACAAACACCAGAGCTAGGCCCCTCAGGCCACGGGTTGGAAGTAAGACTCTGCGTGGTAGGCCGCGACCTCTCTCTCCCTGTTGCATAGAGAGGTCTGTCGTGCGTCAGGCCCAGGAGGAAGAGACTCTCCGCGCAGGCTTCTGCTGCTTTTATAGCTACTCTCAGCAATCTTTGGATGTCAGCAAGGATTCCTGGGATATGTAGTCCTGGCACACAATCGTGCAAAGCAATTATCTGACAGAGGAACTATTCGTCATTGGATACATTGATCACTAAAGGGACAGGCAATACCTTGAAATGCTAAAAGGTACGGTGCTTTATGTTTGTAGTCCATATTGCTACATATATAATATATATGAGTTTCAATTTTTGAATTTAATTACTGAAATTCATTTTTGATGATATTCAAATTTTTATGAAATCCACCTGTACAAAGTACAACTGCAATAAGGTAGACGCCTTTGGACCTTCACGGCATACCGGCAAACTTTGCCACTCAGAAACTGCAGATGATTGCGATAAAGTGTAGACCTCTTTTGAGGGGTTATGAGAAATGACCCTCCCCAAACATTATATTGCACAAAACTTCTAGGTAAATAAGAGAACCAGAATCTTCGCTATATGGAAGTGTGGGCTTGATAATAAACTTGGCAGTGCCTCCACCCAGGACTGGGCCTCTCTGAACAGAGGGGATTCCCGTCATGGGAGATTAACCAGTAATCTAAACAAAGTATTTAGGAACAAAGGATCTACTGCAATAAGTATATACTGTAGATGCACACCAGTATATAAATAATATAAGCTTTATATAAAAAAATATATTAATTACAGCACAAACAGGTATGTAGCAAGGTCTCTGGCCTTGTCCAGTCTAATGAGAACTTTCCAGGCCAAAGATAGCTGACATCCTGACTAGTGTAGCCTAGATATTACCCACCAGCTGATACAGCCAAATACTTCCCCTTACTTTAAATTAAATAATAGACCACACCTTCTTTTATGGAGTAAATGGCCTCAACAGCCTTTTATTAAAACATAACTCCAATAACTGAAAACACATATAAATAACCATAGTGATAAATAACATATCAACACATAACCAGTAAACAAACATCAAGAACTGTAAACAATCAGTTACACCCTGTTAATTGGTCAGTGACGGAGCTAAGTACTATAAAACATATATATAACTACTGTATCTGTATATATATATAACACCACCGGGGGGCACTGCGGGATAAAACATAACCAACTGGCCTCCATCTGTGCCGCCCGGAGACAAACACCTATCCTGCAGTGCACGAGTAATCATCAAATATATAATTTGATGTACTACCAGGAGGGGCCATCTACTGATGAGCCCCCCACAAACCGGAGGGGCCATTTAATGATGAGCCCCCCACAAACCGGAGGGGCCATCTAATGATGAGCCCCCCACAGACACTTACCACCTACATAACTGCTCCGTCACTGACCAACGAACAAACACGCCACCCCTTTTCATATGATGAACCCTCTGCTTCCGATTACTGAAACGACAACAAAAACATTAAAACCTCCAAAACAATGCCTTATATTAGGGAGGGTGGGTGGGAAAAACCTGCCTCCTCGTGTGTTATTGCCCGCCGAATGTCCGTCCTAGCCACGCCCCCTTTTTATATGGCCGCTCCCCCCGTCTCCTGATTGGCCCGCTGCGCTAAGCCACACCACTTAAAATTGTAAATGTGTGTCCTAGACACACTGTCATGGCCAGGCCTGCCCTAACTTTGCTGTGCTGCATCCCGGTCCGGCCCTCTCTTGACTAGTGTAGCCTAGATATTACCCACCAGCTGATACAGCCAAATACTTCCCCTTACTTTAAATTAAATAATAGACCACACCTTCTTTTATGGAGTAAATGGCCGCAACAGCCTTTTATTAAAACATAACTCCAATAACTGAAAACACATATAAATAACTATAGTGATAAATAACATATCAACACATAACCAGTAAACAAACATCAAGAACTGTAAACAATCAGTTACACCCTGTTAATTGGTCAGTGACGGAGCTAAGTACTATAAAACATATATATAACTACTGTATCTGTATATATATATAACACCACCGGGGGGCACTGCGGGATAAAACATAACCAACTGGCCTCCATCTGTGCCGCCCGGAGACAAACACCTATCCCGCAGTGCACGAGTAATCATCAAATATATAATTTGATGTACTACCAGGAGGGGCCATCTACTGATGAGCCCCCCACAAACCGGAGGGGCCATCTAATGATGAGCCCCCCACAAACCGGAGGGGCCATCTAATGATGAGCCCCCCACACACACTTACCACCTACATAACTGCTCCGTCACTGACCAACGAACAAACACGCCATAGCCTAAAAGGTTGACACCTCATCCTTGCAGGCACCTCCACACCCGCAGGGCCGACTGAATCCCCTCCTGCAGACCCAACGACCACAGGTCGATGCCTACATCAGTTAAATGGACCCCGTCCCTCCTCAAATAGAGGCCCACATTCTTCTCTAGTTCCCTGTGACGTACCACCAACCCCCCATGCCATGTCACAAACCTCCCAACCACCTTATTCACCCTAATTCTGGCTTTGTTGATCCGATAAACGGACCTGGCCGTACGCCATGTTGTCCTTGCCACTATGTCCGACCAGACTAACAACGTGTCTGGGAATTTCGTTCGCAGATAAATCCAGTCATTTTTAATGTACGCGATCAGATCCCTGACCGTGCGGACCCCCAGATCGTTCCCCCCAGCATGGACGACAAGCACTGCTGGAGGCCTGTCCAACCACGCAAACCTCTCAGCCTCTGGGACTACCCTGCCCTACATCATTCCCGGTTTACCCAACCATCTTATGGTTGCCTCCCTTCTTGAAATCCCCAACTGCCTCCCACCTGGTCTCGCGTCCCCTCTCCGTGCGCCCCAACACACATACGAGTGTCCGAGAATCCAGATAAGGCGTGGGAGCACTGCGTCTGAAATGACAAACATAGTGTAAAGGACTTGCACCCCCAGGACCCTTGACCAGGTTACCCCTTTGTAGGCAGATATGCACAACAACAACATCTTAACACCCCACTTTTTTTTTTTTTTTAATTTTTACCTTCCCACACTAACTGAGGCCGAATATAGGTGCGGAATCGCCTGGACTCCCATCTCCCCATCCGTCGCACATCCACCTCATCCAGCCCGTACCTAGCGGCCTCAGTGGCCGCCCCGATGCGGAAGGAGTGTGAGGCGTAGGCGGAACTATCCATCCCCAACCCCTTTAAACACTTACGCAAAACAGCAACAAACTGGAACCTGGACAAATTAGCTCCATCCTCGTGTACCAAAAAGGAGCCATCCCCTCCCGGCCTTATGCCCGCAAAGTCCCTTACCGTTTTTACCGGGCACATTGCACAACCCTCTACTGCATACAGCGATATCTGTACCCCCACACCTTTTTGGTCCGTTTTGGACATCCGCAACCTCACAGACACCCTGTCCTCCAGGACTACTACATCTCCCCGCAGTAAACCGCCCGCCCTTCCTTTTGCTGGGCTGACCAATTCCCCTATACGAAATGCCCCAAAAAACGCCAATGAAAAAGCGGTTGTAAACAATAAACGCTCATAACTATCCCTGCAAACCGATCCCAACTGTATCCCCAAATCCAATAAGTTTTTGAATGTAATCGGCCGTCTCGTGTCCTTAGTCCTGTTTTCTTTCCTGTAACCCTTAATGGCCTGTTTCACCCAAAAATCCTTTGTCCAATCTACTTTCTTTTGTAATTTGAACAAAAAGGCCAAAGCCGCCATTTTCTTCTCAATAGCCGATACCGATCGCCCCCTTTCCATGTTCCTGGATACCAAATATAGCACCAACAGGCGACCTGACGACCCATACTCACCCACACCTGCTTCTTGCATCAGTTCTCCCCACTCTCTCCACACCTTCTGGTACCCTGCCCATGTGGACGTACTCACCGACTTCTGTATCCATCCTGCTGCTATTCTAGTGCCAAATCCCATATCCAGGCGGGGCAAGGAACTCCCACCTTCTGTGCCTCCGGCACCAGAGCCCTGAATTTGTCCCACTGGAACCGAGATAAAGAGTCAGCCAGTGTATTCTCCACCCCCGGGATATGTACAGCATATAAAAACACATTCAATCGCAAGCAGCGCAACACCAACTGTCGCATCAGCCGAATGACAGGTGGCGAAGCTGCCGACATGCTATTGATGACCTGCACTACCCCCATGTTGTCACAATTCAAACGCAATTTCAAATTTCGACATGACTCGCCCCACAGTTCCATCGCTAGTACCACCGGAAAGAGTTCCAGGAGCAACAGGTTACGCAAAAACCCAGCCTCCACCCAAGCCCGTGGCCACGGTTCCGCACTCCACCGGCCTTGGAAGTACGCCCCATACCCCGTAGATCCTGCGGCGTCTGTCACCAACTCCACGTCAAAGTTACTTACCGGACCAGACATCCACACCGACCTTCCATTAAACTCTGCTAAAAATTGATACTATACCTGCAGGTCATCCCTATGTTCCTTCCGCAGCCTAATGTAATGCGTGGGAGCCTTCACCCCAGCCGTAGCTGAAGACATCCGACGGCAAAATATTCGCCCCATGGGAATAATCCTGCATGCAAAATTCAATTTTCCTAACAGGGATTGCAACGTACGCAGCTGCACTTTCTTGCACCCATGTATCTCCCTGATATCCTTTTGTAAATCCCTGAGCTTCTCTTCAGGTAACCTGCATTCCATTTTCATGGAATCAATAACTATACCTAAGAAGCTCAGCTCTGTCCGTGGACCCTCTGTCTTATCAGCTGCCAAAGGCACCCGAAATCTCTCCGCAACGTGTTGCAACGTGGACAACAGTATCGCACACACATTGGAAGAAGGAGGGCCCACGCAGAGAAAGTCATCCAAATAATGGATGACGGATTCAATACCCGCAACGTCCCTGACCACCCATTCTAAAAAGGAGCTAAATGTTTCAAACAGTGCACATGATATAGAACAGCCCATGGGCAAACACATATCCACATAAAACTGTTCCTCCCAATGGCAACCCAGCAACCTGAAACTGGCCGGGTGAACCAGGAGAAGTCTAAACGCCGACTCCACATCCGATTTAGCCATCAATGCCCCTTTTCCATAACGTCGCACCCAGCGTACAGCCGCGTCAAAAGACGTGTACGAAACCGTACAGGTTTCTGGGTCAATGAAATCATTTACCGATCCCCCTTTGGGAAACGATAGATGATGAATCAAACGAAATTTGTTTGGTTCTTTCTTAGGGACCACCCCCAACGGGGATACTACTAAATCTTCTATTGGTTTCCCCTCAAATGGCCCCACCATCCTACCCAAAGCCACCTCCTTGGCCAATTTTTCGGATACCACTGCCGGGTGCTGCAATGCCGATCTCAAATTATTGGCCATAGGAGGGACGACTGTTAATGTGCACGGAATATGAAAACCGTGCTTAAAACCTTCCTCTAGTAACAACGCCGCCGCCCTGTCCGGGTATCTATTTAGAAAAGGAAGCATCCTTTCCCCCATCACCGGAGTCGTCCCTTTTGTTACCAGCCTCTCCACCCCGTTTTCCTTTTTTGAAACACTTGGCATGCGTATGCGCCCCCCCGCACCCGGAACATTCATGTTTAAACTTGCAGGATCCCCCATACTTACATGATCCCTCATTAAACTGCCAACAGACTCCCCACTTCCTACCGGCCGGCGATCCCGAGGAGTTACTACCTCCGGCCCCCCCATGAAATGGCTGTGCTGGCGTTTTTGCGATGCCATAAGTCGCATCCAAAGACTGATGTCTTTGTGATCCCACCGCAGTGCGGGACGCACCGCCCTGCGCTGCCTGAATTGCTCGTCGTAACGTAGCCACGCCGTGCCCCCGTATACCCTATATGCCTCCCCAATAGCGTCCATATAGCAAAATAACGCCGAACAGTGTTCGAGGTTCTTTTCACCTATTACACCTGCCAAAATGGCGAACGCTTGCAGCCAATTGGCAAACGTCCTGGGAATCAAACGGTATCTCCGCTTCTCCTCGTCCTCCTTCTTTGTATCATCTGGTTTTACCCTGTCCAGATTAAATTTTTCTAAGGGCAATAGGGAGAAAATCTCTACATACTCGCCCTTCCATATCTTCTCTCTCGTTTCCTGCTTCAGGTGAGCGCCTAGGGGTCCCTCGAAGCAAACATACACCTCACATTTTGCAGCGTCTGCCAACCGCACAATGTCCGCTCTGACAGTCGCCTCTGTCCCCCCTTTTTCCGTTGTACTCACCTTCTCTGCCACTTCACCTGCTACGGTGTCCTGTGGCACTGCCGTAGCTGCTGCGACCGGCCCTGCTACTTGTGCTGTACCCACGGTGCCTTCACCTGACCCCCTTGCGGACGACTGTCCTCCTTCAATCCGTCCCACCAACGCCCGTAGGCTCTCTAGCAATTCCTGTATCTGACCGCCGGACCCCACTGTAGGCCCGCTCCCTGCCCGCGGTTGGTATGTGTCTACCAACAGCGGTGCCGGAGGGGCAGCCCCCCCCCCCCCCCACCAGATACAACCCCCATTAAGTTCTGTAATACAGCTGTAAATGCTAAATTGTCACATGACTTACTGGGCCGACCGGGCACCCCTCGCTCCGTTGCTGTTCCAATTACCACCGGTGCTTGTGGACGACTGGGTTCCAGCTCCTCTTCCTCTGAAATTTCTCCTTCCGACCTGCTCTCAACCTCCTGTCGGAACAAAAGTGGCAGTCCCTCTGGGGAGGGACTCCTGGACGTATCATGCCTCCGTCTGTCCGCTGACTTGGCCAGTGCCTTCCCTCCCACCCGCCGCCCCCCCCCCCTCCACCCAGTCCTGTGCGGTTGGGCCGGTCCCGGCACCACTCCCGCCACGTGACCCCTGACTACCTCCGCCAGGTGGCGTCCGCCAACCTGCCGTGCTGCGTGCCAAGCTGCCCGATGGTCCAGCTGCAGCCGTCAAATCACTAATCCTTCTGTCCTCCTCCCTCGGCTCGTTCAGAGCTGCTGGGAGTGCCGCGGCCGATATCCTCCTGGGTGTATTACCCCCCTTTTTTGCCGCCCCTCTCCTGGGTGTTGAACTTCTGCCCCTCGGCTCGTGCAGAGCTGCTGGGGGGGTTAGCATAGTGGATGGGCCTGCTGGTTCTTCCATGTGAATATCCCTGGATGCTGCTGCTGCTGCTGCTGCTGACTGTGTCCTTCTGTCCCGTCTACCCCCCCTCTGCTCGTCCAGAGCTGCAGGGGGATCTGCAGCCTGCTCCTCTCTTCTGCTACCTGGGGATGCGGCACCCTGTAGGCCCGTGGCCTCCCCCCCGCCTGAGCCCCGCGGCCCGTGGTCCGCCTAGGCCCTCCTGTCGGTTCCTTCTGCGCCCTTTTTGCCGGGGGGGTCGAGTACTCCCCCCTCGGGCTCCTAGTGACCCTGGATGGCCCAGCATTCGCCCCCGGAGAGTACCTTGCAGGCGGCCTGGAAATCCTGCCGCTCGCCTGGCTCCTGTCGACCGCCGATCGCCGTCCGTCCATTGATCGCCGCTCCACCGCCGCCCGCGTGGTCTCCGCTCGCCTTCCTTGTTCAGCCAGCACGGCTGTGACTTGTTCCTGAAGCCAGTCTGGTCCCCGGGATGCCGCCGCTGCTCTCAATTGGACCACAAGGTCCCGGACGTCCGCCATCTTGGATTTAGAAAACGAGGAGCAGAGTAAAAAACCTGCCTCCTCGTGTGTTACTGCCCGCCGAATGTCCGTCCTAG
Source organism: Lithobates sylvaticus (assembly GCA_028564925.1). NCBI lineage: Eukaryota > Metazoa > Chordata > Amphibia > Anura > Ranidae > Lithobates > Lithobates sylvaticus. Next base: position 35,477,657 of record CM053029.1, on the reverse strand, counting down.
CCACGCCCCCTTTTTATATGGCCGCTCCCCCGTCTCCTGATTGGCCCGCTGCGCTAAGCCACACCCCTTAAAATTGTAAATGTGTGTCCTAGACACACTGCCATGGCCAGGCCTGCCCTAACTTTGCTGTGC